>CAWUFW010012591.1:0-531413 GCA_963921515.1 Calotriton arnoldi
TCACTACAATGCATTTCAATGAGGTACTATCATTTATATTGGTCCCAAGATGGCTGCCAGCAATTCCAGGATGAAGTGCTGACAGCCAATCAGATCTCACGATGACATGTGTGGTTAGGCTCCGCCTAGATATATATGTGACTTTACTTTTGATTTTCTCAGGAACTACTGAACGGATTTACACCATTTAAGCAAAAGGCACGACACTGAACCAAGGGCTACCTCTTTGCCAAATTTGGTGTAATTCCGTTCAGCAGTTCGGGCTGTAGCTGCGACTAAAGGTTCCTATGGAAAAATGAATGGGGAAAATGCGTTTTGGGACCCCCCTTTTTCTCGGCCCCCGCTTGACGTATCACCCGAGACTTTCAGGATAGGAGCGGACCGGAGCGCCCCAACAAGTTGGAAACTTTCGCGAAGATTCGTCTACCGGCGCCAACGTTATTTCAAATAGAATGTCGCGGATTTCCTATGGATAATAGGTTTTAACTATAACTATCTACTGGCGACCGCCAGTAGATAATATATATATATATATATATGTGTGAAGGCTACTTTTAAGAACATACATATATTATAAGAATTGCTTGGAACTAAATACAGATTAGAAAAAAGAAAAAAACGACTACAGTGTACTGTGGATAAATTATATTATTGGACATTTTTAATTCGGGGTGCTCAAGAAAACTGTATACATTGTTCTCAGAAATTCCTGATAAAAGAAGGGGTGGCGGCTATCCTATTTCCTTTGTAGCACCGACTGTACAATTGCTAAACCATATAGTGGGCATGCACTTAACTGTGAATATATACAACCAAACCACAGTTCTATGTTTCACTTTAAATATCGCTCCATGCAAGGGGGAGTGTGACTGGGAGCTGGCGCTTTGCTGCACGAGCGTCTAAAAGAGGTCAAACCACTTTACGCCGGGCAGCACACTGCTCCGGAACCCAAGGTTAATGGTTAGTACATTGTTATTGGTTACTGTTTGTTACTGGGATTAGTCTTGTACGCTCAAAGCACACCATTCCATGCAGTCATTTTCAGATTTTTTTTATGCTGGACTAAAGTAATAGTGGTTGGCTGCAACCATTAGTGGGAGAGGGAGGAGCTCGAGCACATGGTTGGTGGGATTAATACAGGAGTTAGAGGAGAGTAGGTATTAGCAGGTTTCATAGATATGACTTTCAGCGGATGGGAGATTGTGATCTAGTAAATGAGTTGTGGGAAATTTGCTGAAATATAGAATAGTCAAACGTCCATGTGTCAGAGTAGGTTGTGCTTAGAGAAAGGAGGCATGCAGAGGATGGAAGGGACATTTGAATAGAGAAAAAAAGAGGCAACAAACAGAAGTTTTAATTAAAGGTTAGTTTTTTAATGCTGGATTTAAGGAATGTAGTGAATATTTTTGAGACAGCATGCAGGTTGAGGTTGGAAGAATGTAGAAAGAAACATTATTTACTTGCAAAGATTGTGGTATATTGAGAAACGTTTTCAGAGGTCATAGAATCAGGTAAACCATCTCTTCACTGCTAGGCTACTGCCAGACCACCCATCCAGCTAACTCAGTTCATAAGTTGAAGGGTTGAAAGTGAAAAATAACGGCTGGACGCATTGTCGAGAAAGTACATGGGAAATAATGTGCACGTTGAAAAAGATTCTGGTTGTCATCCTCAGATTTGACTTGGAGTATTAATTATACAGTAGAGTGGGATACATTTAAATGCCTCTGTGGAAGTGTATTACCTGCATTCCAGTGGCTGGAGGTTAGGGGATGCAAACACTGGTGTAAGTGGGGGGATGGTGAAAGGGCTCCCTTTAAAAATTCAATGAACACTTGTTAGCAAACGGCTGCTGATTAGACTTCCTGAAGCTCTGCCCTTTTTGTAGATGCTATAGGTGAGTAGAGGTGGAGCTGCAGGTTGAAGGGGACTCCTTAGGTGAGGCCACGTATTTGTCTACCTTAATCACACCTCAGTAAAGAGCCCTTACACCTCTTGTGTCTCTGTTGTGGGTGCTGCAGGCTGGAGGTAGTACTGCTGTGAGGGACATCACTACACAATGGCTGTGTCCGAAGCGCAGCCTGGAAGACATTTGAAATGTAAGTATATTGAAATTTACCTTTCCCTATCAGGAAAGGTGGCTGTCTCCGTCCTGGTGTTTTCAGATATGGGCAATTTTAAAGGCAGGATAACAGTGTATAACTCCCCTTGCAGAGATAAACAGTTTCATAGAAGCCGACTAGGGGAGGCAGGGTTAAAGTAACTCTACATCATGGAAGCTGTGAAACCCAACACCTACAAGGTAGCAGCAAAACACAGGCAGATGTACATGTTGGATCATGCCCCTTTCTGCTCACTTTTTTAGTTTGTTCTTTTCCTCTGCATCCAAAATGTTGTCTTCTCTGCTGCACTACAAGGTTGTGACTGCCTCGATGTGCCAAACACTCTCATTCAGTTTCCTGCATGGGGCAAGGGGTCTCTCTGGCTCTCCCTCCCTCCCAGACATGTTTGACAGCTGCAAACTCTAATACAGGAAAGTGAACTTAATTTGCATCTGAAATGATTTATGTTGGGTCAGGATAAAAAATAAATTGTACCATTTCAAAGTAAACAGCTCAAAAATAGGAAAAAAATCCCCCCAAAAATCTGGGAAGGTCAAACATGGTCACATAATGTATTTTGCCCGTTTCAAAATGTTCTGCCCAAGACCACCTCTCTGCAAGTCCTCTCTCGGGTAAGAGGTGGCTTACACCAGTCTGTGTCCCTGCAGCTCACAACTGGGGTGCTGCAGATATTATTAGTGGGGGCAGGGAGTGAGAACGCTGCATTTAACTGAAATGGGTTTCGTCATTAGATAGGTGCAGCTGTATGTAGCTGTTTTCGATTTAACAGAAGGAGTCCACGGTTTACTTGATTCGAACACAGTTTGATAGGTACTTTATGTACTTTGCGTATTGCATGGAAACATATTATTGATTATGTTTGATTATGTGATTGATTCATTTTGTGTAATACACAGTATAAAATTGGTTTAAACACACGAAAATTGACACAGCTGTGCACCCAGTTTCATCAGGCAACTCTTTTACCTGATTAATTAACGCAAGTGGGTGCACTTGCCAAGTCGACATGGCTGTACTAGACTGCCCATAGACACTGCAGTGGCAGGTCTGAGTTACCTTTGAAAGGCTGCTTGTATGGGTGGCACAATCAGTGCTGCATGCCCACTAGCAGCATTTGATTTACAGGCCCTGGGCACACACAGTGCACTGTACTAGGGTCTGACTAGTAAATCAAATAACAAATCAAGGAATCACCAATCCATAACAACAATGAACAGGGAGAGCATATACACTTTTGCACTGATCAGCAGTGGTAAAGTGCCCATAGTGATAAAACCAACACAAACAGGGTCTAAAACAGGAGGCCAAAAAGCAAAAAGTCTGGGGATAAACCCGCTGGACAAGCCAGGTCTAACAGAGACCAATAGATGAAAAGCGCTGGCTGTAAGCCTTCATATTATACATCTAGTTTTAATAAAATCAAATGTCTTGACTAACACCAGAACACCCCTCCCTAAAAAAAACCCACAGAGTGCTTCAAGGTTTGCCAGGCAAGATGACACATGCCATAAACCTGGATTGTCAATTGTTATATCTGTGTTCGAGTCCATGAGGGTAGTGGGGAAAGCTGTGTTCTAAGGTGGTGGTCGGAAGACGAGGAAAAAGGAAGCAAAGACTGTTGGATTAGGGGAGCAGTGCACAATGAATGACCCCACTCACACGTCGTGCAATCTTTGATACTTTGATGGGTAACCATTTATGAATGCATAAAGGTAGATTGCATACACACGAGCACACAAATGCGTCTGCACTTTGAAACCTTTTCCTCCTCCACGAATGAAACGTTTGTGTAGAGAAAACACTTCCTTCCCACCAGTTTTTAGTGTTCCTGCCCCTTTTCTACTTTTAAACAATGTATTTAATCACAGCACTAACCTTCCTGGCCTTTACCCTTTTGCAATTGACACCTCAGATTGGATAGCTAAGGGACTACCTTCAGTCATTTGATTATCTCAGGATAGTGAGGGTAAGCAGCAAAGGCTTCCTCCAGGAAATGGAAGTTTAGAGACTTCAGTTTGTCACACGAAATGCAGGACACAAGCCATACTAGGGGACCGTACAAGCAGACTATAATTGTCTTGTGCAGCAGTAGTCTTCTGTGTGTGGATAGTAGTTTGTACACATCATCTTGCAATGCTAACTCCTTTCCTTGGCCATGCTTAGGAGCACCTCAAATAACAGTAGGCACCTGGCAGGGGCTAAAGCCAACTCTTCCTTATTTCGACTGAGGCCTGGGCATCCAAACATTGAGAATCATTTGTTGACTAATATGCCTGCTGGGCAGGCTTTCCTTGTATCAGCAGACATAAGGTAAGGCATAAAACAGCAGATATAAGAGTAAGGGAGAAACTCCCCCCAGGCGCTGTCGATGTTTCCCGCAGTGACTTCCAGGCGCTGCAGTTAAGGCAGCCTTTTAGTCTTGAGGGTGTATTATACCTCTCAGACTTGGAACGTGGGTGGACCCTGTGTTCCGTTGACCATCCCGTGCCCACCAGGCTTACCTTTGGTGAGGCCGGTAAAAGTGCTTACATTTCTAGGCAGTGACTTCTCTTTTGGGTCCTGATGAATGCCTTGGAACCCATTACACATTCACGACTTTTTACCCTCTTCTTAGAATCCAGAACCTTCTGCGACATCTGAAGTCCTGCTGACTTGCCTCTTTCAGAATCATCGAACAATTATATTTTACCCCTTCTCCAGTTCCACGACCACATGATCCTCTGTTTTCATTTCATCTCAATTCGGTCCCTATTGTAAAGCCTTTTATTATGTACTTATTTACATCCGGGACAAAGAGGGATCCCCTGATCTGTCAGTGGACAAGATTATAGTTATAACATTGTCGTCCACTACACGATTCAATATTTTAAAATATTGAGCCATTCTCTAAAGTTTGAAAGCCATCAATCTTTCTACTTCTTCCAGTGTAAAAGTCTCCCTCCATGTTTGAAGAATTTGACTCCTCCCCTCCTCGCACAATATCCTCAGTATTTGGAGTCTATTTATTTGCTATTACAGTCTATCTCTCCCCAGACGTGTACATTGACATTACAACATTACTTTCTTGACTCGGGTTACGGACTATGTAATGAAACATTAGCTATCTCCCCCTATTTAGACTGGATTCGTTATACTTTAAGGCAACATGCACAGTGCTGACACCTGCTGGCCCTTAGAGATGGATGCGAACCACTGAAAGCTCGAGCCAGATCGAGGCCCTCTTGGACTCTCGAGCCAAAAGCGAGCCGAGCTTTCAAGTGGCTTCTGACTGCCTCCTAAGCTCTGGCCTCATGCAAGAAGAGATAAAGAGAACGCAGTGACCTTTGAAAAGAGTAAAAGCAGTACTCATGTAGTGGCTGAATTGTGCAATGTGAAACCAGAAAATCTGAGCTCAATCCCGCCCAACCTGCTTGACCAAATTGTGTGATTCTAGGCAAAGACTGTATTTCACTCAGCCTCCTTTTTCTTCATTACCACATATGAAAACACCTTCAAATAGGCGAGTTCGGGAAGTGTGCTGCATGAAACCTCTTTTGTCTGATTTAACAGACTATAGTGTTGCTCCCTCTATAATAAGAATTGAGGCCACATATAGGGGGCATGACAACTGGCTTGCTCTTCATTTACTAGAGGCTTGTCATCATGGCGAGGTGGGGAGAGCAGGGATGCTTCTAAGTTCAAGTTTAAAAATGATCACTTTTAACAAACACCTCTTAATGCAGTTATATCTGATGTACTAAAGTGAATCACTTCTGTGTGTTACAGAAATACGCTTTTTCGAGTTTTGGGAAGGCTTTACCATTTTCTTCCATATATTTACACAATACTTGGTTGGTTTACTTGTTAAATATTAGCACGGCTCGGCTCGTGCAAAGGTTCTTAGAGTCAAAGCCAGACCCTTGGCTCGACTCTCCCTGGAAATTTGTTGACTCAAACGCCTCTAGGTGCCCTATAGAAGGATGTCTGCGTCACAGGCGATGGCACAGATGAAAGTAGGCGCTGGCACCAAAGGTCGGTAAAGCACTTTTTTTTACGGTTACAGCCATTGAAAACCCGTTTCCTTTAATGTTATTGTTGCATGTGTGGCCGAGTTTGGTTCTTGTCTCACTTCTCCATCGCTCTGTGTCACTGTGCAGCATTGCTGCTGTCCCAGGTCTGACAGTAATAATCCGCCTCGTCCTCCCCCAGGGCCCAGGTGATGAACAGGTGGCAGGTGTTACTGAAGCCCTCTTTGGAGGCCGAGAACCGAGCGGGGACCCCGGAGCCCTGGTGCTTGCTAGATACAGAATAGAAACTCAGGAGATATCTGGGGGGGCTCCCGGGCCTCTGTTGGTACCAGTAGACCCAGTGCCCGCTGACGCTGTATCCGCTGCTCATAACACAGGGCAGTCTGGCCGTGTGGCCCGGGATCACCGACACTGAGGACGGCTGGGTCAGCACAGGCAGAGACCATGAACCTGCAACAAAATTATTAGAATAGGTTTCAACATAGTTGCAATTCTCTCTTTGGAAGTTCAAGAAGAGTGAAATAACCGAGTGACATTATTTAGTGGACTCATCACAGACAAACGCACTCAGTTCTCACCTGCACAGAGGGCTCCGAGCACGAGGAGGAGGGGGGTCCAGGACATGATGCAGCGTCAGCAGAGCTCTGGCCTCTGATGCAGACGGATCTCTGAGAGGGACCCTCCAGGTCTGTCTTAAACACCGCTGTGGGGTGAGAAAGAGCCCCCACCATTCAAATTTCCACACAGACCATTGGCTGGTACAAGTTCCTTCTCACATTTTAAACCCCCGGCACACAACCACTGGCGTAGCAAGGGGGGGGCGGAGGGGGCGGTACGCCCCGGGCGGCACGAGATTTGGGGGCGGCAGGTACATTTATCGCCAGCACCCCCCCCCCCTGCTCTTAGGCGCTCGGCGGCGGCGGCAAAAGGCAGGGACCGCCACGGGCGGCAGAGTGCCTAGCTACGCCACTACACACAACTCCCCATCTTCCTCAAATGGACAATACCTTGAATTGTGCTTTAGGTAAAGAGTGACATTGATTGGGCTTCAAAGAGTGGATATGGCGCATTACCCCCTTGCAACTTAGATAAGCTCTCGTGATGCCAAACAATTCCTGAATCAGATGTAGTTAAACCTCCAGAAACGGGCACTCGCAAAACCAGCCGAAAGTGCAAGCTGCCTGGTGCCTGCCAGACAAATAGTACAGAAGAACGCATGGACAAGACAATTCTTTCTGAGTTTGGACCTGGATTCTTTTTGTTTGCAACAACAACATTTTATGTGGAATTTTGTGTGTAACCTGCTTGTTACTCTTATTGTAAAAAAAACATGCTAAGGGTGACTTATTAGTTATTAGATGTTTAGGGGACCAGTGCATAATATTCAAATAAGGCTTATGCATATAGCAGTTGGAATTGCAGCTTTGGTTGCTGAGTATTTGTAATCACAGATATAACCCCCTTCACTACTTGCGTTCTTAGGGGCAGATTTATGTTTCCTGGCGCATCCCTGCAAATCAGCAGGGATGCGCCAGGAAAGATGCGTGACGCAAGTTTACCCTTGCGCCACCACAGATGCGCCGCATTTATAATGCGGCGCATCATGGTGCAAAGATAAACAGATGCGTGTCGCATCTGCCGGCGTAAGGTTGGCGCAGTGCTGGAGTTGTGTCGTGGGCGCGACGCAACTCCAGCACTGTTCCAACCTGGCCTATCCTCAACATGGTGTGTCACGCCTTACGCCTGCTTCAAGCAGGCGCAAGGTTTTGACGCAGCGGGGTCGGAAAAGTGACTGAGTGAAATCTTGTAGATTTCACTCATGCACTTTTCCGAGGCGTTCCTGCACCGGAACGCCCCCCCATGCGCCGGAACGCCCACATGAAACCTGACGCAGGTTTCATGTGGCGCAGAGGCTTTACAACGTGACGCATCACCCTAGATGCGTCACGTTGTAAATCCCCCGCAGCATGGCGCTGGCTTTACGCCGCCGCTGCGTCACAGAAGTGACGCAACGGTGGCGCAAAAGTGGCGCACGGGGCTTGTAAATCTGCCCCTCAGTTCAATAGTGAAAACCAACGCGCTTTCTGAGGATTTTCTTCATTCCACTGGTTAAAATCCAATATAATTCTTCTAATTACTCCTCCCCTGCATTGTCACTTTTCTCCTCTTTCTTTGTGTGCACTTCTCTCACTAGAGAGCTACTCGCGGCACTCCTGGGACGGGACACAATGCAGGAGATGGACTGTGACATAAAGAAAACAGCATCACAAGAGACATGAAGTAGAGGGAGAAGGGGGTACAGATAGAGATAATGTAGAAAGATATGAAATAAGGAGAGAAGTAAAGTAAATAGAGAGAACTGAGGTAATAAGAAGGAAGGATAAAGAGAGGTAGGACGAGGAAGATGTAGGTACAGGAAGACTGGTAGAGATATAAGTATGGTTTTAAAGTTTGGCAGAGAGTTTGAGAGTGGTAGGGAGAAGGAAACGTAAAGAGAGTCAGAGGAGCACAATAATCCAAGAAGTGAGACAGAGAGAGGTAATGTAGAAAAAGAGGTGAAATTGAGGTAAAGGCAGCAAGAGGTAGAGGCAGACAGAGGGACTTGAGTAAAAACAAAGAGATACAAGATAGAGCGAGATAAAAGAGAAGAGGTATAGAAAAACGGATCAGGTAAAGAGAGTAGTGGTGAAGAGGGAAAGATATAGTAGGATGAAAGGTAGAAAGAGAAATATGAAGTGGAACAAAAAGAGGAAGTTGAGAGATGTGAAGTAGAGAAAGAGAGGAGAGGTTTATGCAGAGGTAAAGAGATGTGAGAGGAAGAGATAGTGGGGTAGAAATAACCATAAAGAAAGATGTGTAGAGAGAGAGTTGAGGTGGAGATTTCAAGTTAAAATGGAGAAGGATGTCAATAGAGAGATATGTGTTTGTGTAAGAGAGACAGAGAGAGAGAGAGAGAGAGAGAGGAGTTGACGATAGAGGAAAACGGGTAGAATTAGAGAAATAGAGGTATTCAGAAAGGAGTAAGATATTTACAGAGGGGAAATAAAGTGAATAAAAGCAGAAAGAATGAAAGGGAGGAGGAGGGATAAGGTAGTGAAAGAGAGAGGAGTGGGTAGAAGAGGTGATACAGTGAGTGAGATGTGAGGTAGTAAGAGAAAGGAGATAGTTATGGGGGAGTAGTAAGGTAGCGAAAGGACTTGGAGATTGGTGAGGTAATAGAGGCACGAAAGGAGTGATAGAGAGGAGAGGTAGAAATAAAGATAAGTTTGTGTGAGAAGTGAAGTTGATGGAGGAAAGATATAGCGAGGTCACGTGGAAAACGAGCAGCGAGATACACAGACAAAAATGAAGTAGAGACAGGGGATTGAAAGTGATAAATATTTATGTAGGCACAGAGAGTGGTAGAGAGTGGGGCAAAGCCATGAGTAATAAGTAGCGGAAGATGATGTTGAGTGAGGTATATTTCATATATTGAGAGAGAGGTGAGATAGATAGAAGCAAGATAGAAAAAATTAAGTTACACAGAGAAAGAGAGTTAGAGAGAACATTTAAGAGAAGGGTTAAGGTACAAGAGCTTAAGTTAGGTAAAGAGAGGAGAGGGAAATTAAACTGAAAAATTATTTTTTTAATTTAAGTGCTTCCATCTGTTTGAGAGTGCAAGGGTTAATGTTAGACAGCCAGGCATGCACACTAAGGGGCAGATTTGCTATTTTTTAGTGTTACACAATGCAGCAGCCAAAGCTGTTGAGCTACATTATGCAAGAGGAAGAAAGCATTGCAGAGTTATTTTTATTAAACATGGCCTGCTGCTGCTAAGTAGAGCTGTGCTAGTGCACAAATAGGCTGCCTAGAGCCACACACAACCTTTGCACTAGTGTGTGTGTGTGTGTGTGTGTGTGAGAGAGAATGTGCTGTCTTGCATAGGATTTGTACTGAAATCGTATACCTAAACTATTCTTAGACATTCCACACATTGTATGTGTGCTGTACATTCCAGCACACATGCAATGTGTGGAATATTTGGGGAAATTAAAACATTTCTTCATGTTAGCACCTCCTTCAAAGGAGCAATATATTTTTTCATGCAAAACACAGTTTGGCTACTTTAGTAGATTAGACTTTGTGTAAAAAACTATGGGTGCTAGCCTGAATCCACCCAAGTTACACCTAAGTGACTACCCTTGAATCAAAGTGGTGAAAAGCAGTGCAAAGTGCTATTTGCACTAGGAAAAGGGCACCATTCCAGTGCCAAAAAATGTTTGCCCTAGAAACTATATAGACTTGCAAGAGTTTGTGCTGCTTTGCGTCACTTTGTGTCACCTTTCCTGGCCCCAACCCTTAGTAAATCTAGGCCCTAAATTTCTGCTGAGCATGCTCAACTGTAAAATTAGAAAACTGAGATGTTTTATGAGCAATGTGATTATGAGAGTGTTGGACTTGGCCCTTTTTGCAGGGTCATCCGAGAACTTTTTACCTTCCTCCTGTTATTTTTTCTGACCTGGTGTTGGTGGTTTTATGACTCTGGGCACTTTATCGCTGCTGATCAGTGCTAAAGTGCATGTGCTCTCTATAGTAAAATTGGTAAGATTGATCTACACCTGTTTGGCATATTTAATTTACCTGTAAGTCCCTTGTACAGTGGTATCCCATATTCCCAGGGCCATTAAATTAAATGCTACTGGTGGCTTGCAGCGCTACTTGCGCCACCCACCAAAGTAGCCTTTCAAACCTGTTCCGGGCCTCTGCCACTGCAGGGCCTGTGCGCGCAGTTTACTGCCACCATGACTTGGCATATAAAATGGTTGCCACGTCTGCAACTCCCCTTTTACTACATATAAGTCACCCCTAAAGTAGGCCCTAGCTAGCCCTATGGGCAGGGTGCGGTGTGGGTAAAAGGTAGGAAATGTGCCTTAACTGTGTGGCATGTCCTTGTAGTGACAAACAACCTATTTGGTTTCTCACTGCTGTGAGGCTGCCCTCTCAAAGGGATGCATTGGGGAATCTCTGATATGTGTCCTGTGGTAATTCCTGATCTGAGAGGGGTAGCGTGATCAAGTTTGGAATGTTTGGAATAGTGGTGCTAAATCCTGCTTATTGGTGTTAGCAGATTTATTATCACTATTTTAGAAATTCAACTTTTAGAAGTTGGCTTTTCTGTGTGACATGTGTCTTTGGTCCTCTGCTAGGATGTGTATTGACTGTCTGGCTTTGGAGTGACGAGGGGCTTGGGATGTGCAGTGGCTCCAGAGAGTCTGGATGAGTCAGGGCTGGGCTGAATAGACCCGGGCTGCATATAGAGCGGTGGGAGGAGATTTGCCGTACACCTGAATATGCCTGGTGAGCCCTGAACAATGCTGTCTCCACCCCCTGCCAGGAAACTACACCAGTGAGGACAGAACTGGTTTGGACTGGGCTCAGAGCCCTAGGCCAGCTGAGAACAAAGACACTTGCTAATATAAGTACTGGGGCTGTGACCCCCTGTGAAAAAAGGGAGCTTTGTGAACTGGTGGAGCTGAAACACTGCGTGGACTGCAGTGCGCCAGGAGGAACCGCCATTGGACTTTACTGTTGAGGGAAGGACTGCAACTTCTACCACAAAAGCCTTTGTGCTGGCCTGCCTGTGCCCAGCTTTGCCCTTGTGGATTCCTGGAGAGGAGCGCTGCCTGCACACTGTTTATGTCTTCAGTGGGAGACAGTCTGAGTGCTTTCTTTTTCTTTTTATTTGCCCTCTAAAACTAGCGCATGGTTAGTGCTCTACTTCTGGTGCCCTGAAGTGCCTGGGAGGGGCATTGTGCCCGGAGCTGCGCGGAGAGCGCTCCAGGATTTCTGTGCCCTGGGGGTTGGAGCCCTGACGTGGGCTCATGCAGACATAACACGGGTGCAGAGAGAGCAACGGCACCGTGAGGAGAGGCCGTCAAGGGAGAAGCTCCCGTAGGCGCCAGAAGTCAGAAAAGAGATGCCTGGTTGCGGGCGGGGCTCCCTCGAGAGAAAGGACAGCAAATGGAAGCCAGGCGTGACTGGGCCTGGTTGTGGGTGGGGCCCACTGCTGTGAGGAGTCGAGCGAGAAGAGGCAGAGCCTCACGGCCTCCCATCAGCTGGGGGCCACCGGAGGTCCACGAGGAAGAGTGGAGACTTCGCTCCGTGTTTCTCACCGAAGGAAGGCCCGTCTGGCACCGCAGCACTGACGGAGTCGGTGCAGCTCAAGGCTGGTGGGTGAGTGCGGAGCCCCTCACCTCTATTGCCCCTGTTGGTCAGCTGCCTTGGGCATTTGGGTTTTTCCTGCGGAGGGGAGACCGAGTCAGTGCCTCCCCGACCGGACAGGAAGGATGCCTCCACGGAGGTCCCGGTCCGGCGGAGTCGTTTAGCACCAACCTGATCGTAGCGGCATTTCTTTTGTGGCATCACAGGACTAGCCCAGTAGCGGCCCAGATTCAAAAGGTGCCACAACATTCCCCCCCATTTCCCTAAAGGGAGGAGCAGAGGCTCCTGTGCTCCGCGCTGAATGGAGATTTACTGCCTCACAAGACAAGGTGGGCACTCCGCGAGTGTTACAGACAGGTTATGGTGACCTTTATCGTGTGGCTTGTATTGCCAACTTTGATGCTGGCTGACGGAGGTTATTACTGCATGTCAATCCCTGAATGACCTAATGTGTATTGTTGTGGTGTTTTCATACTGTGTGCAACCCGCCTGCATTTACTTGGTTTCACTGCTTGTGTTGCCATAACCGTGGCCAGATTGGCCAAGTGATTTATGAGCCTTGTGATGTGATGATAGTGGCCCGATTGGCCTATTGATTTATGTAAACCCTGTGAAATCATGACAAGTGCCTAGCGGCATGGTAAAATATTTGATGGTGTTCTAATGTGCTTTTATGAATAATGCAAAGGCTAGTTTTATATAACCTTGTGTGGAGTTTTTTTTGTGGTGCGCCTAGTGTGTCGCTGCTGTGTGAGTGTGTTGCGCAAACGCTTTACACATTGCCTCTGGGATAAGCCTGACTGCTCTGCCAAGCTACCAAGGGGGTGAGCAGGGGTTATCGTCAGCTTGTAACTCCCTTGCCCTGACTAGAGTGGTGGGTTCTGCCTGGCCTAGGCGTATGCCCTGGCTAACCAGAAACCCCATTTCTAACAGAGTGGAATTTTAACTTTCACATTTACTTTACCAGGGGACTCCTGTTATATTTCATATAGGTACCCCAATCTAGGCTTGGGTAACGTCATAACCCTTCACTTACATTCTCTCCTATACTACATACATAACGGATTTGAAGGACTGACCTTTTACCTAGTTAGATACTACACACAGTACGTAGGTTTTTTTCCCTGAACAATACCCTCATACATTATGCATGAGGATTCTTAGATTCTTGGAATCTCAGCAGGACCACCATCTCCTGCATAATAACTATGTATAAAGTTCATTCCCAACATCATCCTAAGTCCGACAATGGCACAGCAAGGGAGAATCCCTGGGGACACCTTAGGGTACATAAACACCACATCTTGCTAAGATAGTCATAGGAGATCCAGACTTCCTGGCCGACACACTCACCCAAGACGCTGAGGTTCCTGCATGCAGATACTCCAGCTCGCAGTGGTCTGACATGCCTTGCGGGGTGTTCAGCTTGAGACCAGAACGGGGTCCCGCAGTCTCACATCAGGTAATGGGGTTGGCTTTATCCTAGAGGGATTCTTGGCCTAACATCTACATACATGCTAGGTACACTTAGGCACATCTAGTTAGGGTTGCATAGTAGGAGTACACATCTTTTACTGTCATATATTTTATATACTTGTCTGTATTTATGACTTTAGCAAAATGGTAGAATCCTACCATATGTTCACCTTTTTAGCACTTTTATTCATTTACCTTTGCTACTGTCTACTGGTGATTTAAGTGCACTTATTTTACACTAGAATAACGACTGTTCAATAAATGCTTATTGAAAATGTCCACACCGTTTATTCTCTGTATCTCTCTGAGACGAAGTGAGCACCAGTGACTGAGCGAAAAGTAAGATACTGTTTCCACGGTCCTGAGGGATCAGGGTTGTCATGTTCAATAGTTGCCAAGAACTATTCTCTCCTTGGTAAGAGGAGGTTGTAGTGACATTGCGAGCTAGCTGGTCTATATGCTAACATACCCAGTGGGGGTGTCTGGAATTAGTCTGGATATCAGTCCCACAGTGTATGTTATCCACAAGCGCAGATCCTGTATAGCTTTTATAGGAACTACACAACATGGCACCGCCAATGTTGGTATTGGCACTTATTTAACAGTCAAATCTGAGTAGTTCAGTCGTGCTATTCTCAGAGACCCCTCCTCATATTTCCCCAGAGACATCTGGAGTGGGAAGGGAACAGTCCGCCACAGCTGAGTAGGCAAAATCCTATGTATTGGCTGTCGGTTAATCAAGCTTGCAGGACAAACAGTTCCTATTTTGCATAAAACCTTATCTCAGTTCCCTTGAAAAATATCTTTGTTAGAAGTAAGCAGCGGACTCAGGATGAGAAGAGAAGCTGTTTATTAAACCAGATCCTCAGGCACCCGCTGGCAACTGACGCTCACCAACATTCTAAGGTGAACTTCACTCTCAACGTTCTAAGGTAGGGACGTACCAAGGGTGGAGGGAAAAGAGGGGTGGGGTTGGCAGGGGAGATACCAACTATATAAAAGATAGTACAACATGTGGAATACAGGCATAGATTACAACACACCTCCCTTTGAATAGGGAAGAGAACAATTGCATTATAGTAGACTGTAATGATGAAAACCATCAACAGACAGTAAATGAACAAATTGTATCACATTTCATAGTCCTCTTGCCACCGTGGTGGATGACGTGTTCTGACATCCTTAGGCTGTTGCTTGTTAGAGAACGAGTCATCCTGACTTTCTTCCATAGTAGACATAGGAATACACACTTTGGGGCAGCGAGCTATATTGTCCATGCTCCAACTGCTACCATCTTCCAATACTACTGAATTACTATTTACACGTTGGATTCTTAGAGGTTTGGAGAATGACGATACTTTGGAACGACCTACATGGGGTCTGTTGATAACTACCCATTGGCCTACAAACCATTCCTTACTGGTAGTTCCCCACTTCTGGTCGTATTTAGCTTTGTAATCACCTTGATGTCGACCCACTTTCTCCGTGACTGATTCCCTATGTACCCAGACGGGACTTCCACCATTTAGCCAATTGGGAGTGAGTTTAGAAACAGGATTCCTCCCTTTCAGAGACACAAATGGGGAAATCCCGGAAATGGCATTGGGAGAGGAGTGATAAGACCATAGCATACGTCTCATGGCTTCTTCTATGGGTTCATGCGATGTAAGAGCCATTTGAATGGTGTTCTTTATCATTCTATTAGCCTTTTCTACCAGTCCATTAGCTTTATGACAATATAGAGGAGTTTTTACATGTGAGATGGCTAATTTGGACAAGAACTGCGTCATTTCATTTGACGTAAATTGAACGCCGTTGTCTGTGACAAGGGTACTGGGTATCCCTTCTTTAGAGAATACATCCTTCAGAAATTCAATAAGAGATGATGTGGTGATGGAGGAAATGATTTTGGTAGATATCCAATGTGAATGATAATCAATGAGTACGAACATGAATCTTTGAGAAACATTTAGTAGGTTTAAAGGACCTATAATGTCCAGGCCCAGTTTGTCCCAAGGTTTGGAAGGGACAGACACTGGACTAAGGGGAGCTTTGCGAGTGACTTTGGATTTGTCACATGACCCACAGGCTAGGCAATCTTTTACTATCCTTTCCACCATGTAGTCCATGTTGGGGAACCAATAGTTTAGCCTGATTTTACTTTTGGTCATACTCCTTCCTGGATGACCCTCATGTGCCACCTCTATGATGTGTTCCTGCATGTTAGTGGGTGGAACAATTCTGTTGCCTCTGTAGATTTGATCCCCAATTATGGATAATTCATCTCTCACTACCCAGAAAGACTTGAGATGCTCAGGAAGATCTTTAATAGTTTTGGGCCATCCTTTGCAGATCATGTTTTTTAGATCCATTAAGACAGTGTCTTCTTGTAACCCTTTCTCCCATTCCTCCTTGTTAATGGCTGGAACGTCAATTGCAAGGATGGTTTCATCTGGAGGGTTAAATTGGGAATCGTCATTGGGAATGGGAAGTCTCGACAAACAGTCAGCAATTTGGTTCTTGTTACCTGAAACGTAACACATGGTATAATTAAAACCTTGAAGGCCTAACACCCATTTAGAGATACGGGGAGTGGCCCTTTCTATGCTTTTTGTGGAGAACATGGGAAGTAGAGGTTTGTTGTCTGTACGAAGAGTAAAGGGAATTCCCCATAAGAAAAATTTGAAATGGTTTATCGCCCAGTAACAAGCAAGAGCCTCTTTCTCGATCGTGGAATAGTTACGTTCAGGCTCTTTCAATGACCTGGATGCAAAAGCTATCACTCTCTCTTTACCTTTAACCATTTGAGTGAGTGAAGCTCCTAGACCTTTCATGCTTGCATCCGTTGTCAAAGTTGTCCTGGCACTAGGATCGAACATTCCTAAAATGGGAGCTTTCACTATGGCTTGTTTGATATAAGTGAAGTCACTTTGGCATTCGGAATTCCAATTAAAGGGGACCCTTTTTTAACAATTCTCTTAGAGAGTGTACATGTCCCGCAAAATTTTCCACAAACTTAGACATGTACTTTACCAGGTCCAAAAAAGATTTAAGCTCATCCTTGTTAGTGGGAGATGGGGCAAGCTTGACCGAATCCACTAAGCTGGTTTTTGGTCTGATTCCTTCCCCAGAGATGGTGTGGCCCAGGTACCCTACAGACTTCACACCAATTTTACATGTGTCTCTATGAGTGGTGAATCCTGCCTTGCTTAGTTTACAAAGAACCTCTCTTAGGATCTTGTCATGTTCCGTTTCTGACTCACCATATATCAGGATGTTATCCTGGAAACACAACACTTTATCCAAACCCTTCAATATGTGTTGCATTATACGTTGGAACACTGCCGCGGCTGATGCCAGGCCGAACAGCATTCTGCTAAATTGATAGGCTCCAAAGGGTGTTATGAAGGATGTGAGGGCTTTAGAATCAGGGTGGAGAGATACCTGATGGTATGCTGTGGAAAGATCTAGGACGCTGAAAAATTTGGCACCTTGTATTACACTGAGCATCTCATTGATGTTGGGAAGAGGGTGTCTATCCACCCAAATGTTGGAGTTAAGATCCCTGAGATCCACACATAGGCGGATACCTTTCCTTCCTTCCTTAGGTGCGACCACTATGGGAGCTAACCACTCCGAGCTTTCAATTCTCTCAATCACACCACAAGTTTCTAATCTCCCTAATTCTCTTCTGAGAGGGTCTCTTATAAGTAAGGGGACAGATCTAGATTTGTGGACAGCTGGTTTGTGTTGTTTCTTCAACTTGATTTTATGTAAGAAACCCTTCAGCAGACCCAACTTGTCTGAAAATACTTCTGGAAATTCTTCACAAACTTCTTTCCCTACATCGGATCTCTCAACCAAATACACCGGTTCTGAAGCATTGGGATCCAATTTTATCCCAAGATTTTTTGGGTGTTTCCACCCTAATAAATTCGACCCATTTCTTGTTATGTAAACTTTCCCCACTGTAGCTCTGTCTTTGAAGTTGATCTGCATAACGTGCATGCCCACCAAGGGTATAGGATCGTGGTTGTAACCACTTGGATTAACATCAGGGGGCAACATCTCATAATCCTTGCTACAAGAGTTGGCCATGAATGTAGCTTCATTGATAAGGGTATAGGGGGAACATGAGTCTGCAAATACCATGTAGGGAACATCATCAAGGAGAATTTTGCATTTAGGGTAGTTACTGTTAGATAATTCCTTGGGGTCTGTTACTTGAAATATAATGTCTTCATTTGACACTGTCTCACTGTGAACCATGTGAGTAACATTTCTTCTTAAATCATTACAAACTTTAGAGAAATGACCACGTTTGTTGCATTTCCTGCACGTAACATTCCTGGCTGGACATCTTACATTGTTGGCCAAATGATTGGGATTACCACAACGGAAACATTTACATTTTGAAACTTCAGTTCACCGTTTTACATGTTCAGTGGAAGAAACTCTGTTCTTATTATCCTTAGTTGACACCTTGAGTACACCATTGTCATTGATTTGTTTGACCTCAACAGCATCTTTCATTTCACTCATACAAAATGCAGTATGCTCTATTCTTTTTGCAATATCGACTGCTTGTTTTAATTCAGGAGCATCAGCTAATAATTTCTCTTGGATTTTCTTGTCAGAAGTACACCTCACCAATTGATCTCTAATAAGAGATTCCGTTAATGTGCCAAACTCACAAGTAGAAGCTAACCCTCTTAACACTGCAATGTAATTAACTACTTTTTCACTCTTCCCTTGTGATCTAGAGAAACATTTATGGCGTTCTAGGACCACATTAATTTTTTCTCCAAATTGGATTTCTAATTTTTTAAGGGTATTTTGATAGACATCATGTTGAGGATCTCCATGAGCATCCTCACTTCCACCTTCATCTACAATTACAGTGTCAGGGAGATCATCAAAGATTTCTCTCGCATGTTTTACCCAAATTATGTAACAGAATATGCTGTTTGTGTACAGAAGAAAATCTGTCTCCCCCAATTGCAATTAAATAAGATTCAAAAAGATTCACCCATCTTTTCAAAGGAATAAATGGTTCTCCATCTTCCTTCAAGAATGAGGGAGGTTGTGACATTGCAAACGACGCCATAATAGGAGATAAGGAGAGAAAAGGAATAAGGAAAACCGAGGGAGAGTAAGAAAAGGAAGAGAGAAGAAAGTCGAAGGAGAAAAGAATAGAAGAAAGAACAAAGAGAAAGTAGTAAACCCCAGTACAGATACATTTATAAGGTAGTAAAAATACACAGTGTTTGAAAATAAAGGAATTCTTCGCGAGGAGTACAATTGCAGTTTCTATGAAGAGTTTCCCAATAGAAGAGAAAACAGAAAAGAAACAAAAAATATAAAAATATTGCTCCAAAGTGGAATGTCTCTGTAAAGGTAGATTGCTAAATGCATAGGTTGGAGTGTGGCGAAGGCGAGTGGTAAGCTGTGCCTGTCAGCGATGAAAAGACAGGCTAAAGGTAAAATACCAGCAATCAGAAAAAAAAAGTTAACTACTCCACAAGGGAGTAAGCTGTGCCTGTCAGCGGTGTAAAAACTGGCAGGCAAGTACACGTTTAATCTGGCCAAATGACGATAATACCAGGCAAAAAGGAAAAATGCTGAAGAGTTAGAAGCAGCAGCTGGGAAATACTGAACGAGTCTGAGGCAGTAGCTGGGGATATCACTGCCGCTCTAGACTCGAGAACAACGATGAGTTAAAATGAAGAGAAAAGTCATCATCACTGCACCGCACTTCCGTTCCTGCTGGAGGCTGCCTTTATCCACTTAATTTGACTGAAATTGACACAGAGCTGAAAGCACCAACAGCTGAGGCAGGATTACTTCGGAGCTGCCTTTCCCCAGTCAATTTGACTGAAATTGACACAGAGCTGAAAGCGCTGAACAGCTGAGGCGGAAATGCTTGCGGAGCTGCCTTTCCCAGTTAATTGACTGAAATAGACACAAAGCTGAGAGCACCGAACAGCTGAGGTGGAAATAATCGCCGAAACTCAGACAGGCGCTGATTAATGTCTGTTACTGCGCATGACTAGCTTCACAGCTGAGGAGGCTGAATAAACATAGCGCAAAACCTTTCCCCAGAAAGAGGCTGAATAAACATAGCGTGAAACGTCGCGATCAAGATTGGCAGCACTTGATGAGGTGAGCGCTAACAATTCCTCACAGGAAATGTGTGGGGAGAGTAGAAACGTTGCGTCGCGCTGTGTGGTATCCTGCAGAGGTGAGAATAAGCGTGGCTTCCTCCAAGCGCCCTTCCCACTCCCTCTTGACAGGAACAGCTGAGCGGACACGCTGTAGGGAAACAATGAAGCAGGCTGCTCTGAAGCGATGGAGGAGTGGGAAGGATGGGCAGGAGAGGAAAGCGGCAGGTCCAAGGACGACAGGGATCCAGTCAGATGGAAAATGTCAACTCGCCAAAAATACAGTCAACAAAGGCGCAGAGTGAAGAGGCGAGGGGGCGGGTGGTAGACAACTTCTCACAGTAATTAGTGTGAAGCAGGCGAAAACGTCTCAAAGCGCTCCCTTTATCTGCAGAATCAATGAGGATGCCACAAGCAAAACCACTCACCGGAATACTGAAACTAGAGTAAACGTTGAATCTCAAACGAAGAACGTGAATTTTCCGGAACATCAGCTGGTGTGGAAGAAACAGGGGAAGGATCTGTAGCTGCCCCCAGCGCAGCCAAATCGTCGCCAATTTGTTAGAAGTAAGCAGCGGACTCAGGATGAGAAGAGAAGCTGTTTATTAAACCAGATCCTCAGGCACCAGCTGGCAACTGACGCTCACCAACATTCTAAGGTGAGGTTCACTCTCAACGTTCTAAGGTAGGGATGTACCAAGGGTGGAGGGAAAAGAGGGGTGGGGTTGGCAGGGGAGATACCAACTATATAAAAGATAGTACAACATGTGGAATACAGGCATAGATTACAACAATCTTCTTTCAGAAACAATGACTGAACATCCAGTCGACGAAACTGCGAGGCAATTAAATCTCACAGATGAAGAAGATGCTGATGCAATAGCAATCGCAGAAAATGTTAGACAAGCCATCACCCTAAAACTAGCAAGCTACGGTTTAACAGCTAGCGGTGGGCCTGTAACTTTCGTGATCGAGGCACACGAATCTTATAGAACAGAGGTATTCTATCGATGGGTTAAATTTCCACAAGCAGATGCACGAACCAAAACGTTTCATTCCTATACTGAGGATAACATACCGAATGAATATTGTCCGTATGAGGACATTGAAATTCCGCTCACTTACCAGGAGCATGAAATCTAGTTTAAAGGCGCCCTCCCCCACACAAAAAATAGTGTAAGATTAGGTCCGCTCGGAAGAGACGGAGCAACATGCCCAGTGTTGGCTTACACACCACATCCTGACATTGACACAATGCCAGTAGGAGACTTACGTGAACTCCATAAAGTATTAATAAGACTTTACCGAAACATGACACAATTTGTGATGAGAACACTCACACTCCAGCCAACTAATACTATACCTACAGGTCCAATACAAACTTGTACCACAAAAATGACACCACAAACATAACATGCAGTGATGGTTAAAATGCCCACTAAATTTGAGCAAATGCCATTGTAGATAGCTCAAAAAATACAACAGCTAGAGGCAGTATTTCCACATACTAGCCCGCTGGAGAAACACAGAGGGGCATATTTACGTTTCCTGGCGCATCCCTGCAAATCAGCAGGGATGCGCCAGGAAACGTGCGACACGCATCTCAATCCTTGCGCCACCACGAATGCGCCGCATTTACAATGCGGCGCATCATGGCGCAAGGAAATGCAGATGCGTGTCGCATCTGCTGCCGTAACGTTAGCGCAGTGCTGGAGTTATGTCGCGGGCGCGACGCAACTCCAGCACTGTGCCAACCATGCCCATGTCTAACATGGTGCGTCAAGCCTTATGCCTGCTTCAAGCAGGCGCAAGGTTTTGACGCAGCGGGTCGGAAAAGTGACTGAGTGAAATCTTGTAGATTTCACTCAGCCACTTTTCCGAGGCGTTCCTGCGCCGGAATGCCCCCCCCTGCGCCAGAACGCCCACATGAAACCTGACGCAGGTTTCATGTGGCACAGGGCTTTACAACGTGACGCATCTCCCTAGATGAGTCACGTTGTAAATACCCCGCAGCATGGCGCTGGCTTTACGCCGCCGCTGCGTCACAGAAGTGACGCAACGGTGGCGCAAAAGTGGCGCAAGGGGCTTGTAAATATGCCCCAGAACGTTAACAATCTGCTTGCCCATGGGAACAGCTCCCCAGTTAGAGGATTGTACCACATGGGGTACGATTTTCGCTGCAATATATACCAGAACTCATGGTATCCCTTCATTAGCAGTAATACCAGATGTATTAAGACAAATACAGAATGAGTATAGAGCAGAACCAGCTCTGAACTTAGGGATGAAATTACGAGGTAATTTTGCCCAGGTATCAGCTATAATATTGGCTAATATAAAAGGGGAGGCAGCAGCAGTGGCAATACGCCAATGCATGAGGGATTTCACTCCTTTAGAACAGGAGATTGAATTACCTAGAATTATTGAAGACACCTATGCTGTGTTAGGGAGAGATAATTTGGGATCTAGACCAGTGAAACCGGTACTGATGGGTAGTTCTGAGAAGGAACACAATAAGCAGACTCCTGCTCCTTCAAAGAAGAAATAGGAAAACAACAATAAACAACAAAAGAATAAAAAAGAATAGATCTCAATCTAGAGGTAGGTCTCCTCAACAGGAGCCCTCCGAAAGGAGGTATAACCTTAGGAATAGAGATAATATTAGGAAACCTGACAGGTATCAGGACACTGATACACGTTTCTCTCGTTCCTTTCAGGGCTCATCTCAAAATTCCAAAAGAGAAGGACGGTCAGAGAACAGAAAAGAAGAGCGTACGAAGTCCAGAGACACTCAACGCGCTCAAGACTACACTTCCAAAAACGAAGAAAAGCAAAAGTCAAAACCTCAATTTAAAAAGAAGAAAGTTGCAGGTCTAAAGATCAGACATGCCCAGAATTCTGAGGACTCAGCTACTGAACGGGGAATGGGCTCTGACAATGCTAGACAGTGCAGCAGAAGTAACAATAGCTCGCCAGAACCTGCGGGAATTTCTGGTGACAGCAAAGCTGAGTGAACATATCACAGTGGAGACAGCAGATGCTAGGGTGAGTGTCCCACACAAGTTACATGAGATAACTCTCCAAATGGAGGGGGACAAGCTCAGAAAAGTGAAAGGTCTCTTTTGGGAGAACCTGACTTCGGGCTACGACATCCTATTAGCTGAAAGAGATTGGCCGCCTGCTATTGTTATGGAGTGCCCAAAGGGAGAAACTGTAATTTTCCCAGCTTTCTCCGACCTAGTCCCCATACACATAAAACATAAATATGCACAGGAGTGGGCGATAGCCCTTCCCTCAGCACTATATCGCAACCACATTGGATGGGATGAAGACTCACCCCACCACGTAATTCCAGTAAAAACTACTCCAATGCCACAGAGGCAATATCCAATAAAGCAGGATGCGAAAAAACAGGTCAGGGAGATCTTAGATCAACTTGAATATCAGGGTGTAATAGAACCATGCGCCTCGTCAATGCTTTGTTTCCCGTAATGAAACCCGATAATACATATCGTCTAGTGTTAGACTACAGACATTTAAACACCTGTACAAAAACATTTGCAGTACAAAATGCATACAGTGCCGCATTAATGAATAACATTGTGCGGAAAAAGTACAAAACAACATCAGACATCTCAAATGGATACTTCTGCCAAAATATAGCGCCCGAGAGCAGATATTTGACAGCATTCTCAGCAATGGGGTCCCAGCGTCAATTTTGTTGACTCCCCCAGGGGTATAAGAACAGCCCGGGGTTGTTTTCCGCAAGGGTAACAGAGTTGCTTCAGGAATTGGAAGAAGAGGCATTGTCCTATGTAGATGATATCTATCTGACTGACGATGACCTAGAGGTACACTTGACCAGGGTGAGTACCATAGTTCTGGGATTCGCCTCGGAGGGCTATACATTTGACTTAAAAAAATCTAAAATAGCCCACCTCAAGGTCTTATTTTTGGGATATGAGCTTTCAAGTGAAGGGAAAAGCTTGGCAGTCAACTTTTTAGAAAAGTGTGCGATGCTCCAACCTCAAAAATCATTAAAAATTTACAATCCATACTGGGATTCCTAAATATTGGTAGAACATACATTTTGGATTACGCAGAAAGGGTGAAACCTTTCTACGACCTCATAAGACCTGATTTTTCAGTTTGGCAATGGACACAGGAACACACAGATATTCTTTGTTCCCTACAAGCTGACATGATAGCTTCAAAACACTTGCAGACACACGTAAACGTACGCAATCTGGTGATACGCGTTATAGCAGGTCAATCTGGGTACACTTACCTAACCTTCAATGAAGGCGAAACAGTACCCGTAGCATACAAATCACATTTGTACACAAACGCTGAAATGCGCTTTGCTTCTACAGAAAAAATACTAACAGCGGTACAGACTGCTGTAGTGAGAGAAAGAGCACTGGCTCAGGGGAAATGAATAAGTGTTGTGACTCTAGTGCTGGCCTTAGAGGCTGCTATAAAGGCTAGCGTTCCAAACGCAAAAGCTTTACATCCTAGATGGATACAATGGGCTAATTCTCTCACCGCAACAGATGTAGAATACAGATATGATCCAAGTCTAAAAACACAAGCATTTCTGCAATATGAACAAGAATATCCTCTCCCGAATGAAATAATGCCTCTAGACCAGTACGACTACATTATTTACACTGATGGATCGGCTCAACCGGCCATTGGAAGTAAACAACAATACAGCGCGGCATGCGCTATTGTCAAAGGTAGTATGCAGGATGGCAAGTTCCGTCCAAGCCGTACAAATACACAGTCTCTCGGAGACTGTACGGCGCAGCTGGCAGAATTAAAATCTCTATTACTGGCACTGATAAATACGGATTCAGAATTCCCCACAATAATTGTGTGCAATTGCTTTTACTATGTTCAGTCATACAATAAATATCTCCACTATTGGGGACAGAATGAGTATAGAGATTCAAAAGGTGGCACAATTAAGCACAAAAAGCTATGGGAACAGGTAGCGGAGTTGAAAAACGCACTACGAAGAGCTCACGTGATACACACGCTGAGTCATCAACGTGATGGCGTTCACGTTGAAGGGAATTCATTGGCTGATGAAGCTGCAAATGGGGCAGTACGTACTGTGTACGTAGCTGCAATCACTTGTTCAAAAACAAGGGTAGACGGTAGCACAATGGTAGCTGTGATTGCTTCGCGCAAGAACAGTAAATCACTTCCAAAGGGTTTTCCACTCAAGTACTCCTACAAGTTAGATGCAAACAACATTCCATTTGCTCAGATTCCTGGAGTGGGGAATAGAGTACTACCAAACATAGATCGCAGATTAGGTTTAATCTTGGCGGCACACAAGGGTTTGAGTTCTGCACATGCAGGCGTTACAGCGACAGTTTCATTACTAAAACAACGATATTGGTGGCCAGGGTTAACGAAGCAGACCAAAGACTTTGTTTTGAAGTGCGACATCTGTCAACAGATAAAAGGGTCCACCATAGCTCGCCCAGCGCAGGAACCATTATTAATATCAGACAGACTGCTCACGTGCGTTTACCTGGACCACTGCAGCCCCTTACAATCTGATGGGGCTTACAAGTATATTATGGTTGCAGTGGATTCCTGTTCAAGATTTTTATGGGTATGGCCTCAGCGCTCGGCTGATGCTCGAACTGTTATAAAAGATTTGCGAGTCTTCATAGGGACATACGCAGTTGGCACATTACATTCTGACCGTGGCCCCACGTTTAGCTCTAGGGCTTACAAGGAAGCCATGGGAAGTTTGGGTGTAGTATTGCGGTACTCCTCTCTGTACCATCCTGAGGGAAATTCGGTCGTGGAGAGGAAAAACCGGGACTTAAAGCAGTCTTTAACAGCTAGGGTATTAGGCTTGGGTGGTAGTTGGGTCTATATGCGGTCTGAAGGGCCCTTAATAACCAGCCAAAAAGCTCTCTAGGAGGTGTCACTCCTTACGAGGTCCTGTTTGGGACAAGCATGTGGGTACCTGATCTCGATTGTGAAGGCACAGTGGCAGATGAGAAACCATTTGACATCAATAAACGTTTGGCTGTTTTACAGGATCTGAATGAATCCAGAACCTTCTTAAGTAACGTCGCAGCCAAGAGAACCGCCACTGGGGAAGTCAAGTCAGCAGCGGCAAGACCTGCCTGGATTCCTAAAGTTGGGGATCTGGTCAGAGAAAAGATAGTGGACAAAAAAGAATTCGGGCCATCATATCGAAAGCCTGTACCTGTCCTGGCAGTCGAAGGATCAAGAACTGTACTTCTTCTGCCTCTTGCCGGAAAAGAAAAGAGATTTGTCTCAATTGATCTGATCAAACCATACAATGTGGCCGATACTGAATAGTAGGCCTCGTGGGCTCCTGAGTAGCCGACGCCCTCCTCTCGCTACAACACACGAGGTTCAAACAGAAAGACCCATTACGTTTGAAGAGTCACCTTTGCAAAGCAATGGAATCGATAACAATGCAATGGAACTAGTTCCTCTTGAAACAGAACTACAAAACCAAAATGAAAGACAAATTTCAATTCGACCTTATACTGAAGGCTACATAAACATGCCTCAACAAGGGCCATCTACAAGTTCAACAGCACCTGCTGGTCTACCTACAATATATCGAACCGCATCTGGCTAATTCATCGACTTTGATACCTTTTCATTGGATCAAAGTGAACCAGAAACGACGCCAGCCCAAATATCTCACAAACAACGGATCAAAGACTTCATCAGTTTTCTTAGAAAGACTTATCTACTATCACCTTGACTAGAGCTTTGGATAATCACCAATATATTATTCTTTCTTTTCTGGTTAGGATTAGTAATTGTTTTCCACTTACTCATCAATGGATCTTATCTTTAAAAGAGCTCTGCAACGTCACAAGTGAACTTAATTTTAAAACCTCATGTTTCATCTCATCGTGAACAGAGAGACTTGTCCTTCGTGAACATTTCAGCAGTTCCGATACCTGATGGTATAGTGTGGGACAATGTCAATTATGATATATTTGGACTGACCAAACTTTTAAAAATTCCTCATTTATTTAAAATTTCGTTAAATGATATCATTACCTCCAGTGCATTTTCCGATGATAGGGATTTTGAAACTGTTAATAACATGTTGTCTGATTTAGAACAATCTGCCGCATTTTCTAGCACTGAAATGTTGGAAGGTACATCAAATTTTGATGCAATGTATTGTTTCCAACATTATGGCCATCATTTCTTACATAAATCAAGCAAACCTAGAAATATTTTCACATATCACTAATGGGAACATTGCCCTACACCGCCGAAAAGTAGTTAAAATACGTTTTTACAGAAATGTTCATATTTTTCAGGGTTTAACATTTCTGACCCGACCTCATATTATTATAAGGTTGCACCAAAGCTGCACAGAAGAATATGTTAACAAACATAAAAAAGATTTACTCGACTTTTGGAAAGACACTATTGACTTAAAATCAATCTGGGGTTCTAGGGACTGGCAAGTACAGGGAATAGAAGCACTATTTAGAGCATGTCTCATTCCACAGCAGATGATTTTTCTGAATGATACTGTACAACAGACTTCCTGTCTTTGAATAACCAAAAATAAGGACTTGAACACACCTCGGATTCCAACACTATCACAAACTGAGGGGAATTTTACATCAGATGAAGGGGCTAAGGTAGATGACATATTGCAATACAATAGATCAGACCCCGATTGGAAGGGATGGTTGGTTTGGCCCACAGACACAAACAGGTGTCAGGAAAGGTTCAGGGGTACCACTGAAGGGTTTAGTATCCATAGGCCAGACCCACGTTATGTACAACGAGAACATCCGGGGGTAGTGACATCATACAGTGTTGAGAAGTTATGCCTCGATTGGCTAAAAACCTCCACACTACCCCAGCTGAAACAACACTTATTTTTACTTACAGAGGATGTGGACCTACGGAATTTTGTATTGGGTCCCAGAAAACCACGTCAAAAACGTTTCTTATATGCTGTCTATAATGAAATCTGGAAATTCTCCCAGCAAGAAGCTGCAGAGAGATTAAGAGAAATAGATAGAATTAACCTAGAGAAGGCATTAGCCGTAGTTGACAATGGTATGACTACGTTGACATCCAGGATTTATTCACTGGGCAACATTGTATCTTCTGCTATCGATGTACTAGAACAGGATTTGTCCATACTACAACACAGACAGTCACAGTTACATTCTATTATGTTGTTGAGCTGGACGCCGCAGTCACTGCGCACCGGTTATGTGCCTTGAAGTTTTATCAACAGTACGTCCTTGTTTTCTGCATACAATCTCACAGAAAAACAGATGAAGACGGCACAGAGAGGAGCAAAATATACAATGCTGCGTATTGAAAAACTGGACAGGTTACCCTTTACTGTGGCGGAATCACCATCCACAGAGTGGTTAATCCATGGCCATATAACATTACCGGTCACAACTTTCCAGTTTCAGTATTGCCTAGAACAGCAACAGGCAGGAAGATATGAGAAAATGGGTAAGGAATTCATCAGGGAATCCTGGAATTTGCCGTACAGATTTCGATGCAGGAGTGGGGATCTGGAAGTGCTTCTAAGCGGTACTAACTGCGAGAACGCTTTATGTGGCTGTCTCATATGCCAGGATATTATGCTACACAGGGTTTGTAATGGTTCCGTGGCAAACCTGTCCTGTCTGGCAGCCGTGATTAATCCGGTATTCAGGCTCCTCTCGAATGGGAGTTACTTGATGCTGAATGATCAAGGCTGTTGTGGGATGCTCCCGGGCATCGCCTATCTCGTCACTGTGAGCTGCAGGGTTACTTGCTGTATGCAAGTATTGTTTCCACCGACACAAACAGTCAGGGAGGCACTGATATGGCCTTCGTTATATGTTTCCTTTATACGGTTTGATACTCTGAGCAGAATTAAAGCCATGCTTTTACAGCAACTCGTGCCCTTAACCTCCGCCAGGGAGACTTTTGATCTCCAGATCGCAAGGTCTTCGGCTGAGATACAGGCACTCATACATACAAACTGCCCCTTCCATTTCACAGAAATGGTAGGCTGTATCTTTAACATGTCTGATACAACAGGCATTGTACACCTATTTAAGACCATAGGATCTGGACTGTTAAGCATCTTTCAGATGGTCCTCGGAGTGATACCCAACTTTATACACTCCGTATTTGGAAGCGTATTTGGAGAGCTTCTGCTGATCCTGTTTCTACTAGCAGGAATCCTGATTGTGATTTATCTGCTTCGCAATGGGCGTCCCAGTCACCAAGGAGATGGAAAAAGCACTCCAGGAGCGCAAATACCATGATCGCATGGTACAAAATCTGGGTACATCTGGGTAAACCCAGGGTAAATCTGGGTACAATGTTCTCCAATGCCTGTTCTGCGGAGAA
The DNA here is from genome assembly GCA_963921515.1 of Calotriton arnoldi. Classification (NCBI taxonomy): domain Eukaryota; kingdom Metazoa; phylum Chordata; class Amphibia; order Caudata; family Salamandridae; genus Calotriton; species Calotriton arnoldi. The sequence goes on from CAWUFW010012591.1 coordinate 29,377, forward strand.
GAGTGCGTGTTGGATCTCCTGCCTGACACTTCCATCAGCTGCGCAACCGGACATTGATGCTCTACTGGACCCGATAATGGCCCATGTTCTGCAGTGTCCACAGTGTATTCCTATGTTGATGGCAGCATTCTTAGAGCCACCACAGGAGGTTTCTTCCCCTGTTGGAATGGATATCGGCTCCACCATCTTTCAGGCCTCGGACATCGCACAGGGTGCCCCAGCGTCCGCTGCAGGCAGTACGGAAGATCATCTGCGCTTGCTTGACAATCTCTGTGAGGTGTTACAGGGATCGTCGGCTGTGAAGGCAGGCAGCAGCAATGTTGCGTTTACCAGCAAGGACACAAACATTTGGCCCGTTGCATGCTGGGAAAATTTGGCCTTTCACTTTTCAGAAAACGAATCTCCAAATTGACACTTTTTGACCTGCATGGCTTCCTGATGCTTGTAGTTGTTCGAACTATATAAACGGACACTTTAGAGCCAGTGCTTGAGTTAATCCTTTTAAGACTTTTTTAAGACTTTTTTAAGGTTTTTTGTAGCTTTTAACTGCTTTTATTATTAAATGCGTATAAAGCGTCTAGACGCCTTGGTAGTACGCTAGAGTTTAGTAATGTCGTCCAGTCGGATGAGGAGTGGGTGTTATATTTCATATAGCTACCCCAATCTAGGCTTGGGTAATGTCATAACCCGCGAAACAAAAAAGAGAGGTAGGGTTTTTTTATATATTAGAAATATATAAAGGGAGTACTCCTAATCCCCAAAAGGTAATCATAAATCAACAACAAGGAGGAGTCTACCCTCAAGGACAGAGAAATCTGCTTATTCAGCACGGAGGATGCAGAAAGGAAGTAAAGATTAGAATACTTTCTAAGAAGACCCCTCACTCACCAACCTAGTTGGTGACATGCTTCATCATTGGGGTCCCACCCAAATAGCCGAATGCTACCCGGGTGTGCTGCGACACCTGATTACAGTGGAGCGGGTTGGTTTGAACAGCAGTGATAGTGCAAAGTGAGTGCCAAAAGGTGGTGAATAATTAAAAATTGTCAAAGTTTGACTCCCTACAGGAATTTAATATGGAGTAACTCGACAATATTAAAAACAGTATAAGACCCTAATCAGGCTAAATTGACCTGTAGTGTCTAAGTGAAAAAGGTGATGGTCTACATGTTTCAACCTGTAATGGAATTGCAAGGTTTTCGTCAGGACCGGAAGAAAAGCCCAGGTGGTCTACACACTCTAAGGTGTACCCAACCCAGGGCCCATGGATAAAAAGCCACACCAGTATTACTCACTGTATGGCATTCCCTCATCAAGTCAAATCTAGGGAGAAATCTGAAAGAGAAAAAATGTCACAAGTACATTTTACGCTTCAATCATGTGTCAATGCATGAACCAAAATGCTCCTCTCACACACGAGGTAACACCAGTGAACGAATGATGCATACTCAAGTGTAACGTGCTGTCTCACAGGCACAACCAACAAATTCATGCGGTGTCACTGTGATGAATGAATGTGAGAAATAACTGGATCTGAGTTGTTCGAAAGGTCGCTGAGACCGGAAGAGGGAACAAACAATAAACAAGCTTATTAGCAGAAGAACAGGTGCTTACAAATAAGCATACCGCAGAAACCCTCACACACTCAGTTGTGGGGAATTTTTTTTTTATGACCGTGCCTATTCGCGAATGCTTAGATATAAGCAAGCCGAAGTGACTGCAAAACTATGTACAAGGGAGGGGAGAAAAAGGTTAAAATCTTACTAGCGGCTTGAATCGGCCGTGCCCCATGAGAACCGGGGGAAGGCGCTGGCTCTTAGTCAAACACTGAGGAAATAAAAAAAGTATTACAAAAGGGCCGCCCCTGCCTGCGAAGGAAATCATGGAGCAGCGGAGTCCACCCGCAAATTGAGAGGTCACTTACTTCATCAAACCATGCCACCTGTGTCTGCACCTACTTGGTAGTCCCTCGCGGATCTCCGAGGTTAACCGGGTAAGTGGCATGGCGGCTTATGAGCGTTAGAGTGGTGTTTCCGGGTACGCCCACAACAACGCGCGGCGCGCGGTGACGTCAGCCCGCCGTGTTGATGTTAGTACGATGTGGCTGGTAACAGCCGATATGGTTGTAAGCGCTCTAAAACCAGAGTGCAGCGGTGATTGGCTAAATGAAAGCACAGTACAACAGAGGAAAAAGGAAAAAGGGGGTACTCCCAATGGAGCTAGTGTCAATAAATTAAATTCAAGAGCTATTGGAATGAAAAACGGTGGTTATTAAAAACTGACACAAAAGAAAGGCAAATATGAGATGTTAGAATGTACAGAAATGACAGTAAGTTGATTTATCTATTCAATACAGAATTCCATGGGATACCATCGTTCAGTCCCTCTTTTTGTGTAGAGAGCCTGTACACCCAACGCTGCTCTTTCTCGAATAGACGCTGCTGCGTGCTGTGATCAGGTTTTATTTGCTCAATAATAGTCCATTGCATATCATTGGGAGTATGTCCCACCCTTAAGAAATGCTCTGTCAGTTTTGTAGTGGTTTTTCTACATCTGATTGTACTCCGATGTTCGCAGATTCTCTGCTTAATTTTCCTACTCGTCATCCCCACATACCGAAGATTGCATGGGCATGTGATGAGGTATACTACATTTTGGCTGTTGCAATTGGTATGGACACGTTGGGTCCAGACTTTTCCAAGTTCTAAGTTAAGTGTTTTGGTGTGACTTGTCAAATGGCAGACGCTACAATTCCCACAGGGAAAATGTCCCACAATATTAGGAAGGCCCCAAGCATTAAGAACAGTTTGTGTATTATCCCTGGTTTGTTTTTTAGGGCGTGTATTGACCAAGGAATCTTTCAGGCTTCTTGCACGTTTAAATGAAAACAGAGGTTTTTCCCAATGGAGATTCCCCGTGCCCAGGATGCCCCAGTGTTTATTGATGGAACGGGTCACCAGATTAGAAGCTGTACTGTATGTAGTGACACATGTTAGGGGTATCTCCTCTTCACGTCTGTTTTTGTTTTCTAGTAGGGCCTCCCGTGGTTGATTCCGGGCCCTCTTTTGACACTTATTGAGGATGTTTTCTGGATAACCTCTCTCTGTAAGTTTGGTTGTCAGGTCCCTAGCCTGGGTACGGTAATCGTTGATCTTACTACAGTTGCGGCGCAACCGAAGATACTGGCCATATGGTAAATTCTCTTTGAGGGGCCTCGGTGGAAACTTTCAAATCTGAGTAGGTTATTCTTGGCAGTGGGCTTATGGTGTGTCCTGGTTTCAAGACCCCCATTTTCTTTAGTGATCACTACATCGAGGAACACCAAGGTGTCAGGGTCCTTCGTGTGGGTAAACCTCAAGTTATGGTCACATGTGTTAACCCATGCGATGAATTCAGTCAAAACATCATCAGGGCCCTGCCAGATGACAAGAATGTTGTCATTGTACCTTCTCCAGAACTTGACATATGACGAGAAAGGATTAGAGTCATTGAGTATAAATTTCTTCTCAAAGTTAAAGACATAGAGTCCAGCTACACTCGGAGCAAAGGTACTACCCATAGAAGTTCCTCCAATCTGAAGGTACAGTTTACCCTCAAATTCGAAGTAGTTCTTTTTAGGGCTAGTCTAGCACAATCAAGAATGAAGCCCCTGGGTGTAGTGTATGTCCACTCTGTCTCATCTAATGCTATTCTCAATACTTCCAAGGTATCATCTTGAGGGATACTGGTGTAAAGGCTTTCTATGTCCATGCTGACTAGGATGGTGGAGTCATCGACCGTCAGCTACTTCAGTAGATTGAGGAGACTCTTAGTATCCTGTAGATAGGTCTCGGTGTTCTGGACCTTAGTTTTTAGAAAAAAATCACAGAACCTAGACAAGGGTTCCAGTAGGGACCCTATTCCTGAGACAATGGGTCTGCCAGGGGGAGGAAACTTATCCTTGTGCATTTTCGGGAGAGTATAGAAGTATGGGACCTTCCCTTCGGTGTTGGTAAGATACTCCGATTCATGTTGGGATATGAAACCATTAGCTTCAGCCAGCTTCACCATCGACCTGATTTCTACCTGAAGGTCCATTGTGGGGTCAGATGTTAGTGGAAGATAATTACTCACGTCCGAGAGTAGTCTAAGACATTCTGCCTGATAGGCATTTTTGTCCTGCACGACAACTCCGCCCCCTTATCTGCTTGTTTTATCACTATATCCTCACAGTTTTTAAGGCTTTCCAATGCCGTGATCTCTGCCTTACTCATATTAAAAAATGGTTGTTTGATTACCAATTTTTCCACATCGTTGAAAACAGCTTGTTCGAAGGCAGAAACCTCCACCGGGATGGTGTGGGGGGGTGGGATGAATGAAGATTTTAGACGTAGACCCGTAGTACATTGGTCATTAGTGGAAGGATTACTACCTTGTTTCTCAAAAAAAGCTTTGAGCTTAAGTTTCCGAAAAAAACCGGACAATTCGCATTGGAGATTAAATTTGTCTAGTTTTTGGGTGGGAACAAAACCCAAGCCTCTATTGAGCACCTTCTCTTCCAGTGTGGTGAGTGGTCTGGAGGCCAAGTTGGTAACTAGACCCTGTTGTTGCTTGTCCCTGCTGGACCTGCTAGGAGTTGAGGTCCCGGGGCTTGGTGAGTAGATATTTAATATTACTACTTTGTGTTCTTCTGCTCTGTGTTATATATTGCAAATATAATTTTTTTCCGAATAGCAAGAATGCTGCTGCTTACATTGCAGGTAAATTACGTTTAAAAATCTTCTGTGATTGTTATGCCACAGGTGCTCGGCGCTACTAATCTTACTTGTTTGCAACTTTGCACTCGCTTTGGCTGGTTATGTAAGAGTTTACTTTAGAGAACTTCAGTTAGGTAATGCTAGAGAGACTCTAGTCCTTCCTTTGTCCTCCTGTCACTAAGAGATAGTGGTGGATTGATAGGTTTAGTTACTTATTAGTATTAGTTGTTAATTTTTTAGCGGTCTGCGTGACGCATCCGCTGTTACATCACGTGCTGCTGATTGCTGCTTACCCCAGTCCTTAGTAGAACCTTTTGTAGTTTGCTTAGTGAGTGGTAATAGGCTTAGCACTAGAAGAACATCAGCAGCAACCAACCAACAATTTGGTGTATGCAAAAATGTATGCATGTGTCCTCCATCTATGCATTTTTTGAGGACTAAAATAAATGGAAATGCAGAATTAGTGAACAATTGGCCCATCTGGAATAGGTGGGCTAGGTCAGGTGGTACTTAGGCTTAGTTAGTATTCTGGAATCAGAATGGAACACAGGCTTAGTGTTCATAAATAATACCTAGACGGTCCGCGAATCACGCAATACTACTAGTCGACAAGATTAGATAGGTCAATTGTATTGCAATTGTTGTTTCCATAAATGTTATTTGGAGCATTTTTAAAAATGTTTTATTTGTTTCACACCAATCATCAATGTTTGTTTCTTTCTTTCTTATATCTTTCATGATCAGCAGCACCCAGGGGCAAGAAGACGGGGTCGGAGTCGGCGGGAGCAGCTTCAGAAGTCAGCCAGGAGCACTCCTCTACCGAGGGCTCTGCTGCTGGCCCCAGTAAGTCCTCCTGTTGTTAATATTAATAATTATACTTCCCTAACTTTTACTGCACCGTATTTTTTCCGAACTATTATTTCCGTTTCCTAATTCTAATTTTTACAAATTCTTCTTCGATCTAGACTATCTGTTTCTAAATTCTTGTTATCCCTGCCTCTAACTGCCTCTGCTAAGACTCTCTGTACGTGTACTACTATTAGTCTGTCTGTAGCCAAGCTTGCCCAGTTGGCCACTGTTTATTTAAAAGGTTTTAAAACTCAGATTCACCAATAGCTGTAGCCACTGAGTCCAGTCCTTTGGGTTGTCCTCTTCTAGTCTTCTTAATCTTGAGGCTTTTCAACATTTCCCACCAACAAAATGCCCAACCAGATATTTAACTATTTTTGATAGGATAGGACATACTACTACTAGTCTACTCTAGTACCCGATTTGTACTAGTGATGTATGTTGTATATGTATGTATTAACTTTTTTTTCAATCTTGCTAGTGAAAAAGAATAAATAGGGGATGGTGTATATGGCATCTAAAAAATGTGTAATGTTTTTTCTAGGCGTACCGACCACCAGTGCCGGGGCCAGCGGCGAAGGCGACGCGGCCAGTAAGGAAGGAGCAGAAGATGTGGCAGCTGCAGGGGTTGAGCCAGCAGCAGTGGCGGGCGGTGGTAAGTTATATTCCTTACTTATTGACATTACACTCGCTGCAAGGGTGTACACTGTACTGTTGAGAGAGACTAAGTTGTTGTGAACAACGGTTGAAGAAGACACCATTTACTTAGCATTAGCAATAGCATTAGCAGCAGGAGTTGAGTAACTAATGGCCTCTTCTATCTGACTTCAACTCAGCTGTGAAAGTTTTATGGAGAAGACTAAGAGTCAGATCAGATGACCTTGATGGATGGGTTGAACGAAAAGGGAAAGAAGGGTGGAAGCCAAGGAGGAAGGACGGGCGAGATGTAATATTTATGACTGGCAGAGAAGGATACACAGGATGCATGCATAGGTGGCTGATAGGAATCAGATGCATGGGTGGTTGAAGGATGGGTGGAAGGTGAAAGAAAAGATGCCTGCCTGGGTGTGTGAAACTGTATGGGTGGATAGCAAGAATCCTTCGGGGTGTTTCATGGGTCAAACTCAAAGCCAAGGCAAGCAAGGAAGGAAGGACGCATGGATGGTGGGTTAAAAAAAAAGAATAAATGTTTGTTGTTGGTGAAACAAACTAAGGTTTGTTGAGAGATTAAGAAGAATGATAGACATGTTCACTTTGAATGGATGTATGCCTGGATGGTATTCATCATAGATAGCATAGGTGGAGACTGTCACTGGATGAACAGTCTTAGTTTGAAGGGAATGTAAAAGAAACCGCACCAGAGTAGCAAAGCCGAGGAGAATAGAAGTTGTATTTTCAGAATACACCCTTGACTCACAGTAGTTTGCAAGCACAGCATATATATTGTGTATGTATGTTGTTATCAAGCACCTCCCTCCGACTCCGAGGCCCACTCCCTACCTATGTTAATTTATTTTCGACTTTGTTAGCCTGCCATGGGTGGCCTATCGGCTGCATGTTTATTGTTTACACAATCAATCAAAACAAAGTACCTCATGGCGTCCCATATATAAGCAATGATCATTTGGATCATATATCATCTGCCTTTTTGGAGTAGTCAGGGCAGGGTGAAAGTGAAATTGAGCAGTTGCCCTTGATGTAACAGAGTATGGCCAGTGCCTCCCGCAAAAGAAAAATATGATGATTGTGTAGTCACTCAGCTTCCCCACCTGCAGACAGTAGTAAATAAAACTAACGTGAGTCTGCCTCACGAGTATGTTTGTCTTGGGCGCAAGCTGACTGAGCTGGCGTGCCGGCTACAACAAGGTTACTTAATTTCGCTAAACAAGAGAGAAGAAGAAGACTGGTGTACTGTGTACTCGAGTCCATAGTGCTAGTATAATGCCTGAAACTCCCACAAATATTAGAGGCCGAGAAAGTTTGAGGATAGATACATACCACAAATGTTATGTACTGTGCTTGCTAGTGCTACTGTGCCACTATGTGTAGAATTAATTTGTCTTACTGTTTTGCTAAGAGTATATTGTTACAATAGTCTTTTTTTTCTTCTTGATATAGCTACTCCTTCCCAACCAAAATCATCGAAACTGGACAGGAAGGAGTTGGCAGGCATGGCCTGGCGCCGGAAGCTGGAGGCCATACAAAAAGAATACCGGCGGCTGGTGGTTCTGGCGGAGGAGGAGTAGGAGGCGGCAGCAGCTGCAGCCTCCTCCAATACCCCAAGCCCCAGCCAGGCCCAGGCCCCTCCAGTGGTACGGCGCCACGGTCAGGCAGCTGCCCGCCGCCGCACTACAACATCCAACACTGCTGCCCCCCCCTGTGGATGCAATTGTCGTGCATTCAAGCACCGCATGCTCCTCCGAATGGCACGCCTAGAGGAGCGGGTAAAGATCCTGGTGGACAAGCACCTGAGAGCCCGTCGAATCCATTAGGAAACCAAAGACCCTATTGGATTGCCCCTTTTTATTTCTTTTTTTGGTGGGTGGGAATTGGGCGTTGGGGTTTTATATTTATTCACCGGACATTGGTTGGACTTTTTCTTGTTGGACATTGGTTGGGGTTAGGGAGAGGGGTGGGTCAGGTGTTGTGTGATTTTTTACATAGTTTATTTTTGTTAGGGATTAAACTATATTTATACTTAAACTTTACATACGATGTCAATGTTTTGTGGGGGGGTTACTGTTTTACGTCACACGGTTTCCTTGCTGCTGCAGGGCCGCAGCCAGTGTTTAATTTAAATAATATGCCGATTTTGTGACACACAAAGAGATAGATGCGGTACCCCTCACTGAGTGACTTGTCCTACTAGTACTGTCAGTCTCTCCTCCTAGTCCATGCATTCGGCAACAGGAGGACTCAAGGGGTGTGTGAATTAATGAATTTATATTATTAATTATACCTCCCCCAAACTTCTTCTCTTACCTGTGATTGATGTTTAACTGAGGCACAGCGATGGCTGCATGGCGATGATGGTTTGGTTTCCCAAGATGCCATGGTTGTGGTGGTAGTAGTAGACACTGGTAGTAGCATTTGCAAAAAAAGAAAATGAGACAGTCAGTCGCCTGAGAGAGACTCTGGGAGGAGTAGTAGAACGAAGTACAGTACAGTACACAAGAAGACTGCCAAACAATAATAATAATGATGATTAGAAATGCTAAAGTAAAATAAAACATAATGGTGGCGGGATAGCCTAGTACAACAAGTTACAAACTGTAGTTGTGTCGAGTCACTCGACACAAGCGTAACCTTTAGTGCTGTGTAGGAGGATGATGAATCCAATCTATGCCAGCAATTAATTATGATGGATTAGGTTCCTTTGGTAAAAAAATTGACTTGCATATATAATGAGCATGGGTGGGCAAGCAGAAGAAGATTCTCGCCCTGCCTTGAAATTGAATTAGTGTTGCTTTCTCCACATCCGCCCCAGCAAGCGTGTGATCAATTATTGGTGTACATTAAATTTAGTCACACCTCAATATAAATCACACAGCCCGGGGGAAGAGGGTTAGGAGTTTGATGAATGGTTAGGAAGGGGGGTTTGGGGAAAGGTTTGACAAAGAAAAACACTACGCATGGACAAAACAACACAAAACACAATCTTGGCAGATGACCATCATATCCATAAATCTGTTAAGGGAGAAAAAGGAAATGCATGCATGATGATGATGATGACTTGATGGTTAATGATAAGTAGTACTTACTAACTAGACTAGTAGACAGTACAGGGCAGCAGTATTAATTATTATGCAATGTGCCATGCCTGTCTGCCCTCATAGAGACCCAAATTACATACATTTTTACTTCTGTTGTACCGGGCTTACTTTTTAAAACTAGCAAAGAAAATTAAAAAATAGCGGTAGGGATCAATTATAAGTAGAGAGCAAACAACAACAACACAGTCGTAATGATTGAAGAGAAAAATTAATCAAATTATTTAAAAAATGATGAATGTTGATACTAAAGTGTTACTGTATGTTATCCTGGTCAAATTGGGGAGTTGCATCTCGGCATTCCTCTTGGTCCTCCCTTCCATGGACTCTGCGTCCGCCAATCTTGGGTGGCACTGCCTGCCTGGCAGATGCAGATTGGTAGGTGAGTTTGAGTTGTTTTTCTCTGTTTAGCAGTAGCACAGGGTAAAGGCTGGCCTGTAAGTGTAGATGGAAAAAAAAAAGGGATATTTAAAAATCAAAGAGAAAAAAAAGCATAAATTACGGAGGAGTGCAAACACTTTCAGAGCGGCATGGCTAAATCATGTCTACTCTGTTGTCTGTTTCCAGCATTAACCTACAACAGCAACAGGACAGAGCAGGCCCACGGCACCCACCCAACCTCCACTTAGCTTATATTTTGGCTGAGCCAGACAGAGCAGACATGTCACATATACAGCAACATAGCATTTTCCAAAGTAAGTAACTAAATCAATGGCATGCACAGCTGTCAGTCATACCACCACTACTACACTCGTGACTCGACTGACTCCACCACTACACAGACATGTAGGTCTGCTGTGGTTGTTGTTGACTTGATTAACTTTTATGCCACTCATGAAATGCCCTGAGTTATTCCATCAATCATCTCCGATCCTACTGACTGACTGCGAAGATATTTGTCACTGTGGTCATCATCATGGTGTTGTCCAACTCAGTCTGCAGTGTACCGAGTGAGTCCAAATTCCATATTCAAAAATGCAATGGATCGGCCTGCAGTAGAAGTACAATTTTGTTATTAAACAAGAAGGGAAACATTGACTTGAGTCACTTTTAGTGTGTAGATTAAATAATAGTACACAATTAATTCACTTCATGCACAACAAACAACAACAACACAAACTCCAATCACTCAGAGTCGGCGTCCAATGAATGGCATTATTACTTGTTCCCTCTCATCTTAAGTTAAGGGGCAGTCTCTCTTGGCTCGGAAACGAAGATAGCTATAGTAGTCATCATGCTCCACTTCTTTTGGAGAGACTCGCAGAGGCAACATTTTCTTGTACTCGTATTCGCCAACCAATCATCATCATCTGGCTTGAGGGTAATGGATTTAGGGCGAGTCAGGAGGATGGAGGAGCAGGAGTCGGAGGAGTGGACTTAAGTTAAATGCACACAGCTTTAATTAACTCCAATATGATAATAATAAAAAGAAAGAGTAGAAGACGGTGGTGATGGATTTGTTGTTATTCGAAGTTTGACTTTCGACCCAGAAAGACAGAGACACAGACAAATAAAAGTAAATAAGGAAGAAAGAAAGTAAGAAGTTCAAAGCCTAGTTGTCAGGGAAGTATAGCTCGTCCTCATACTCTGGTGGTTCAACCAGAAGTAGGGAATCATCTAACACACTTCTTCCATCACCTAAGTCACTGTCCTCATCTTCCTGCGTTGATTCACATACTTTGTAATTCAGTGGTATAAAGTGCTGATTCATTTTGATCATGGTTAACCTCTCCACGTTTTTGGGCGAGAGACTGGTCCTTTTCACTGTTACAATTGCACCAGCAGCACTGAAAACACACTCAGAAGAGACACTTGCGATAGAGCAAGCCAGATAGTTTATCGCCAGCCTGCTGAGCACTGGCCATTGGCCCCTTTTCCCATACCAATACAGCAATGGGCTTTGATCAATGTAGACCTCTGTTGGGTCATCCAGATAGGCCTGGACCATCCGCTCAATGTTCAGGGGTGCTCCACTTTGCTTGGCCTCTTTTGTCTTTGCATCAGCACTGTACCTAGCAAGCCCTTGCTGTAAATACCAATCCTGTGCCGATTTTACTGGGGCTGGTGATGATCCGGTTCTTGCTGTTGTCGATAGTGTTGGTGACCGCTGTGAGCCAAACGCACTGCCCTCAGGTTCTGAAGTTGAAGCCAGATGCCCTGCTACAGTACTTGTTGTGGGTTTGAGTAGCGGGCCTTTAATTATCAGCCGTTCATTTTCCAAAGCACTGGCTGCCTCAGCTATCCAAGTTTTGTACTCAGCAACATCCACTTCTGAAAAAGGAATTAATGTCTTAGTGTTCAGTACCGATTTGTACTGTGGATCCAGAATTGTGGCACAAATGTAATGTTTTTCTGAAACAATGCGAGCTTGCACCCTTGTATTTTCAGCTAAGCGACGGGATAAGCTCTCCACCAACTCATATGCTTCATTTTTTTCCTACACACCTGTGTACGTGTCAGACACCTCCTTCAGCTGTTGCTCTAGCATGTGCAACAATGGGATAGCTTGGCCCATAGTACAGTCCTCCTTGCTGACTTCACGTGTGAAGAGCTCAAAAGGAAGTATCATCTCTGTCAGGCATTTAACTAGGCCCCATTGGTCCATCTGTAGGGTCATGCCTTTCACTGTCTCATCCCTTATTCTTTGCATGACATACTCATTGATTGATCTGTACTGATCAAACAGACGATCAAGCATGTAATAAGTTGAGTTCCAACGTGCTGGCACCTCCTGGATGAGTGCTCTGACTGGCATTCTATGCTCACGTTGAATGATCCTCAGCTGCTTCCGGGCTTTAAAAGAATGGCTGAAATATGTGCATATTCTTCTGCAGGTGGTCAGTAAGTTGCTGACTCTGGCCTCTTTTTTCAGAAAGTATGAACAATAATGTTAATGCAGTGCGCCAAACACAGGACCCTGAAATAGCCACCAACCTTCATGGCCTTAACTATATTACTGCCATTATCTGTGGCAACAAAACCAATGTTAAGCCTACTTGGGCGCAGCCATTCAAAGACCTTGCTGTTAAACTCTTCCAAAATGTTTTCAGCAGTATGATATTTCTCCATGGCGAACATGGCTACAGTTGCATGTTTATGAGTAGCATTAAAAATCTCAGCAGTGTCAACAACACCTACTTCAGATATCTTTTCTCTAAACCCCACAAAAGAGATGCAGTGAGGAAAACGAGGTCATTCAAGAGGAGAACATGGCGTCTGCCGGTTGAGCAGCCGCGCGTGTCCGTACCTTTTTCCTCCCATCAAGAGGTAGCTGGATGTTACTCGCCTGATTCTTCGTTCCTTCTGCCCCCTGAAGCTGCAGAGAAAGTCATCGATTCCGCCGCTCACAGAGGGGGCGGATGACCTGGGAGCTGCTCGGCGCCCCCCGCCTGCCCTACTTCTCACGCTGGTGTACTGCTGCCCTCGAGCTGAGGCGCGGCCACAGAGCGGCGGCCCGCGGCCTCCTCCGGGTCAACAGCGGCAGCGCCAGTATCGGGCGCTTCTTTGGAGCTGCGGGTGTCGAGGCTGGCAAAAAGATAGTGTTGAGGATACACCGACGGCCACAGCGTCCCCCACAGTTTCCCATATAGCTACCTACACTGCTTCTCACAGTTTGGAGCCCTTTTTTGCACCTGGAAAGGCCGACGCTCAGGCGGATCAGAGCCTTCAGGTCCTTGCATACAGTCAAGACGGTCAAGACGGTGAGGTGGGTGAGCAAAGCCTTCCAGGGAAACGAGGTAACTTTATCACTAAACTAAAAGAGAGGCAAGGTAAGAAAGTCAGAAAGAGTGGGACTGGAAGAAAAAAAGGGCAACCTAAGGAAAAGGGAGAATTGAGGCGGGAGCCCCAGGACCAGTTAGTGGGGGAGCGAGTTTTTGGAGCTAAAATTACAACAGCTAGCCCTGGTATATCTAATACTACCAGCCTTACCTGTGACATTTCAGCTTTTCAAAATTACCAGGTTAAAGGCAGGAGTATAAAAAGAGGGAAAAATAAGTCTGTACCCAATATAGTGAAGGTCACCCCCTCATTAAGGTCTTTTTTCAGGGTGCAACCAGAGGTTTTACTCATTACAAAGCAGGGAGCAGAACATAAAGTCAGCGACGTTATTGGCTCATCTGAGTATCGGAGCACTACAGACTCGATGCAGGCTGGGATGCAGTCTATAGGATCGTCAGGGGCTGAGTCTGAGTCACCTGTTATTGCTATTGTCCCTGTCACTGACACGGATACAACCACTGAAATTACCACTATCCCTGCCATTGTAATTGATGTCGCTGCTAGTCAAAGTATGAGTGGAGCTGGGTCGGTAACAGGATTAGGGTCGGGCTCTTTAGAGCAGATTGGGCCCCCACTCCCACTTTCAATGGAAGCCCTATTTACATCCTTAAAAGATGATATTAAGCAAGGATTTGCCGTATCAGCTGCCAATCAAGGGGAGATTAGGAGCTCGTGTGAGATCCTAGAAAGGAAAGTAGACCTCCTAAATGCTAGAACAGAATCCCTTGAGCACTCGGTAGAGGAGTTAAAGTCCAATTTAGGGACAGCAGAGGCAAAAATCCATGAGCTACAAAAGGGGGAGGCTATGTTGCGTGAAAGAATGGAAATGTTGGAGAATAATTCCCGTAGGAACAATCTCCGGGTTTTGAATATTCCAGAAGGAAAAGAGGGCTCCGATTTAAGATATTTTATGGTAAACTTGTTAAAAGAAGCCCTGCCACTTGACGATTCGGTGGAGTCCTTGACAAAGGACATACAAAGAATTCACAGGGATCCTTTCCGCTTAAATCCAAAAAGGACTAAGCCAAGGAAAATCCTTATCAACTTCCTAACATACGCTGTGAAAGAGAAAATTTTGAACTTGGCATTAAAGATGAAAACAGTGAGAAGCAAGGACTTCTCTTTTGAAGTCCGTTCAGATCTGTCAAGAGACACACTAGAAAGACAGTGGGAGCTCGGGAGAAGAATGGACAATTTTAAGAAGATTGGTGCTACGGTGCAACTTAAATTTCCTGCCTTTTTGAAGGTAATGCACAATAACAAAATGCACAATATCAGGTCCATTCAGGAGGCAGATGAACTGCTGGATAGTATCAGCAAAGGGCCCCCGTAAGCAAATCATCTACTAGCTATTTTTGGGAAGTTGAGTTGAGGGGAACAGTCTATGGCTGTCTATGGCTGGTTAAAAAGAGAAAAGGAAAAAAAAAAGGGGGAATGAGAAAGGGGGAGAGAGAAAAAAAAATACACATAAAAGGAAGAAATGGGACAAAAGGGAAGAAAAAAAAAAAAAGGGGGTAAAAACGTGTAAACACGCATTTAGGGGGCACGACATAGGGCATAACCCCTTTTCTTTTCTTCCCCTCATTTTTGGGTGGGTAACACATTGGTGTATTTAGGTAGAGGAGGAGGAGGAGGCTATGGACGCCACATCTGGATAACAACTAGTCCAGGTAAATAGGGGTTGGGTTCTCCAAGGGGGGTAGGGTGGGGGTTGGGGAGCACAGGGAATAAAAATAAAAATACCTCATTCATCACATATTGTATAGGTTGCTTTGACCAGATAGTTTTAGTTAGACTAGGAATGACCAGTGATCTAAAGTCAAGGTGCAATTGTTGTATAGCATCAAGGAGGGTATGGAGGGCGGAGTACCCTTTTAAATGAACACTTTGCAGATATTGTCCTGGAATGTGAATGGCTTGAGGGGGGGGTCACGTAGAAGAAAAATTTTACAATATCTGAGAGATTCCCCCGCTCAAGTCTTGGTTATCCAGGAGACTCATCTTCTTGGGGCAGAAACAAAAGATATATTAAAATCACAGAAATGGGTGGATTCTTTCGCATGTACCGATCAGACGGCAGATATTAGGGGGTGTGGATTCTTTTTAAAAAATCAGCTAAAGCACAGATTTTACAATACAAGGGTGACCCAGGGGAAGATGGTTGATATTGAAGGTCACTGTCAGAGAGGTTCTCTTTACATTAGTTGGCTATTACGGTCCGAATCATGATGATCCCTCTAACCTCAAAACAATTTTTCGCATCTTTTGGACTTCCTGAGCCAGTGATATGGGCAGGAGACTTTAATATCTTTCTCGATCCCAAATTGGATAAATCTCCTAATAGTAGAGCGAATATCCCTTCGAGATCAAGGGTATCCCTCTTGGCAATAATGTCCCAATTGGGCCTTAGCGATATCTGGAGAGAAAGGTCAGGGCAACAGATGGGTGTATCGTATAGGAATTTTAAGTACAAACACAAGTCACGAATCGACTATATACTGATCAGCCATACTCTTAGAGATAGAGTAAAGGACATAACATATCTGCCATCGCATATGTCGGACCACTCTAGTATTTTATTGACGCTACAATGTCTACGGACTCAAAAGGCCAGAGTGTGGTCTTTTGACCGCACTCTGTTACTTGAAGAGGACGAGATAAGCTTTCTCTCCTGGGAAACAAACCAATTTTTAGAGACCAATTTGGGAACTGCCGATATTACTACAGTTTGGGACACTCTCAAGGCTTTTTTGAGGGGTATAATAACCAACAGGGCAAGCTATAGAGGTAAGAAATACAGAGAAGAGATTATGGTTTTGGAGGAAGAAATGAGGAAAGTGGAGGTAAAATCAAACGCCCAAGAGGGAATCGGTCAGAAAGAAGATTGGGAAGTAAGTAGGAAGCTGAAGGAGCAAATGGAGAGTGTTCTCCAGGGGCGGCTTATGCGTAAGTGGGAGGTGAGCAAGATGGCTCATTTTGAGTATGGGGAAGGAGCTGGAAAATTATTAGCTTGGAAAATTAAAGCAGACCAGCTCCGGAACCATATTAAGGAGATCTCGGTGGGTAATGGAGAACCCCCCATTTCTTCAGATAATGGTATAGGAGAGGCTTTCCTGGATTATTTCCAGGAGATATATAAAGAGACCTCCATAGGTGACAACTTTAAGGCAAAATCTTGGTTGGAGAATATTACTTTAACACCTATTAGCCGCAAACAACAACTAGACTTGGGGCAGCCCATCACACAGGAGGAAGTGAGGAAAGCATTGGCGAGTGGAAAAAGGGGCAAAGCGGCCTGCCCGGATGGGCTTCCAATTGAATTATATTGATCACTTGGAGAGAGTTTAATTCCTACAATAACTCTTCTTTTCAATAAAATTTTCATGGATGGAATTAGCCCACCGGTAACATGGAATGACGCTACTGTAGTCCTCATCCTGAAACCGGGTAAAAACCCCTCCAGCTGTGGGTCCTATCGGCCCATTTCGCTTTTGAATGCCGACTATAAAATCTATACAAACATTCTGGCTACTAGATTGGGGGAGGTGGTTGGAGACATTCTTCACCCCGACCAGAAGGGGTTTGTGAAAGGGAGACAGTTAGCAGACCTCACTTACGACATGGTCGGTGCAATAGAATCGCTTCTACTTATTCACTCCCTCTCGCAGCCTTGACTCTGGATGCCACCAAGGCTTTCGATAGAGTAAATTGGATTTACTTATCGGAAGTCATGGAGAAATTTAATTTGGGCGCAAGGTTTTGCCGCGCTATACAGTTGATATATAAATCTCCATCGGCTAAGCTCCTGGTGAATGGTTGTCTTACAAAGCCATTTGGCATAACCAGAGGAACCCGACAGGGTTGCCCTCTCTCCCCCCTGTTGTTCGATATATACATCGAACCATTTGCACAGAAATTAAGGGATAACCCTGAAATAGAATCCTTTAGACATGGAGATTGGGAGAGAAGGGTAGCCCTGTATGCAGATGATATTCTGATATTGTCAGCAGACCTAGAAAGAACTCTCCCGGTAGTAATTAAACTGGCGGAGGAGTTTGGTGGGGTTTCCGGATACGAGGTAAATGCTAGCAAGACGGAGGCTATGACTTGGAACATCCCGCACACTGTTTATCAGACAAGCTGCAGTATGCGTTACCTTGGGGTCACAATTACCCAGGATATTAATAAACTGGCAGATACCAATCTATTGCGAGTCCTCCGCGACTGCCATAAACAAATGAAGTCATGGGTGCACCTCCCCATATCCATTCTGGGGAGGGTTAATTTATTCAAAATGTCTATTCTGCCTAAGGTTACTCTTCTTTTAATACAATTCCTCTCCATTTTGATAAAGACACTATAGGAAAATTCCAACGAGAAATAAATTCCTTTATCTGGGTATATAGATCTACCAGAATAGCATGGAAGAAACTAAGGCACAGGAGACAGAAAGGGGGGTTGGTGTTACCTGATTTACAATATTATGCTTGGGCATTTCATCTCACTCACTCTCGTATGCTATTGAAATCGCCAAGTGATAAAGCGAGTGGAGTTATGTTTTTGGCCATGTTGAAAGGGGCGGGGCTGCCAGTAGAAGGGTTCATGTTCAAATTTGGAGACCAAAAGTTCTTTAAAAAAATCAAACTTAAGGTCCTGCAGGGTTTCGTTAGAATATGGCTAACGCTAAGGAAGGTGACAGGTCTTAGTTACTTCTCTAAACTGGCACCACTTTGGGATTCTCCAGGTTCCCCAGAATGCCTTCGTGATAGGCTGGCGATCCCACTTAGAGACGCTGGATTTAAAGTATGGGGAGACTTAGTCAGCAATGAAACATTTATTTTATGGGAGGATCTAACAAGGAGAGTGAGTAGTGGCCTCTCAAGATTTAAATATATTCAGTTACATAGTTGGGTACAATCCCAGTTCAGAAAGGAAAAAAGTATTGGTGAGGGGACCAGTTTGGAGCAACAGCTTGTGGAAAGGCCAGTTGGTAAAAAGGAGGTCTCTTATTGGTATTGGGCCATAGAAGAGGAGGTGGACGGGGAATTCAAGCTGGCTGATGAGCTGTGGGGTGGATTATTGCCTAACGAACAGTGTGATTATCTATGGCAGGAATCTTTCAAAATCCTCTTTAACATAGTGAAACCAGCATGGTTGAGGAGGAATCACTTATTCACGGCTCATCGTGCATACCTATCCCCCCTCAGGTTATCAAGAATTGTTAAAGGATCACAAATCAGCTGTAAAAAATGCGGATTGGTAGAGGCCTCGGACCTCCATATGTTTAGAGACTGTCCCTCCATCCAGGCATTCTGGGAAGATGTACAAAAAACATTGGAGAGTATACTGGGAATGACGATTGTAATTGACTTAAAGCTAATAATTTTTGGCTTAAATACCCAGGTACCAAGACCAGCTAAATTCTTTTTATTTTATTCAATTTTACTGGCAAGAAGACAAATCTGTAGACATTGGGTAGACCCTGTCCCTCCCAAACACTCGGATTGGTTGACTTCTTTGTATGAAACATCCAAAATGGATATGGCGAGAGTATGTAGTAGAAAAAGATCGCATACTGGGACTTGTTGTTGCAGTGGAGGTGATTTTTTTCTTTTTTTCTTCTTTTGGTCCAATGATTATGCCAACTGGGTACTCCTTGGACCAAGCTGGATATGCTCATGGATTAAGGGGCATTGAGAAGGTCCATAGGGTCTTTTAGATCAATCTGGAGCGATACCTAACCTCCCTATATCGATGGGAAGTGGCTTTTCGGTCTGAAAATACACCTCTTCGGGCTGATGGAATCAAGAGATTACGAGGGAAGAGCCCATGTCATTCTAGTCTATTGAAAAGGGGAATGTACAGACGGTCTGCACACTATGGGTACTGGCGAATGAGGACAAAAAAAAAAAAAAAAGATGCAGTGTGCAGTGATGCACATGTAATCAGTGGCTTGGCAACTGGTCCACATGTCTGTTGTCAGGTAGATATTGTGAACAGCACTCTGCTGCATAGCTTGTCCAAGCAATTCCAGCACATCGTGGTGTAGTGCAGGAACTGCAACTCTGGCGAAATAGGACCGGCTGGGAACCTTCCATTTTGGGCAGATGGCTGTCACAAATTCAAGGAAACCCACCCCTTCCACAAAAGAAAAAGGGAGAAGGTCCAGCGCTAACATTTTAGCCAGCTTCGCATTGTACAAATGTGCCGTTGGGTGGTTGCGTTCGTACTGCCCCTCCGACCTAAGCATGCTGAAAATGGTAGGCTGGATTGTTTTCCTTTCTGGTGCAGCTGATGCATGCGACTTCTTGAACGCAGTTAGGCTCAACGACGCACTTTTTTTCATTGCGGTACTCTGTTGCCTTGGTGTCTGACACTCAGCCTGACTCTTACTACGGTACCACTGAGATGTTGCTGAGGATGTGGGAGGTCCCACTACACTGCTGGGGGCAAGGCTACTTTGTGTACCAGAGAAAATGTCTCCCTCTTGTTCACCTTCCACCGTGATCATATCTTCTTCTACTTCTTCATCCCCACCTGCAGCAATGGGTGCAGTTTTACCTTTTTGTGTGCTAAGTAGGTGCGCCTCCCACTGGATCATTTGGTGTTTTTTCAGATGGGTTGTTTGGCCTCTGGTACCATAGTTTGTACCAAGCTTACCCTGACTAACACTTTGTCGACAAATTGAGCATATAGCAACGTTCTCCTCCTTACTGCTAACCGAAAAGAAGTCCCAAACTGGAGAGGTGTACTTTCTTGCACTGCTGGAGGTGCCACTGGCAATGCCGGATGAACTGGAGGGTATGCCTGCAATTTGACTCTGTGCAGTACCACCACTACCTACTGAGGTGGTGGTTGTGCTGGATGTAGGTCCATGCCAGGCCTTTGCAAATGCAAATATGGAAGCTGGAGGTGGTGTTGGTGTTACCTGTGTTGGTGGTATCCGTGCCACATCCCTCACAGCAATTTTGGATGGGGTAATAATAATGTCGGTCTTCATCTCCACAGGGGCAGGAGTGATCTTCATGATGACTGGCTCATCATCATCCTCCTCTTCTAGATCTTCCTCCATAACTTTAAGGCTTTCTGGAACCTTCCTTTTCCTTAGCCTTGTCGCGTGGCGTTCCTCACTCTCAGACTCAGCTGGTGGGTTCCAAGTGTTATCTAGATCATCAGAAGGGGGGCTTGAAGAAGAAGTTGATCGACTAACCCTCCTTTTCCTTGCTGGGGATCTGGAAGACAATGGATCTTCTGAAAGAGTGGCTTGCCCTTATTCCTCTGCAGGAAGCTCAATTTCCTGAAATGCACCTACTTCGGGAGGAACAACTACTATTGTGGGCTGTTGTTGCAGCTGCTGTTACGGCTGCTGTTCCACTTCCGGCTGCTGTGGCGGCTGCTGTTCCGGTTGCTGTTCCACTTCCGACTGCTGTCCCGGCTGCTGTTGCGGCTGTTGTTGCCCACTTATCTGCTGAGTTTCCGCCTGTGTTGATTGTGTACTACTTTGCGATAATGATATTTCAACATCACTGCTCGTTGGCGTTTGCACAAGTAGACTGGCTACCTCTGCGACACTCATGGGCTTGGGCCTAGGTTGGTGGGGTGGGCCCGCTGATGCGGAGGTGCTGCTCCCAGCTTGGTCCCCGGACACCGCTGATGCAGGCGTAATTTTTGGTTTCCCAAAAAACATTGTGGGCGGCACACCAGCCTTGGTAAGTGGCAGTACCACTTCCTTCTTCTGTTCCTTCTTCTCACTGGCATCTTTCTTGGTACTGGAGGACCTGGTACATTTCTTTGGGGCCATCTTCTTCTTCCGATGTCAGAAGGATGCAGGTGCACAAGTTGCAGAGATGTCTGTGGTCACACGTCACGTGACGTCGTGCGCAGCAGGAATTCTGTCTGGCAATGGGTGATGATGACACCTCCTCCTCAGTCTTTTTGTGCACCTAAAAGCAAAGAAGCCAGAAGAACATCAGTAAAATGTTGCATTTGTTGTTGTGGTTCAGTTACGACTAGTACAAACAAATATAATATATAACTTAGTGTTTGGTGATCACACTTGTTAGTGTTATATTATTACATTTTATTAACTCAGTTTAAGTTATAAAAAAAAACATAACAGTGATTCCATTTGTGAGACTTTGACAACAAGGACTTTCATGGTATACTGTGTACACTCAGGAAGGATAGGAAAGAAGAAGAACTAAAACAAAAATACAAATGTAATGGAAGTGGAACCTGTTTGGCATTAATTTGCGCATCACGTCATTCAGGGAGCTGCAGCTGGCAAAGGGGATGTAAGCAGTAAGCCAAGAGGAACAAAAAGGAAAGACATGCAGGCCTATATCTATGGCAAAAGCAGCACAAAAACTAAACTACCACCACAAAATGGGTGGCCACTAGCCACATGGTCACTCACAGTCACAACAAGCATGAGGCCTGGAAAACAATGAACTGAAGCAGGCCTATAGTGGCCAGGCAAAGGAGGCATGCTAAACACAGCTTTAATGCAAAAGTGCAAAACCAAAAATCCACAGGGCTAAACAAGGTTTGCAAGTTACACAACAACCACACCACACACACACATCTAACAAAGGCATTTATTTAACACACACCAAAAAACTGAAATATCCCCCAAAAAACATATTTTGCAATTCAATCCAATGCCATCCATGCCCTAAATGATGTTTAAATTCAACAGACACCACAGAAACAGTTGTTACATGCACCCATGAGTATCTCTGGGCCTACTAGCTGAAAGGCCTATTGACAGACTATGCCACAAGCTTGCAGGTCTATGGCAAAAGCACACTGGCTGGCTCCACAAAATGGCCACCAGCCACATGGCCAGCCCACCCACAGCAACAAGAAAGGGAAGACAGACAATGCAGGCCTATGCAAAAGCACACTGCCTGGCTTCAAAATGGCCACCATCCACATGGCCAGGCCCACAACAACAAGAAGCCTCAGCCAAGAGGAACAAAGGAAAGACATGCAGGCCTATATCTATGGCAAAAGCAGCACACTACTAAACTACCACCACAAAATGGGTGGCCACCAGCCACATGGTCACTCACAGTCACAACAAGCAGGTGGCCTGGAAAACAATGAACTCAAGCAAGCCTATAGTGGCCAGGCAAAGGAGGCATGCTAAACACAGCTTTAATGCAAAAATGCAAAGACGAAAATCCAGAGGGCTAAACAAGGTTTGCAAGTTACACAACAACCACACCACACACACACACACACATCCAACAAAGGCATTTATTTAACACACACCAAAAAACTGAAATATCCCCCCAAAAAACACATTTTGCAATTCAATCCAATGCCATCCATGCCCTAAATGATGTTTAAATTCTACAGACACCACAGAAACAGTTGTTAGTTACATGCACCCACCATGAGTAGCTCTGGGCCTACTGGCAACCCATAATAAGTTTTTCTTAAAAAGATGAAAAGTACAAAAATGTAGTTGCAGCAACTGCAATGCCCCAATCAAACAAACAACACCAACTTACTTGTAAAATCTCAAATCCAAAAATCCTCAAATCCAAAAGTCCTCAAATCCAATGATATATGATGATGCAGCAGACACAAAGAGAGAGTGATCCTTCAAGCTCCAAATCCACAACAACAAGAAGCCTAGGCCAAGAGGAACAAAGGAAAGACATGCAGGCCTATATCTATGGCAAAAGCAGCACACTACTAAAAAACCACCACAAAATGGGTGGCCACCAGCCACATGGTCACTCACAGTCACAACAAGCAGGAGGCCTGGAAAACAATGAACTCAAGCAGGCCTATAATGTCCAGGCAAATGAGGCATGCTAAACACAGCTTTAATGCAAAAACGAAAATCCGCAGGGCTAAACAAGGTTTGCAAGTTACACAACAACCACACCACACACACACATCCAACAAGGCCATTTATTTTAACACACCAAAAAAGTGAAATACCCCCCAAAAAACACATTTTGCAATTCAATCCAATGCCATCCATGCCATAAATGATGTTTAAATTCAACAGACACCACAGAAACAGTTGTTAGTTACATGCACCCACCATGAGTAGCTCTGGGCCTACTGGCTACCCACAATAACTTTTTCTTAAAAAGATTAAAAGTACAAAAATGTAGTTAGAGCAACTGCAATGCCCCAATCAAACAAACAACACCAACTTACTTGTAACATCTCAAATCCAAAAATCCTCAAATCCAATGATATATGATGATGCAGCAGACACAAAGAGTGATCCTTCAAGCTCCAAATCCAAATGAAAAGTGAACAGGACATGGACATAGCACTGGGAGGAGCCTGCTGGACAGGAACAGGAAGTTGGAGACTCTGGGGCACTTCCTTCCTCTCCAAAAAAAAGAAAAAGGACTCCTTGCACAAAAAAGGAGTTTTTTTCATCCAAATCATCATTTTAGAGAAGGTTTTATGCTGCTCAAGAGATATTATTCTCCAGATTGCAAATTTTGCGTGTTCAGCATCGCGAGCTTCACCAAACTTCCGCCGGAAGTCCGATGGCGCGTCCGAATGACGTGTTCGCGATCGCACACTCTCGCGGGATCGCTCGGCCTGCTACCAAAATCTCGTGGCGCACGCGAACGGATAGGAAAACTCATTGGCGAACACAGGCATCCCGGTAAGTCACTACAGCACGCGAAAACGCCTTTTGAAAGTGCGACCAAGAAAAAAACTCTGCTACGCCGCGGACCACAGAGTTTTTGACAATTCTGCGTTCTACGCGGAACGCGGAGTTGCCGAAAATCCGCAAACTCCACGAGCAGAGCAGATTTTTACTCCCAGGGTTACTACATACATAACGGATTTGAAGGACTGACCTTTTACCTAATTACGATACTACACACAGTGCGTAGCGTTTTTCCCTGAACAATATCCTCATACATTATGCATGAGGATTCTTAGATTCTTGGAATCTCAGCAGGACCACCATCTCCTGCATAATAACTATTTATAAATTTCATTCCCAACTTCATCCTAAGTCCGACAATGGCACAGAAAGGTAGAATCCCTGCGGACACTTTATGGCAGTGTTCTTCAATCTGTGGGGCACGCCCCCTGGGTGGGTGCAACACCATCTCAGAGGGCGCGCACTCCACCGTAAAATCTCATCTTTGTTTACCACTGTTCAACGTCGCAAGTACATTAGCTTCCGGTATTTCTTCACCCACTTCAAATGGGCCTTTTGCATTGGAGAACAGCAGCCAATCAGCACATAGGAACGGTACCACTGACGTTCCACCAATGAGAGGGACAGCATTATGGATGGCAGGAAGTGCCGCAAAATTTTGCGTTCATAAAGCTCCTGCATACTACTACCTTTTGGTAGTGTGGCGTTTCTTCACTCTTGCCGTTTGTCTCGTGCTTGCTGCCTTTTCTTGTTTGGTTGCTGTCCTTTGCCTGCCGCCTTGCTGTGAAGGATCACGCCTCGTAACATTTTAAATCACCAACTGGTAAGTAAAAGCTAACAGACAGTCCTTCTTCCCAGGGCGTCTGCTTGCCTAAAAGAATTCTGTTCATTTTCGGTTTCACAGCACAGGAAAATCTGCCTTCCACTGCAGCTGTGGCCTTACGGGGGAGGAGGGGCGGAGTACAATTAGCTTTATTAAAAATGAGCTGCGAGCATCTTATTTAAACTGCTTTTTGCATGTGTACATTGTCTGCCCACGAATCACACATCACGTCCTGTGACATCATGGGGTTTTGCAGATGCTATTTAGCCTCCCCACTATTTGTTTCAGGGACTGGCCCCGACAGTCGTAGAAGTTAATTAGACCCGACAATATTATACAATAAATGCAGTACTTTAAATAGCTCTCAGATGGGGCACAGCACAAAGGGGAACTCTTAGAGATCCTGAGCTGTGTGCGGAGAGCCGAGAACTGCTCTCGGGTGATGCAGGCTGTTGAGGACAGTATGGGAAGCCGTTCATGTCAAAATTACAGATCCCCATATACGCCACCTTCTGAAATGCATATCGTGATGCAAAATGATTATGACACACACCAGAAGGAATATAATATCTGTCAAGGTAAATATGATACCTGGCAGAGTGAATCTGACTTGAACCAAAACAAATATGAAGCCTCGCAGAGTGAATATACTACTTAGTGATTAATACGAATAACACACACTCTGAATTGAATAAGAGATATATTGAAATATACATCAATGATACTTTAATGAAAATGGCCCTCACTATAAACAATATAGCAATCAGTGAAACAAATACAATATGCATCAAAAAGAATGGGACATTCCTTGAAATGACTGACATATGCCAAGAGGAATATGACATACATTAAAATGAATACAACAGATTAAAATGAATATAAGTTACTGAAATGAATATATTATATTCTGAAAAGAATATACTGCATATTGAAATTGTAATAGCATACACTGAAATGAAAATAACATGTTGCAATAAATATAAATTGAGTTGAAATGAATATTACCTAGATTGCAATGAATATGAGATATATAGAAATGAATAGGAGATGATTTCAAATGAATATGGCTTGTGTTGAAAGAAATATAAGCCCCATTGAACTGAATTTGACATGCCTTAAAATGAGTATGAACAAAGCTGAAATTCTCATGACATTTGTCAAAATTAATATGGCATGCATTGAAATTACTATGATACATATTCAAATGAATATGATATATGTTAAAATGGATAAGTTGCATCTTAAAATGAATATGACAAGTGTTAATATGAAAATGACATCTATTGAAATAAATATAACATTGATTGAAAAATATCTAACACATGTTAAAATGAATATGAAATGAGTTGAAATGAATATGAGGTCCATTGACATTAATTTGACATGTTTTAAAATGAATATGAGTAATATCAAAATGAACATGACATTTATGAAAATGAATACAGCTTGTTTTGAAAGTAATTTGATACACATTGACATGATTATGATACGTGTTGAAATGGATATGATTCATGTTAAAATTAATATACGATTTGTTATTTTGAATGAGACATCCATTGAAAGGAATATGATATATGCTAAGATGAATAGGACATGCATTGAAATGAATATGAGCCCCATTGAAATTGATTCAAAATGGCTTAAAATGGCTGAAAATAAAATGAAACTTGTCAAAATTAATATGTTATGCTTTGAAATTAATATGATATACATCAAAATGAATATTTCATTTATTGAAATGAATATGACCTATGTTGAAATGGATGTGACCCATGTTAAAATTAATATGACAGGCGTTAAGCTGAATCTGACATCCATTGAAATGAATATGACATTTATTGAAAGGAATATGACACATGTTAAGATGAATATGAACCACTTTGAAATGAATATGACACCTGTTGAAATTAATATGGCCACATCAAAATGAATATGACATGTATTAAAATGAATATGGCATTTTTTTTAAATGAATATGAAACTATTTGAGATAAATGTAGCATGCTTTGAAATTAATAAGCACATATGGAAATGAACCAAGCCATGTTTAAATGAATATGACCCCTGTTCAAATTAATATGGCTTGCAATGAACTTATGTTGATTTGCTTTAAAATTAATATTACACATTGAAATGACTATTACATATTCTGAAAGGATATGATAAGGAATACATTGAATTAACTAAAATTAATAAAACACACATTTAACAGAATATAAAACAAGGAACCAGCCTTTACCATGCATCCATTACATGCATCCATTTGCAACGCAGTTAAATATTTCTACATTTGTCACACCGTACTTATCACATAGGTAAGTATTTTTGTAAATAACATAATTTTTTATGTGCGGGTAGAGATAAAGGGAGGTAAGGATGATTTTATGGTTTAGAGGTGGTTAGATGTAAAGGGAGGTAAGAATAATTGTTGATTTTAGGGGTGGGTAAAGGTAAAGGGAGGTAATGGTGATTTTAGGGTTTAGGAAGGGGGTAGAGGTAAAGGGAGGTAAGGAAAAAAAAAGGGGTTCTCACTTACAAAATAAAAAGAGAAAACACACACATATAAATCCATATACTTGGGTGTGCACACATATGTATATATCTTTATCGTTTCAGGATTAGAGTACCGTATAAATTATGCAAAAGAGGAAGCAGGGAACTCTGGGTAGTTCCCAAGTTTACATGGAGTGCAGCTCCTTTCTATGGAGCACTCTACAACACCACCAAATCTGCTTACCTCAAATGTCCATTATTCTAGCAAAGTTTTTAAGCATAGGATTTGTACAGTTCCATCCACTCCAAGCTAGAAAGTGACTAAGGGCCTGATTATGAGTTTGGCGGTCTTGGGGCGGGCTGCCACGCCAGCGCCACGCTCCAAGACCGCCAAACCAGTAGTCTGGCCGCCTGCCGTATTCCGATTGGAATACAGGTTGGGCAGTCCTGCGGCGGCTAGCCGGCCCATGGCGGTGCCTATCAAAGACTCATATGTGAGCCTTAGAAAGGCAGCACCATGTAACCATCACAGTGCATTTCAGTACATCATGGACTGTGAAGTCCATGCCGTGCTGGAGCAGGGGGTGCCTACAGACAGGGGTGCAAACCATGTGCCCCCCTGCATGCATCTCCTGGCCTAGAGGCAACAACAGGGCCCCCTTAGTTTCCTCACCACCACACTTTTCATGGTGGGCTTACTGACATGAAAACTGTAGCGGTGAGGAAACTCGTAATTTGCTTGCCGGTGCCACAGCGGCACCACTGGCATATTGGGGGCCTCAGACTGCTGCAAGACTGACAGGGATCATGGATCCCTGTGGTAACAGCGGTCCTATGCTGGTCCGACCATCAAACTCGTAATACGACAGTCGGACCGCCGATAGCCGCACCGCCACTGTGGGTTTGGTGGTCCATCAGACTGCTGAATTCGTAATCAGGCCCTAAGTCTTTTGTCATTTTTACAGCAAAGTCTTTAAACATAGGATTAGCTAGTGCCAGCCATGCCGAAATATAAACTAACCAAAGCGTTTTCCCATTCCAGGCACTGTATCCCAGCTTTGAATTGAATAAAAGCAACCCTTGACACATGAGTCTATCAGACAATCATGTGACTTGTAAAGTGCGACTACTCACCCATAAGGGTCTCAAGGGGGGGACTGCCGATCCATCGAAGGCACTGAGGTTCAGTCGAAGAGCCAGGTCTTGAGGTCCTTTATGAATTCCAGGTATTTGCTGCGAGGTAGGAGAAGGATCTTCCTCCGGCCGTGGTCTTGCGGATACGTGGCCAGGGCCAGTTGGGCAGAGCAGAGGACTCTGGTGGGTGAGTGGAGTGCGAGGCAGTGGTTGACGTACGCAGGTCCCACATCGTGTAGGGCTTTGTAGGCTCATGTGAGGAGATTGAAGGTGATTCTTTTGTTGACTGGGAGCCAGTGGAGGTCTCTCAGGTGACCAGTGATGTGGCTGCGGCGGGGGATATTGAGGATTAGTCTGGCGGAGGCGTTCTGAATGTTCTGCAGTTTCTTGAGGAGTTTCTGATTGATGCCGGCATAGAGTGTACTGCCATAGTCGAGTCTGCTGCTGATGAGTGTGTGGGTGACCATCTTTCTGGACTCAGTGGGGATCCACTTGAAGATCTTTCGGAGCAGATGTGCATGTGGAAGCAGGATGATGAGACTGCGTTGATCTGGTGGTTCATGGTGAGCGAGGAGTCCAGAATGGTGCCGAGGTTTCGTGCGTGATCTGTGAGTGTGGGGGGATCCAAGATCTGTGGGTCACCAGGAGTTGTCCCAGGCGGAGTGGGTGGAGCCCAGGATGAGGATTTCAGTCTTCTCTTCTTCGGAAGCCGTATTGGGAGAGGTCCAGGATGTGGTTCTCTTCAATGAACTCAGAAAGTTGGGCGTTGATTGCCTTCTCGATGACCTTGGCTGGGAAAGGGAGCAGAGAGATGGGTCTGAAGTTCTTGAGGTCCTTCGGGTCGGCAGAGGGTTTCTTCAGCAAGGGGTTGATCTCTGCATGTTTCCAGTCTTTCAGGAAGGTGGCGGAGTTGATGGAGCAGCTGATGGTGCAGCAGAGTTCGGGACAATGGGGGTGGCGGCTCTGTTGAAGATGTGGTTCGGGCAGGGGCCCGAGGGGACTCCAGAAAGAATGCTCTTCATGATCTTGAGAGTGTTGTCAGCAGTGAGGGGAGTCCAACTGAGCAGGGTCTGCTGGGGTCCGGTGTCATTCGGTGCAGTGGTAACGGGTGGGGTGAGAGGGTCTTGGGTATTGAGGCTGTTCAAGCTGTCGTGGATCTCCTTAATCTTGCAGTGGAAGAAGGTGCTGAGGTTGTTGCAGAGGTCTTGGGAGGGTGGGATGCCTGCTGTCTCTGTGCTGGGTTTGGTGAATTCTTTGACCATGGCAAAAAGTTCTTTGCTATTGAGTGAGTTGGTGTTGATCCTTTCTTGTAGGGCCGCTTTCTTTGTTCTAATGAGGTGGTGGTGTGCGATGACAGCGGTTTTGAAGGCTGAGTGGCTCTCCGGGGTCTTGCTGCTGCTCCATCTCTTCTCAAGCCATCTACAGGTGTGTCTGGACTCATGAAGGCCGGGAGAGAAGCAGCTGGCTTTTTTGGAATGTCGCTTGCCTGAGTTTTCTTTGAGGGGAGCCAGTGTGTCGGTTCAGTTGGAGAGCCATATATGGTGGTTGCGTGCCGAGGTATTAGTGTCCGCGGAGGTGGGGTTTCGCTGAGGGAGGTGGTGAGCTGTTCTTCTGTGACTTTCTTCCATCTTCTGTAAGGGTAGCGATGGGCGCAGTGGTGTACGGTGGGTTTGGACGCAGCGGTGGTTGGTCCAAAGGAGCTCGGAGGTGTGGCTGAAAGTGATGTTGCTGCTGGCATCTGGTGTTGAGGGCATGGAGGGTGTTGGTGTCATAGAGGTGGATGGTCCGAGGACCAAGGTCCGTGGAGCTGGGCGTGGTCCAGGTGCCTTCGGCATGCAACATTGCGGCCATGCAGCTGCCGCCATTAAGTAGCATGAGGGGAGGGCTAGACAGCTGGGAGGTGGGAGAAGCAGGTAAGCAGTGCTGGAGGGGTGTGGGGCCCCAGGGGACGAGCAGCAGCAGGGACATAGTGAGGAAAAGGCACAAAAGTGACAAGAGGAAAAAGTGGAAAAGCGGAAAAATGCAGAAAGTGAAAGAAAGTGACAGAAAAGCAGAAAAATGCAGAAAGCGAAAGAAAGTGACAGAAAAGCAGAAAATATGAAAGGAGTAAAAAAGAGATGGTGGCACTCCCAATCAGCGCGTCCCAGCAGCGTGTCAGCAGTCACTCACAGGCAGTGTCTGGGTGGATTTTCAGGCCCTGCAGGGGGCAGCAAGAGGGGGCCACAACAGCATACCGGGGCCCCAAGATGTAAGCCAGGTCAGGCGTGAATACATTCCAGGGCCGCCACAGGCACCCTCACAGTGAGAAGTGCTGGCCAGCTGCGGTGACCCCGCACCCAAGAAGGTGGCTGCATCCGAGGCCAGCACCAGGCTCAGAATCCCGACCCGCAGAGCCACACAGGTGAGGCATGGCTGGCACACCCCACCCCGGGACACCCCCAGCAGGTAGCCTCTCAGCTACGCTGCCCAGGCTCCCCACCAGCCCAATCAAGGCAGTGTGCGGCCGCAGCAAATCCAGGAGGGAGGTAGGAAAAAATGGGGGAAAGGATGCCCCAGGGAAGTCCGGATAAGCAAAGGAATAGCTCCTTCGGCCAGCTCAACAAATGTTTAGCTCTTATTAGAGCTCTCCAGACAGATATAGCTTTGTCCAGACACAAGACAGCACCCAGTATAGGTGTCTCACACACACTCCTGAAACACATCTACTCTGGAGGGCCATCACTATTGTGGCAATGGGTCACCCTGTGACGTACATGCCTTCCCACATGTGAGCCTGGGAGTATGTGACATGTCATACACATACATTGCTAAAAAAAAGTACTTTAAAGAATAGAAGCCGCTGTACAACCAGCCAGAGGGGAGTCTTCTCCCTGTGTCCGTCTGAGCCTCACAGGCAGGCTCCTATAAAGTTATTTTCCAATGGTGGAGCTGCACAACTTGCAACTCAAGAAAACAATCACAGCCCAGTTTTAAGGGAAAAAGTTTCTTCTTTCAGGAAAGGGCAATCACCCTCCGGGGGAAATGCCCTCAACGATCCTGTCCAGTGTCTCAAGCAGTGCACCAGTATTCTTCGCTTTAATCTAACAGGCACCAAAGGCACAGCACCTGTACCCTGAACTCAAGTCCTTCCCTAACTCCTGTGTTTCTCCGCTGGCGCACTGCTCTTTTGTTGGGGCCACAGATTGTACCCAGTATGCCCAGGCACCTCCTGATCAACAAACAGAGGTGCAGACTTGCATTCACTTAGGGACCAGGACTCAAAGGCCTGATGCTGGAATATCTGAGGCAACCCTTGTTTCAAAGGGGGTCACCTCAAGCAAAAGCCTCCTTGCCGTCCTTGTCGGTCTGTGACTCTCTCAGCTGGGCATCAAAAACTGGATCCACACAAAGAATTCTCCATCCTGATTTGTGACCCCGTCTTTCGTCCAAGACAGTAGCAGTGGTACACACTTCACGTCCCAGTGCTTCCGGCCTTCTACCTTCACTGAGGTCCTAGTTGCCATCAATGCCTGTGCTGGTTCCCTTTACCTCGACTCCAAGCTGGATCGGCGCTAACTCCCCAGGCTGAATCTGATGTCCGGGCCCCTCTGGCAATGGTTGTAGGGCAGCAGATATCTATTGATGGACAGAACAAAAATCTTTAGACAAGGCATACAAATAATCTATTAACAGAGAGGGTACTCTATTTCAAAATACTTCTCTAGTCTTGGGGTGCCCCATACATTAGCAAGGCACCCAAGAACCACTTCATCTATCTGAGAGTAAAAAAAACCTGGACCTATTAGCGAGTACAAAAGGAACTTTTGGTGAACTGACAAGAGTAAAACGTTACACTATTTGAAGCAGCCAAGGAAGTCTATGTTTATTTACTAAATTCTGAGGGAAAAAGAAAAACAATACGGACATACTCTAAATCCTTACATTTGTGTATTCCTATATTATTCATCTGAAGGACCTCAAGAAAGGGAATTTTTAGAACAAGCTTGTGCTTCTTGTCTTAACAAGCTTGTGTTTCATAAGTTATAACCTTTCACTACTTGTACAGGACTGCAGACACTTCTAAAATTATTTTTCTTTCGTAAAAACACCTACATTTTACGCTTAGTACCATGCTCTCATGTTATAGGCACGGTGGGAAAATCTAAAACTGCTAATTTAACAGGGATCCTTATTACATAAATAACTATAGCATGAGAATAATATAAACAATAATGGTGTTATCACCTGAGAATTTTAGAACAAAAACTACCCACATATAGTTCCCCTTTAAAGGTCAAATAAGGGAACATCAATCTAGACTACTCATCCTTGGGCAGTAACATGGCGTATTTTTTATTCATTTTATTAATCTTAACAATAATTTTAAAACAGTATTACTGAATAGCCAATTAAACGTCTCATGGCCGTTCCTAGACAGCTTAGACAGGCTCAAGAGAGAGTGAGAAAAAGAGAGAGAGAGAGCACATAAATCAAGAAAAAGGACAATGTGTTACTTAATTTTAGTTACCCTTAATTTGCCCAGGAGCTAATCTCCCCCATTTGACAGTAGGCAACCTGAAACAGGTGACCTTCTGTCGACAATAGTTACTCCCATTTTTGGCAGCTGGGCACAAACAAACTTGTAGGAGGTAAATAGCACATTGAGCTAGCTAGAAAACATTAATAACCAACTACCAATTCCTTTAGCAATTGTACTAGTGTAACATGAGGGCGCATGAATGCAAACTGAATTTCATTGTCTCCTTATTGTAGCCCTTGCACAGTAATCTTTAAACTAAAAGCATTATTTCTATATACATGGCAGAGCTATGCTCTACACAGGGCCCAAATACGTTACTGCCTTTCCTTTGCTTCTTATGACTGCGCAAAACCTGCCTGGTCTTTTGCCAAAAATAATAAGCAAAGCTTCTCTTTCTCTTTGCGCTGTCATCCCTTCCTTCAGAATCTTTTCCGAGGTCGAAGTGCCAAAGCAAACCTATTAGAAAAACCCCTCCTATGTGGGCATTTTGCTGGTCTGCTAAATACAGAACTCGACCTCTGCCCCTTAAACCTGCTGTCCCATTTCTATGCA
This sequence comes from Calotriton arnoldi, assembly GCA_963921515.1. Taxonomy (NCBI): domain Eukaryota; kingdom Metazoa; phylum Chordata; class Amphibia; order Caudata; family Salamandridae; genus Calotriton; species Calotriton arnoldi. Next base: position 62,690 of record CAWUFW010012591.1, read on the forward strand.
AGGCTATTTCCATGCGGATTTTCCAATTCAAAGTAACTCTGAAGAATCACAGCTGAAAAGCAGTCATGTTCCGTGCCTGTGAGCTAATAATTTTAAAGGTAAGATGCACTTTTTGCTGTCTTATTTTATACTTATTTTTATTTGTGTGCAGTGTTTGATATGCTTTCTAGGGGTGGGCGGAATTTGCGTAGTCGTGCTACGCAAAGCTCCGCGAAACGGTAAAAAATCTCCGCGAGCACGCAAAAGTTCCGCGAACACGCGGAATTGCTTGTTCCGCCCATTCGCGATGCTTTTTCCTGTTCGCGAACGCTGTTTGCGTGCTCAGGGAGAAATATCTTGTGAACACGCATTTTGAAAGCACGAACAAGCAAAAAATTCCGCAAAGCCGTGGATCGCGGAATTTTTGGCAATTCCGCGTTCGCCGCGGAACGCGAAATTACCCAAATTCCGCAAGCAGAACGGAATTTACCGCCCAGGCCTAGCTTCCTAGCAGTTTAGAGGCCAGCTGCTTGTTCTGCAGTTACATGTGTGCAATGCTGAAACCTGAGATCAGTTTGAAAACAGCCCTGGGTGCCAGGACTGCTTTTAAAAAGTAAATTGTGCCCAAACTCGACTTTGGTGGTAGGGGCACTTAAAAATGAATAACATACAATGTTTTGGCATATTAGGGACCCCCAGGGTCTCCCCTAGATATCCCAGGGGTGGGGGGTCAGAAATGTATAAGGTACACCCTTATAACATAAGTTTTTATATGCCTGGGTAAAGTGAAATTTCACATTTCACTCCCCACATTGTGGTAAAGTGCTGCTCAAATTCAACTTTGATGCTAGGAGCTTATATATTTGTCACAGTAGGATTATTAGACATTATAAAGATCATAAAAAAGAAAAAACGATTTGAGTGCAAATATTGTTAATAATTTTTTTTTTATGTAGTCCTTTTTTTTTTTAAATAATGATCACTAACTCTGTTAATGTTTCCACATATGAAAAGCAAGCCTCATTCCATTCCTTTTGCCTTTAAATGCATGTATTTATAACACTAAGCACAGAAGCTGTACTGAAACATAAAATAGTTTGTATCACTTTTAAAGGGCAGTAATTATTTACCATCAGAACCACAGATATGCGTATTTAGAAAAGTAACAAGAAAGAAAATCCCTGCTTTTAATCCTTTCTATTTTATCCAAAATAATGAAGCTGTATTTGTAAGTTTTAAAATCAGTAGTCTTTAACGCACGTGCTTGATCTGTAGCTTGTGGCCGGGCATTGCCATGTGTTGTTTACTCAGCTGTGCTTTTACGACCAGCAAGCCTCAACTTCTATGCCTTTTTCAGGAGAAAAACCCTTTGCTGTATTGCAATGTCCTGAAAAAGTTTGATCTCCGTCTGTTTTGACAGACAGCTTCCTCTCAGTCAGACAGCGTTAAACAACTGTTTAAAAGCTCTTTTTCTGGTGCTGGAAATTTGAGCACGGTGCAGTCTATTTAAAACACAGGCATTCCAAGCAAGCACAAATCTATCGTCTTGTAATGTGAAAAAGAGCTTTTATTTCAGCAGCAACCAATTACTCAGATGATGTGAATGCCTTTTAATATTAATATCTTAAGGATAATGCTGTAACATTTTATATTGAGTCCTAGTTATGTAAGAACACAATTTTTTTCTTTCTTTCTATGAGGCCTATTTTTCCCTATTGAATGTTAATTCTAATTTCTCTTTACCATTGTGGCAAAATTCACACATCTATACTTTGTTACTATTTTACTTCTAATGGTAGCGTGCAGCTATTTAGCATATGTTATATAATTAATTCCTTAAATTCTAAAATGTAATTCTCTCAATGACATTTGCATAACAGAATGACCACAAAAAACCAAATTGAGCTCATTCCAGACATTTTCAAGAAGGGGGCCACACACTCAGAGCACACAACACAGCTTGCTAAGGCAAGCCATTCTCACACAAAAAACATAGGGGCATATTAACAACCAGGCGATAGTCAATTATCGCCGCTTTAGCGTCCGTTTTCGGACGGAAGCGGCGATAATTCTATCGCCTAATCAGCAGAGTCACGCTATCGCGTGAATCCCTACACTATCGCCCTTTCCCTCAACGCCCATCCTGCATCTCTAATGAGATGCAAGGTGGGCATTACTGGGCGTACCCCAGATGGGCTACTTTGTAAATATCGCCGATGTGCACATCGCAATATTTACAAGGCAGCCCACAGGATGATAGCAGACGTTAGATTTTGGCGAAAACGGCCGTTTTCGCCAAAATCTAACGTCTGCTATTATCCCGACTTAGCCATCCCTAACATAGGGGGTGGATTGTGCTGATACGACCACAGGGTCATATCAGCAAGGTTATCGCCGTTTTGCAGGGAACATCGCTGGAAAACCAGCGATGTTCCCTGCAAAACGGCGATAACCTCGCTATCTCTGGAATTTTTATCGCCCTGGTGAAGCGTGTTGTTAATAACGCGCTACCAGGGCGATAATTCCGGAGATAGCCAGCGATAGGAAATCTATCGCTAAGCACGGCCAGCGATAATTATCGCTGGCCGTTGATAATATGCCCCATAGTCACTACTTACTGAAACAAGTACTTTCAAGCATCACCACCGGTGTCAATCCACAACCACATAGACACAAAAAAAAAAAACAATTAACCCACAAATCAACACTTAGGACAAAGCAAGAGACAGCCCAGAGACTGTACTCAAAGCAAACCATTTGTAAATACCAATTGTAAGTCATATTTACAAACGAAAGGACTCTCAAAAAAAGGCACAGAGATTACACCAAGACAAATAGACAGCCAAAAGACTGCCATGTTAAAAAAAAAAAAAAGACTCAAGCCTCAGACCTTTTCCAATAATACACCAAATTACCAGTTGGGCTGGCAGAACACTCAAAAGTGCTCCATATCACCACTTATGAATTTTACTAAGTGCGTAGATCAGGATCCTTTTATATATATACTTGTTCTATAGTGTACTAGTCATCATGGAAGAAATACCATTTTTAATATACCTAAACCCATTTAGGTATCCCCTCTTAGGGAGTCAGCTGAGTACTTCCTAAATCCATATTGGTACCTCCAAGACAGCAACACTTTCTACGAAGTGTGCTAGGAGCAGGGATGCCAAAAATATTATAGTATATATAATATTATAACAAAGTGGTACTTAACACATACTGTACCGTTCAAGAATTCAAAAATTAGAGAAAAATCTCCTCATTACCTGCCTTCATTTGCTGCAGCAAACAAACAAACAAACCAAAAATCTTGGCCAAGCTAATCCAAGCAAAAGTGTTGCTACAGCAACCTTACCAAACCAAAGTCTCCAGCTTCCAACTGCCAAGTTCTGAGTGACCTAACGGTCGTTTTAAAATACTCACGCCAAAGAAGATCTCAGTCGGGAGCGGCCAACACTTGGAGGGTCAGATCGGGAAAACCGGAAAACACGTTGGTCTGCAAAGACAAAGGGCTTCCTCGTGCAGGGTACCTCCTCAGTATATTCCTGCCTTCCATCAAGACCACTCCCTTGGATAGCCGCGTCTCCGATGAGCCCCACGTTGGGCGCCAATTTGTAGAAAAAAAAAACCTTTTTAGGAGTTCACTGATGCACCTGGGCCTTAAACCAACAAAGAAGAGATTGGCACGGAAATAACAAGTTTATTAACCTCACTTGAGGGTGACTGCGTCAATACAGTACCCTCAGGCCACTGTAGGAGGCAGTCCATGGAGTACAGACACCCTGGGTCTTTTATGCCCAGTTTATAGCTGAGTTAGCATGTAGACTCAAAAAGAGGCGGTACAAGTATACACATGAATAGCTATTACACATATAAGGACTAACAGAAAGTACTTAGTCAACAAAGTAGGAGGAGTAACAGAGTTGCTTACATGAGTTAAAATAGCCTGACAGTTACTCTAAGAGCAGGTGCATTCTAGCAGCTAGGCCTTTCTGAGCATGTGCAGGGCTCTGGCTCAGTACTGAAGGAGTTAATTATAGTTCCTGACTCAAGTGAAATACAAGAGCAGGCAACAGTGAAGAGGGAGAAAGCACACGGTGAGCACATGGCTAACTAAAATGGCTGCCAAAAATAAAATGGCTTCAGCTGATGCTAACAGCCATTTCAGCTAGTTTCCACAGTTGCATTGCCTTTGCGCCATGCAAGGGGGCGCAAGGGCGACACAACTACTAATTCAGATTTATCAAGCTATGCAAGGTCACCTTGCTTGGCTTGATAAATCTAGACTAACAAAATGCAGCACAAATTGCGTGTTGCATTACTCTGCCCCAGGGAGGTGGTTCATGGCTGGAGCGTGGGTTTTCCCATGCATCCACCCAAGGATTTTGGCAAATTCCCGGATTTACCATTACTGGTAGACCTGGGAATGGGGCAAAATGATATCCCTTCCCAGGTCAGGCGTAACGAGGAGAAATATCTTTATTTCTCCTCTTTTGTTCCTACATAGAAAGAGGGAATACCTCAGGGTATTGTTTTTGTGCAGGAAGGTGCCTGTTCCTGCACAAAACAATCCTGTCTGCAAAGCAGGCACCCATGCACCACGGCGCAAGGATACCTGCATTGAAGCTTGGCAGCACATTGTGCTCCAGTGAAAGCAAGTACAGGAATGTGCCATATTATGTTAAATATGGTGCAATCCTGCCCTTTCTCTTTCACCCAGCAAGGTGGCTTGCTACACTGCTCTGCATGAAATAATGATAAATCTGCCCCTCAGGGTGACTGGCAGATGGAAACAGCAAAGTCCAGTCCAGGTCCAATTGCCACTGGTCAACTGGCATTCTTCACAGAAATGTCCTCTTCAGCTTTTTTAGGTTCCTGGAGCCACCCAGAGGATCAGCCTCATGATCTTTGGAGACCTTTCTGACCTTTTATTTCAAAAGGAAGGGGGTCCAAACTACTCGGGTCCTTCTTGCCGGTCACAAAATCCAAGTGCAGCAGATTCAGTCTGTCTGGCATCCTTTTGCAAGTTCAGCATTTTTCTGAGCAATGACTAATGATGAGGGTCCAGACTTGTACAGTTCATCAGCCTGAGGGGGGGACACCCTTTGACACTCCTAGTTCCTCTATGACCAATGGAGTAAAGGCTCCCAGGTCATGACAAATCTATTTTTGCCATAGTTCCTGTTTGCGTTACTCTAAAAAGGCCAAAAATGCAATGTGTCAGAGCAAATCCACTATGGCAAAGGTCTTTGGCCACACTAAACTTGGGCTCTGAGGCTGTGGGTGTGAGTGGGGAGTGTCCCATGGTAATCCTATTGCCGTCCCACATCTAATACTAAAATGCAGTTTGAAGCCCTCTCTGTACCCACAACAAACCCAGAGACTGAGGCCTGGTAGGTCACAACAAAGCACGGTCTTTCAGTAAAAGGCATTAGATACACAAGAATTGTCTTGGCATCTTGTTCTCTCTCTGTCAAGTGTTAGATGTGGATCAACAGACCTGTTAAGTAGGATTGGACATTACAGTGTCAACAGGATGCCCACAGCTTCTCCTGTGAATATTCTGTGGAATTCCGAGGGGTCATCTCTGCCCATTCAGGTCAGCCTATTGCTTGCTTCTGGGCTGCAGTTCACACATTTTGCACACCTATTACCAGGCTTGAGAACAGGCTGGGAGTTGGCAAAAGTGAATGCTATTTCGCCCTGTGACAGCTCAGGCAGATTAATGGTAACTTTCTATTTATTATTTCTATTTAATATAAATTCGAAATCACTCTGGTTTTATATAGAGGACAGCAAGACCTGCCAAACCAAAAATAGCTTTTAGGGATTTATTGTTTTAGGGACGTTGTCATGTTTATTTTCAACATGTAACACTTTTGAAGCTTGTTGGCAACAACGCCTACATAGGAGTGACTTACTAATATTTAAAACCTCCCTTTTAAATATTAGTAAGTCACTCCTATTAAAAGGGTTAGTTTAACTGTTTGCTCAGCAAGCTTTACACTGCAGCAGTCAGGCTACAATGTTAGCCCTGATGTCATGTTTCCTTGTCGTACTGAGTGGAGTGTACAATAAGTGCTGCAGATCTCAGGTGAATTTTCCATTTCCATGCCTTGGGTGCAGTTTCTACATCATACACAATGGCCTTAGCATGCCAATCAATGATTAGTCAATGACTAAAGGTTTTAGGTTTCAGAGCACATACACTGTGCTCTGACAGCAGTGCCACGGTGAGCTATGCCATCTTAGTCAACAGGCTTTCAGAGATAGGAATCAGAGGCACGGCCCTCAAACTGTTATCCTCTTTCCTTTCGGATAGGGCTCAATCGGTAGAGGCCGGAACCTTTTCCTCAGAACAATTCACACTCCCATGTGGGGTACCACAGGGCTCGGCTTTAAGCCCTACGCTGTTCAATCTATATGTTTCCCCTCTGGCTAAAATCATCAGGAAGTTCTGTTTCTCAGTGGTCTCATATGCTGATGATACACAGCTAGTCGTATCAATTTCCAGCAACATTGAAGAGACAGCCGACCATTTCAACCACTGTATGACTCGGGTCTATCAATGGATGAGTCAGAACTGTCTGAAATTGAATGTGGGAAAAACAGAGGTTCTCCTGTTTGGCTCGGACACCTCATTTTGGACACCCAGATGGTGGCCGTCCTGTCTGGGAGACCTTCCTCTCCCGGTGCAAAAGTAAAAAAATCTAGGCTTTATTTTTGATGATAAATTGTCCTTTAAAAACCAGATCAGCTCCCTCACCTCTTCAATCTTCCTCATCTTAAAGAAGATTAGGAAAATTCGCCCCTTCATTCCTCCAGAATCTTTAAAAACCCTGGTGACGGCACTAGCCTTGTCCAGACTGGACTACGGAAATGCGCTGTTCGTAGGGATCCAAATGCAGCACCTTCAAAAGCTGCAGCGTCTTCAGAATGCGGCTGCCAGACTGCTGCTGGATATCCAGAAATTTCAGCCAGTCTCGCACAGGTTGAGAACTTTGCACTGGCTCACATAGGCCAAGAGGATTACTTTCAAATCCAAATGCCTAACGTTTAAGGCACTCCGTGGGTATGATCCTCACTATCCGAAGAGCCGACTGAACTGGTACTTACCTCCTAGAAATCTAAGGTCTGGCCACCATAAACTGCTACAAACATCCAGGATCAAGAGAGCTCGCTGGGGTGGAAGAAGTTTCCTGGTCGGGACTGTTAAAACCTGGAACATGCTCCCAACCGGGTTAAAAAACAGCCCTACACTTCTGGCCTTTAGAAAAGCACAAAAAATATGGCTCTTCGTCAACTAACTCTCACACACCTAGTCGCAGTGGCAGCCTTGCTGTATTTCGGGGTATGAGCGCCTAGACACCTCCGGGCAGTTGTGCGCTCTATAAATGCTCAAATCAAATCAAATCAAATAGTGTTCAGAGTCTAAAACAGCAATACATTCAGCAAACAAAAGAGGTTGAGCATGTAAAAATTATCAATTCCTCATCCCCACTTTATCATTTTAAACAAGAGTTTGTCTTGCAGCAAAATGAGGTTTTCATCATGTTTCAGATTTAGTTCAAAACATGCCATATTCATTACAATGGATGCATATTCTGTTCAAAGCTTCTCGTATTCACTTAAACGTTGACCATATTAATTTTAAGGCATAACAAATTCATTTCAACTGCGGTCACATTCATATCAACATATATCAGATTCAGTTCAGTGTAGTTCATTATCATTTTAACACTAGGTAGATTACTTTCAGTGTATGCCATACTCATTCAATTGTGTATCACATTCATTTAACATAGGGCAAATTAATTTTAACAATTGTTATATTCATTGCTATGCCTGACTTATCCATTATGACATGAGTAATATTTATTTCAACAGATCAAGACTTATTATGACAGTTGTCATATTCCTTTGAAAGTGTGTAATTTCAAATTCAATGAACATGTTACTTGTGTCAACATATGTCATGTATGTTTCAATATGTGTCTGAATTATTTCAAGATGTGCAATATTCATTTCAATGGATGTTGTATTCAATTCAAAGCTTCTCATAATCATTTAAGAGTGGGCCATATTCCTTTTAAGGCATGCTAAATTAATTTCAACTGTAATCATCTTCATGTGAACGTATGTCATATTTAGTACAGTGTTAGTCATATTAATTTTTACCCTAGTCATATTTATTTCAACTTATCTTATATTTGTTTGAACATGTGCCATATTCATTTGAACATGGCTTGTATTCATTGATGTATGTCTGACATTCATTTCATGAGTGTCACAGTCATTTTAAAGAGTGTCAGATTTAATGTAATATTTGCCATATTCGTTCCAATGTGGGTCATATTCATTTCAGCACCACTCTATATCATTTCAATAAGGGCTATATTCACTGCAGTTTTTGTTGTATTCTTTTCAGCAACACCATATTCCTTTCAACATAGTTACTATACATCTCAGTATATATTTTATCCAGTTCAGAGTGTGTGTTATTTCAATTGTCTACTAGATAGTATATTCATTCTGCCATGTTTCATATTTGTTTTAACACATGTTACATTCATTCTGGTGTGTGTCAAATACATTTTGCAGCACCCCATGCATTTCAGGAGATGTCTTATATGGGGATCTGTAATTTTGACATGAACGGCTTCCCATAGGACAGTCACTACACTCCTGGAGTTGTGTGCACAGAGCTGGTGCTGGCTGTTGAGAGCAGGCGCTGCACTCCTGGAGTCGTGTGTAGAGAGCCGAGGGCAGCTCACTAAGCTGTTGGGTGGCGCAAGCTATTGAGGACAGCTGCTGCACTCGAGTTGTGTGTTCAGAGTTAGATTAACTGCAAAGTGAGAGGAGTTTGTAAGCACCAATTTCCATGTCAAAAAAATAAGCAGGAATTTGACATTAGACACAGCATGACATTTGGGGGCCGATTCCGATCTCGGTCATAGGCGCACCCAATACCATTCGGTCGGGAAAAAAGCCATGCGAAAGCCTGTTTCCTGACCAATCCGTACAGCACACCGAACGAGCAAGTACGATGCGAAATCGCCGACCGACTCGTCCGGGCGTCCCGACCGCTCCGACCGACTCGCTCCCGGCTCGAACCGCACCGACCGACTTCGCTCGGACTCGACTTCGCACCGCGCAATGGAGACGTTCCCCGGCCGGGTAAGTACGATGCGCGCCGCGGTCAGTCCGACCGAGCCGCGCACTCCGGCTCGAAAGAGCAGTCGGAGCCGTACTTGGGGGTCCGTGTCGGACCCCTGTACGCGTAGCCGCGCGAGTCGCACACAGGGGGACCCATGGGTCCCCCTACCTGTGCGTGTACGGCGCGAATCGCTTCGCCGCGTACCCGCTGTAGGGGCGCACTTGTCCGCATTGCACCCATTGAGTCAATGGGAGCCCGCGTACGCGTTGTACGACAGGCTCCCATTGACTTCAATGGGAGTCTGACTCGACTCGTGTCCGATGGCATACGTGCGCATCGTACTCGTTCGGTCGGACTGCACGGGTACGATTCGGTCGGAAATCTCTCCGGGTCCGGCTCGGTCGGAGAGATTTCCGGCCAGAATCGGAATCAACCCCTTGGTCTCTGTCTTTGAAGCGCAGCAAAAGAAAGAAAAATACAGTTTTTTAAGGCATCTTTATTTATTGCTTGGACTTTCGGCCCACTAGTGCATCACCACCCACAGTTTAGGAAACACTGGCTTAGATAATATAGCCTCTACCTTCAAAACGGCCACCAAGATTTTAAAATCTCGTGCAATATTTTATAATGGATTGCAATGGGCCGAATGTTAGTCTATGTAAAATTCCAAACAATCATTGCTACTTTTTCATAATGATAACAATAAACTCAATCATGGCAATACTTGAAATTCCTATGTCTGGGGAAGACCACTTAGTGATTTCATGGAAGCCAGCCTCCACAATTCTACATTAACAGACCAGGAACCTGGACATAACCGTTTCCTTGCTACAACCGTCTTTGATGTAATTGTGACAAAATGAAAAACGGGAGCAGGATGTTGGCCATTCCTGAGCCATTCCAGAACCACTGCACAATCCTCCTCTAGACATCTGCACTTTTTGTTCTGGAAATCGAGCAAATTACAGAGGATGGAGAAAGAGTTCTATGGGAGACTAGAAACCAAGCTAAATATTTCAGCACAGATTGAATCTGGCTGGATATTGCCACGAGTTGCAGTGCAGTGGGTATTCATGCTCATAGGGCCTGGGAGTGCAGAAAGCACAGGGAGTATCTCTGCACTGGACATGCCTGAGGATACAGGAAGGGCTGTGGAAATTCTTCCAGTCTCATTGACAGTACCCCAGGTTCTGAACCTTGCACAGACGGATCCTGAGAACAGCTTGGTAGGACATCTATGCATAGATGGCAGCTCATGAGTAACAGAAAGGTGGTAAGTCTTAAACATAAATAATCTTGTATCCGTAGATTGAAAGATTTGTAGTGCCCCCTGTCTCGTGTTTAATTAGTTGTTTATGTCCATGTTGCCTGTATTATATGTTCTCCTGTAAAATGTGCAGTTGAAGGAATGTATTTAATGTAAATGTATTAATTATATTAAAATATATATGTTTATATATTTTAATGTGTTATATGATGGCACAGTGAGTTGCTTACTTTTGTTAAATGCACGTAACACACATAATCTAGTTTATTTCTACCATATCAGCCATGTATCATAGACAGTGTGAAACACACTTCTTGGCCGTTTTGTTATGTTACTACATGCAAAATTATCAGTATCAAGTAATTTACCTACATATGACACTTAGAAGTATCCAATATCACATGTTCAGCCATGCATGCTGCGCCAATCAATCACTAACTCCTGACCTTCAAGTGCGTCGTAGGTTCCTCTTTGTCATCCTAAGCGAATGGGAGGGTGACATTGCTGTAATCTCGAGTGAACAGTTGCTGGGTCCTAAGCAACTATGTATAAAATTGATTGAAGTCTTTTTCCTTTTAAACCTGAGCCTCTGGTGTTGATGGCAAAACCCCAAGAAACTTTTGTGCAAATATGTTTGTTTGTTAATATTAATCAAGCTTGACACAATTTCTTCAAATATTTATGTGAGTTTGTAAGTGCCAAAAGCTATAAAGAACAGTTTTTTCCAGTTTTTGTGACTGCTGGTGCCGCATAGACAACTGCATCACCTGCTTTTGCAGCTGTACTCCCCTACACATTGTGCTCCCCTGCCCCCATATTTTATGGTTCCTGTTATCAATGAGCAGGTCTTTTAGGTAGCACATGGGTTAAAGTATCCCTGGGCTTGACTTTGGGGTTGTAGGCTTTTTTGGAAAAAGGCAAATTGGGGATTATACCTGAGGAATATTTTGGCAGTACAATGCACCATTTAAAACCATTCTCTTTCATTATGTATTAAGTTTTTTCTAAATTTATGCTGTACAATGCATCGATTGAACTCATTTATTTCATAAGCTAATCACACCAACCCCCTTTTAGTTGAGTTGGAGTTTTTTTCTTATTATTAGATCTTTTAGTTTGCGCTCATCCACTGTGCTCGTTCGCAAGCTGTACTTGGATTGATGCTTTCTGCCCCATCACTTTTACCACAAGTTTGTTAGGCAGTTTCACAGGTGGGAGAAGGGTAACCGAGCCCATGTAAATAAATACTAAGTCGTTACATTTCCAATTATATTTGTTAAGTTTGCTTAAAATACACCAGAGCTGCTGACTTATAACTGGGGAGCCAGGTTCCAGAAATGTTGCCGGATTTGGCCTGGGATATGCGGATGGAGGTCAATTATGTAGTGTACCAGGTTCCAGAAAATTTTGTCAGGTGGTGGGGGGGCCCAACATCTAAAAATATTCAGCTGGGGGGGGCTCAACCTAAAAAAGTTTGAAGACCTCTGCCTTAGGTTATATAAACACCACATCTTGCTAAGATAGCCAGAGGAGATCCAGACTTCCTGGCCGACACACTGACGCAAGACGCTGAGGTTCCTGTATGCAGATACTCCAGCTCGCAGAGGTCTGACATCCCTTGTGGGGTGTTTAGCTCGAGACCAGAACGGGGTCCGGCAGTCTCACATCAGGTAATGGGGTTGGCTTTATCCTAGAGGGATTCTTGGCCTAACACCTGTATACATGCTAGGTACACTTAGGTACATCTAATTAGGGTTGCATAGTAGGAGTACGCATCTTTTACTGTCATGTAGTTTATATACTTGTCTGAATTTATGATTTTAGCAAAATTGTAGAATTCTACCATATGTTCACCTTTTAGCACTTTTATTTATTTATCTTTGCTACTGTCTACTGGGGATTTCAGTGCACTTATTTTGCACTAGAATAACAACTGTTCAATAAATGCTTATTGAAAACGTCCACACCGTTTATTCTGTGTATCTCTCTGAGACGAAGTGAGCACGAGTGACTGAGCGAAAAGTAAGATACTGTTTCCACGGTCCTGAGGGATCAGGGTTGTCATGTTTGATAGCTGCCATGAACTATTCTCTCCTTGGTAAGAGGAGGTTGTAGTGGCATTGCGAGCTAGCTGGTCTATAGGCTAACATACCCGGTGGGGGTGTCTGGAATTAGTCTGGACACCAGTCCCACAGTGTATGTTATCCACAAGCGCAGATCCTGTATAGGTTTTAGAGCCTGGGCTATTGCCCACTTTGCCCATGCCTTAAAATGCCTCTTGGTCACAGCCAAAATAAGAAACCTTAAGCGTCACTTCTTTTTATTTCAGTGGTGATGTGTGCCACCATATGGGCATATTCAAAATTCAGTCACCCTTGCAGAATGTTCTACTGAATAGAAAATTAGATTTCTATGCTCTATGTAGATACGACTAGTGCTCGATGGATCGTTATTCAACTAGTGCTCAGTTGGCTTAACATCAATTTTGAGTATAATTGTTAAACACAAACTATTTAGAAAATGTTGATGAAACACATTTCTTTCGTCCAGTGGCGAGTGGTGGCTTTTCAAAGTGGTGTGATGTAAAAGTTGGTGGCGAGTTTCTATTAGCAAACAAATCGAGCAAGCTCAGCTGATATTTTGGTGGGTTTTGGGGTGAGGGGGTGAGGGTCCACAAAAAGAGAGAGAAATGTTACTCCTGGTCCTGTCTGTAGTAGACACCAAGTTTCAGGCTTCTTAAGAATGCGCAATGTGGTTGTAGAGTCAACTGTACAGGAGATCTCCAACATGTGCCCAGCACTCAGAAACACTTTTAAAGGTGCTCATTTTTGTGTAACACCAATAAGCCATATACAGGTCAAAAGGATGGATCAGTGTTAGTTTTCACACTTTTACAAGTGTGGCTCTTTTTGTAAAATACTTTTGCAGAATAAAAGAATAAAACAAGGTAAAGGTCTGGAGGTAGAATCCCAAGAAGAGGTGCATTTCTATAATTACCTCTTAAAGCATCATCTTTACATTACTTGCCTAGAAAATATGTTGCAGCAATCTTCACAAAAAGTCTAAAATGTGCAACCTATACTTGAAGACCTCATAGCTGGGAGGAAATTAACAGTTAAAAGAGAAGCACTAGTTAATTACCAGTTCTGAGACAAGAAGGAGGATGTTAAATGTATGGTTTATATTTATTTTATTTTGTTTTACAGATATAAAAAACAGATCAGGTAACAAATACTGGCACATTTTCAACAATGTCTGATATTTAAAGGGTTACTAAAGTAGGTATTGATCAACATCAGACAGAAAGGAATGAAATATGCAGTATGTCAAAACACTACCTATTTCCCAAAGCCCCCCTCCCACAACCTCCCCGACTCTGCCCCGATCCGCTTAAGAGATCATATGTCATGTAACAGTTTTATGTCCCCACAGTTCCTGCGGGGCAGGTCGATGATTGGCTCTACTTAAATGGTATATGTGTTTTCATCAGATGTAGTATTCGTAGGCATCTAGGGCAGGTAAAGTCTCTATATTCCAAGGACAGAATGTCAATACAGGGCCCCCAAGTCTTCTAGAAGTGTGTTTCTCGCTTCTCTAAAGAGGCTGTGATTTTCTCCATTCCCAGTAAGCAAGGCCACTGGAATTATGAGATTGTGCAGCTGCGGCGTTTATTGCACTATCTTAGATTCACTGCATGTGCCACATAATTCATTATCTGCTGCATAATGTGCAGATTTTTTAAAAAAAAGTTTGTAGCTCAAACTGTTAAAAAGTTACCAAAGACACAGCTACACAAGTTGCCGTGCAGTGTAAGGCCATTTGCAAAGTTTGACTGGCCACCTTTCTATTGCTTACTGCTGTATTTGGGTGTAAATTTGATGTTAATGAGGAGCAACCAATGCCCAGACAGTGTTAACAAGTGTAACAAGAATTGACATAGCCAATAGGTCTCAGCAGTCCGAGAGCTATTAGTGTCATGAATGTCAATGTTTTTTAACCACTTACATGAAAACAAGGCATAAAACATAGGGTACACACATTTACAGCTTATTCTGCCTGGTACATATGCTGCTGGATTATAACTGATTCTCGGTGTAAACTGGGCTTGGTATGGTGGAGAAGTGCTTCACACAGCGATCAGTGTAATAAAAGGCAGGCAGATGGGTGGGGAAAAGCCAAACACAATCGAGGGTAGGGGTGTGGGAGGGAGGGTAGATAAGAAACAGAAGGGGCAGAGGGGTGAAAGGGAAAAGCAGCAACATGGATAAGGGAGATGGCAATACTGCTGCGACTGGCATGGAAAGGAGGCATAAAACAGAGGGCACACGCCTTTACAGCTGACTCTGCATGCATTGTGTGGTTTTCCTTTAAGGCTTTATAATAAACGTGGTGCCTTTCCCTAAAATGCATTTGGTTATGTATAGTTAGGCTTTCCTGTTTTCAATTTCTATTTTCGGTAAATTCTGGTGGGGTTTTTTCAGTGTTTTCAAGTGATTTCAATACCTCTAAAAACAGTGGCTATCAGTGGTTACACATTTTCGCACCATTAAAAACAACAGAAACAGTGTTTTTCCGGTGTTTATGGAATGTTTTGCTTTTATTATTGCTTGCTTTATGCACTGATAGCGCATGGTATATAGACAGTGAACGTATAGTGTATATGAGGTCCAAATACAATTTTGCAAATTTAACTTATTGTAGTACACCATGCAATACTTCTTCAGTGAGTCTTTGGTCATGTGTGCTCGCTCTTTCCTTCCCATGTAAACTTTTTTCTATGAAAAGGCCCTCTCAACATTGGCACTTGAGACAGGCAACGCCAAAAACAGCCAGTACACAATTTATTAACTCTGGCCATTGACATAGCTTTCCATGCCAATACTGGTGCACTTGAAGATTGCGATTCTCAGGGCAGGTTCTGCAACATTTGCATTGAACTGGGCGCTTATGCCCTCAGTTATTGAAGCCGTCAAAAATGAAGCAGCACTTTTGAAACGACGGAGGAAATTCCCCTTTACGGAAGGGGTCTAGAACTTATACAGAGTACCACAGTGAGGTTTCATTGACTTCAAATGCCATGGTTGGTGAATGCAAAAACAACAGTAGATGGACAGAATGCAGAACAATGTCATACATTCACCCCAGTACAGGGATCTGGGCCTAAATCCATCGTTTTTTGCTCACCATGCCATTCCAGTTTGAACCCAGCCATATGCAAATCAGTCTTGACCCTGTGCCTCATGGGAACAATCCAGCCCGAACTGCCAAGCCAGGTCCTCCCTGGACTGGAAACAAGCATCCTAGGACCGGTTTCGGGTTTCACCCCTCTTCAGCCAGGATAGCTTGATTCCAGTGGCATGGAGAGCACGGGACCCACGTCTGGGCATACCCGGCCCACTCGGGGTGACAAATGCAAAAACAACAGTTGATGGACAGAATGCAGAACAATGTCATACATTCACCCCAGTACAGAGATCTGGGCCTAAATCCATCGTTTTTTGCTCACCATGCCATTCCAGTTTGAACCCAGCCATATGCAAATCAGTCTTGACCCTGTGCCTCATGGGAACAGTCCAGCCCGAACTGCCAACCCAGGTCCTCCCTGGACTGGAAACAAGCATCCTAGGACCGGTTTCGGGGTTTCACCCCTCTTCAGCCAGGATAGCTTGATTCCAGTGGCATGGAGAGCACGGGACCCACATCTGGGCATACCCCGTCCCATTCGGGTGACAAATGCAAAAACAACAATTGATGGACAGAATGCAGAACAATGTCATACATTCACCCCAGTACAGAGATCTGGGCCTAAATCCATCGTTTTTTTGCTCACCATGCCATTCCAGTTTGAACCCAGCCATATGCAAATCAGTCTTGACCCTGTGCCTCATGGGAACAGTCCAGCCTGAACTGCCAAGCCAGGTCCTCCCTGGACTGGAAACAAGCATCCTAGGAGCGGTTTCGGGGTTTCACCCCTCTTCAGCCAGGATAGCTTGATTCCAGTGGCATGGAGAGCACGGGACCCACGTCTGGGCATACCCGTCCCACTCGGGGTGACAAATGCAAAAACAACAGTTGATGGACAGAATGCAGAACAATGTCATACATTCACCCCAGTACAGAGATCTGGGCCTAAATCCATCGTTTTTGGCTCACCATGCCATTCCAGTTTGAACCCAGCCATATGCAAATCAGTCTTGACCCTGTGCCTCATGGGAACAGTCCAGCCCGAACTGCCAAGCCAGGTCCTCCCTGGACTGGAAACAAGCATCCTAGGGACCGGTTTCGGGGTTTCACCCCTCTTCAGCCAGGATAGCTTGATTCCAGTGGCATGGAGAGCACAGGACCCACGTCTGGGCATACCCGTCCCACTCGGGGTGACAAATGCAAAAACAACAGTTGATGGACAGAATGCAGAACAATGTCATACATTCACCCCAGTACAGAGATCTGGGCCTAAATCCATCGTTTTTGCTCACCATGCCATTCCAGTTTGAACCCAGCCATATGCAAATCAGTCTTGACCCTGTGCCTCATGGGAACAGTCCAGCCCGAACTGCCAAGCCAGGTCCTCCCTGGACTGGAAACAAGCATCCTAGGACCGGTTTCGGGGTTTCACCCCTCTTCAGCCAGGATAGCTTGATTCCAGTGGCATGGAGAGCACGGGACCCACGTCTGGACATACCCCGTCCCACTCGGGGTGACAAATGCAAAAACAACAGTTGATGGACAGAATGCAGAACAATGTCATACATTCACCCCAGTACAGAGATCTGGGCCTAAATCCATCTTTTTTTGCTCACCATGCCATTCCAGTTTGAACCCAGCCATATGCAAATCAGTCTTGACCCTGTGCCTCATGGGAACAGTCCAGCCCGAACTGCCAAGCCAGGTCCTCCCTGGACTGGAAACAAGCATCCTAGGACCGGTTTCAGGGTTTCACCCCTCTTCAGCCATGATAGCTTGATTCCAGTGGCATGGAGAGCACGGGACCCACGTCTGGGCATACCCGTCCCACTCGGGGTGACAAATGCAAAAACAACAGTTGATGGACAGAATGCAGAACAATGTCATACATTCACCCCAGTACAGAGATCTGGGCCTAAATCCATCGTTTTTTTGCTCACCATGCCATTCCAGTTTGAACCCAGCCATATGCAAATCAGTCTTGACCCTGTGCCTCATGGGAACAGTCCAGCCCGAACTGCCAAGCCAGGTCCTCCCTGGACTGGAAACAAGCATCCTAGGGACCGGTTTCGGGTTTCACCCCTCTTCAGCCAGGATAGCTTGATTCCAGTGGCATGGAGAGCACGGGACCCACGTCTGGGCATACTCGTCCCACTCGGGGTGACAAATGCAAAAACAACAGTTGATGGACAGAATGCAGAACAATGTCATACATTCACCCCAGTACAGAGATCTGGGCCTAAATCCATCGTTTTTTGCTCACCATGCCATTCCAGTTTGAACCCAGCCATATGCAAATCAGTCTTGACCCTGTGCCTCATGGGAACAGTCCAGCCCGAACTGCCAAGCCAGGTCCTCCCTGGACTGGAAACAAGCATCCTAGGACCGGTTTCGGGGTTTCACCCCTCTTCAGCCAGGATAGCTTGATTCCAGTGGCATGGAGAGCACGGGACCCACGTCTGGGCATACCCGTCCCACTCGGAGTGACAAATGCAAAAACAACAGTTGATGGACAGAATGCAGAACAATGTCATACATTCACCCCAGTACAGAGATCTGGGCCTAAATCCATCGTTTTTTTGCTCACCATGCCATTCCAGTTTGAACCCAGCCATATGCAAATCAGTCTTGACCCTGTGCCTCATGGGAACAGTCCAGCCCGAACTGCCAAGCCAGGTCCTCCCTGGACTGGAAACAAGCATCCTAGGACCGGTTTCGGGGTTTCACCCCTCTTCAGCCAGGATACCTTGATTCCAGTGGCGTGGAGAGCAGGGGACCCACGTCTGGGCATACCCGTCCCACTCGGGGTGACAAATGCAAAAACAACAGTTGATGGACAGAATGCAGAACAATGTCATACATTCACCCCAGTACAGAGATCTGGGCCTAAATCCATCGTTTTTTTGCTCACCATGCCATTCCAGTTTGAACCCAGCCATATGCAAATCAGTCTTGACCCTGTGCCTCATGGGAACAGTCCAACCCGAACTGCCAAGCCAGGTCCTCCCTGGACTGGAAACAAGCATCCTAGGACCGGTTTCGGGTTTCACCCCTCTTCAGCCAGGATAGCTTGATTCCAGTGGCATGGAGAGCACGGGACCCACGTCTGGGCATACCCGTCCCACTCGGGGTGACAAATGCAAAAACAACAGTTGATGGACAGAATGCAGAACAATGTCATACATTCACCCCAGTACAGAGATCTGGGCCTAAATCCATCGTTTTTGCTCACCATGCCATTCCAGTTTGAACCCAGCCATATGCAAATCAGTCTTGACCCTGTGCCTCATGGGAACAGTCCAGCCCGAACTGCCAAGCCAGGTCCTCCCTGGACTGGAAACAAGCATCCTAGGACCGGTTTCGGGGTTTCACCCCTCTTCAGCCAGGATAGCTTGATTCCAGTGGCATGGAGAGCACGGGACCCACGTCTGGGCATACCCGTCCCACTCGGGGTGACAAATGCAAAAACAACAGTTGATGGACAGAATGCAGAACAATGTCATACATTCACCCCAGTACAGAGATCTGGGCCTAAATCCATCGTTTTTTGCTCACCATGCCATTCCAGTTTGAACCCAGCCATATGCAAATCATTCTTGACCCTGTGCCTCATGGGAACAGTCCAGCCCGAACTGCCAAGCCAGGTCCTCCCTGGACTGGAAACAAGCATCCTAGGACCGGTTTCGGGGTTTCACCCCTCTTCAGCCAGGATAGCTTGATTCCAGTGGCATGGAGAGCACGGGACCCAAGTCTGGGCATACCCGTCCCACTCGGGGTGACAAATGCAAAAACAACAGTTGATGGACAGAATGCAGAACAATGTCATACATTCAACCCAGTACAGAGATCTGGGCCTAAATCCATCGTTTTTGCTCACCATGCCATTCCAGTTTGAACCCAGCCATATGCAAATCAGTCTTGACCCTGTGCCTCATGGGAACAGTCCAGCCCGAACTGCCAAGCCAGGTCCTCCCTGGACTGGAAACAAGCATCCTAGGACCGGTTTCGGGGTTTCACCCCTCTTCAGCCACGATAGCTTGATTCCAGTGGCATGGAGAGCACGGGACCCACGTCTGGGCATACCCGTCCCACTCGGGGTGACAAATGCAAAAACAACAGATGATGGACAGAATGCAGAACAATGTCATACATTCACCCCAGTGCAGAGATCTGGGCCTAAATCCATCGTTTTTTGCTCACCATGCCATTCCAGTTTGAACCCAGCCATATGCAAATCAGTCTTGACCCTGTGCCTCATGGGAACAGTCCAGCCCGAACTGCCAAGCCAGGTCCTCCCTGGACTGGAAACAAGCATCCTAGGACCGGTTTCGGGGTTTTACCCCTCTTCAGCCAGGATAGCTTGATTCCAGTGGCATGGAGAACACGGGACCCACGTCTGGGCATACCCGTCCCACTCGGGGTGACAAATGCAAAAACAACAGTTGATGGACAGAATGCAGAACAATGTCATACATTCAACCCAGTACAGAGATCTGGGCCTAAATCCATCGTTTTTTTGCTCACCATGCCATTCCAGTTTGAACCCAGCCATATGCAAATCAGTCTTGACCCTGTGCCTCATGGGAACAGTCCAGCCCGAACTGCCAAGCCAGGTCCTCCCTGGACTGGAAACAAGCATCCTAGGACCGGTTTCGGGGTTTTACCCCTCTTCAGCCAGGATAGCTTGATTCCAGTGGCATGGAGAGCACGGGACCCACGTCTGGGCATACCCGTCCCACTCGGGGTGACAAATGCAAAAACAACAGTTGATGGACAGAATGCAGAACAATGTCATATGGCCATGTCTGAACTGGGGTGGTGGAGTGAGCTAAAGAATGATGATGGATTTAACCCAGATCAGTTGACTGGGGGTGATTGTTTGATTTGCTCTAACGCTCCGTCCATCATCCCTTTGGTATTGCTTTGTTCGCCCTAAGTTGGCAGGGTATGCCCAGACGTGGGTCCCTGCTCACTTTGCCACTGGATTCAAGATAGCCTGGCTGATGAGGGTTTGAACCCGAAGCCGGTCCCAGGATGCTTGTTTCCGGTCCAGGGAAGACATGGCTTGGCAGTTCAGGCTGGACTGTTCCCATGAGGCACAGGGTCAGACTGATTTGCGTATGGCCATGTCTGAACTGGGGTGGTGGAGTGAGCTAAAGAATTATGATGGATTTAACCCAGATCAGTTGACTGGGGGTGAGTGTTTGATGTGCTCTAACGCTCCGTCCATCATCCCCTTTGGTATTCCATGGTTGGTGAAGGGCCATTTCTATGCATCATTGCAAGCCATTTCTCATACTTTGTAAAATAAAAGTTCCTGAATTGCTCTTCAACATTGCTTTGCTTACCAAGTGGAAACCACTCTAACATGGAACATGTTGCAGTGCCAGAGTCACTAAAGGTGTTGCCCAGCCTACTCTCAAGGAGATGTTTCACATCTACACCAATTATGCTGAGCAAGTGGCAGACAAGGGTGTTTTCAGACTCTAGTTTTTTTATTATGTCCACTACAGCAGTTATGATTTCCTGGAAAAATCTAAGAATGCAGTAGAGTGTACTTTTTTTCACATCACTATCAATATGCGACCAAAGATCCTCACATTTCTTGCCTTTGCCATCATCACTCAGCAAAAATTTTAGGAACGGTCACCACATGGATAATATTGCATCATAGCCCCTTGGACTGAGAACCATCATCTAAGTGACACAGTTGGGATGACTCTTTCTTTGATGCCACACAAAGCACAAAATGAGAAATATTTGCATTTTAGTTCCTGTGAATATCAAAACAGTGCACCAGAATGGACTAAGAAGTCCAATAGCATTCTTCATTAATTCTGAAGATTGTAAAGACTTTCAGCATACCATCTAACAAGTGGCAAGGATCTCTTACAGGGAAGAACTTCGGCTCAGGTATCGATTTTGACAGGTCATCACACAACCTTTTCATATACGTAGCTGAATCACTGCAAATACAAACAATATCACTCCAATCTTTGTTGAACTTGGAAAGAACCGTTTTGCAGCATTCCAAGTGACACTGCGTTCCATGTTTTCCAAAAGTCTGGTGTCATGTTTTCACCACTATCCCAGATGCTTGGTGATAGCACTCTTTTCACATATACTTGTCACTATACCTTGCATTGAATGTTTAAAGCCTGAGGAGTTGGCAATTCACCTACTATCAATATTGACTCACTAGAAACTGGGGGTTGATGTATCAAGGGTTTTTACCCATTCTCTGTGGGTAAATGTGATGACATGTATTGGGAAAGATTCCCAGCCATTTTACCTATCAGTGAAAGAATCAAACGCAGACAAAATATCAAATATGATTTTGATATTTGCTGATTCTCTACAGTTTATAAAATAATTTAACAAGACCTAAAACATGCTTCTAAACCCTGCATCTTTAGACCAAAGACCACAAAACTGAAAAAAGTAAAAGGAAGAAGAAGCAACATTTTAGTGGCATCCCTAAACAACAAAACTCAAGCAGAATAATGTTAGCCCAGTCTTTCTTACTGCTAGCTTGTATAACAAAGTTATATTGTATTGGCCCCTTCAGGAAAAAAAATGACTCACTCTCCTTTTTCTTTATTTGAATGGCATTTAGTTTGTGGTCGTGCAGGTATTTTTTCAGTGTTTTTATGTTTTCACTAGTGAGGGCTATTTCTTTTTCAGTGGTGTTTTATTAGTTATTATAGGTTTAAACCTAAAACCGGACAGCCTATGTATAGTATTGTGGAGGTCCATCTACTTCTGTCAACACGGTAATGAATGGTAAACATATTGTGTGCAGCTGAAATGCTAGAGTGAGCTCAAATGTTGAATAAGCGCTGCTTGGGATCTTGAAGTAGAAGTTAACTAAACCACTGGCCACAGAGTGTTTGAGACCCCTGGCACTGTAGGCTTTGCAGTCTGTTTGTAATGCACCACCTTGAAAAAGAATGCACACAAGTTGCAGATTCTGAAAGAAAAACAACAGACACGATCCAGGCACTCAGCATTGCAGATTGTGAAAGAAGCACTGCTGAAGTGAGATCACTTTTTTTTCTTTGATGAGGAACTTGGATGTAAAAGGGAAATGCACTGACTCGGGGCTGAGGGTGACTGACCGAAGCACACCTTGCGAAGTAATGGTTTAAGCTCATGAAATCTTGTTACGGTTCATCAGCAGCGCCGGATAATAATAAGCAGTGACGGGGGAGTGAGATGGGGCAAGCAATGATGGACGGAGGGGGCAAGCAAGGAGGGGGCGGGCAGCAATGAGGGAGGGTGGTGAGGGGACGGGAAACATCCATTACAACGCAGTCATTACAATGCACTACCTTTACAACGCAGCTGTTACAATGCAACTACCTTTACATCGCATGCCATTACAATGCAGCCATTACAACTCGTGTCACTACAACGCAACACAATTACAACTTATACCATTACAGCACATACCATTACAACGCATTATAAGGTAAGTAATGGAGATGTTTTAAGTTTTAGGGTGGGTATGGGTTTTGGGGTACATGGGAATAGTAATTTTTACCCCTACACTATCCAACATTTTCCCTACTGTTGCACTCACTGGAGTGGGAATAGTAATTTTTACCCCTACACTATCCAACACTTACCCTACTGTTGCACTCACTGGAGTGGGAATAGTAAATTGTACCCCTACACTATCCAACACTTACCCTACTGTTGCCCTAAAAGTATTATGTGTTGTAATGGTATGCATTGTAATGGTATGCGTTATAATGGAATGCGTTGTAAATGTAGTTTCTAAAAATGCATTGTAATGGCATGTGTTGTAAAATCATGCATTGTAATGGTAGCTGCGATGTAAAAACCACATTGTAAAAGCATGCGTTGTAAATGTTTGCATTGTAATGTCATATATTCTGAGGGGACAAGTCAAGCAATGAAGCTGGAGGAGGTTGGGGGACGGGCAATCAACACCGGGACATTAATCCAAAAATCCTCTCACTTTGAAGTCTGAGAAAGAAAACTAAACAGGTGCTCTCAGAAAACAGCATCTGACATTTGTCCTCAGTCTTTGAATGCACAGCAAAAGTGATGAGATAAGTACAAGATTTGCATGCCTGTTTATATAAACAGAGCTCTCGGAAGAATACTGAAAGAGGCAACAGAAAATGGAGAATGGAGTAGGATCTAGAATGGTCATAAAATGGGAACAGTGGATTGATACTAGTACTCGGTCCATGCTCTCGGGGCGGACTAAACACAAGAAGAGCAGGACCCATGCATGCCATGGACAAATGGAAAGAAAGAATATGAGAGTGACGATGGAGCCACAAATGGGTAGCCTATGGGCAGGCTGAAGCCCTCATGTTGAATAGAGCAGTCTATCTGAGACAGCGCATGCGCTGTCTAGCTGAGACCTAAAAATGGCAAAATAATGAAATAATACTATTGTAAAATGTGTGGCATTACGCCGCATAATTTGCTTTTTCTTGTCTCACAATTTACTCAACCCTGACACATAATGTGCCCTCTCCTGTCGCATAATTCCAGTGGCCCTGCCAGTAAGTTCCAGAGTCGCAGGAGCCAGGCTCCATACTCTGGCAGCCATTCACTACTTCAGTGTGCTGTAATTGCTTGTCTAACAGCACACAGCATCATAGTTATGGTTTTGTCTATACTCGATTGCAAGGGGAATGTCAATTAATTGGTCCTAATATGATGTATGTAGGGAACCTCGATATATCAGTGTTAAACGTGCCATTAATGCTGTTATGGACCTGCTCCCAGTAGTGATATAGATTAGAGCAGTTCAACATTAGGTGAGTCAGGATGCCTGCTTCTCTGCATTTCCTCCAAAAGGAGGGGGGTATAACCGGGCATCACTTGTGGATCCATTTGGGCATGTAGTACAAATAATGACAAAGCATTGACAAAACCAAATAGCTCTCGGGTATGTGAGTGATATTTCACTTTGTTTAATGATTTTGTGGCAGATGGGAGGTTGGAGGGGGAACGGGAATTGTGGAGTTGGGGGCAGCAACATAAGGGTGTTTTTAGGGTTAATGGGTGGGTAGGGATTTAGGGTGGTAAGGATAATTTAGGGTATAGGGATGGGGATGGGCATGGGGTGGCAAAGGTAATTAAAAAATGGAGGTTCTATACCCATGTCAATATGGGTTTAGAAGCAAAAGAGGGATGACTGGGCAATGTTTGAATTTGAATTTGGTGCTTGGAAAATACACCATAGCCAAACAGACTCCCAAACAGACTCCCCTTTATCTGGCTTTTATGGACCTGACCACATCATTTGACTGTGTTAGTCATCCTAAGTTATGGAAAATGCTTTTAGCCTGTGGGTTGGACTCAGCACTTGTGCACTTTCTTGCGTATTTGCACAAAGATATGAGAGCTAGGGTGAGAATTAACAATAGATATTGATCAGGGTGTGAGACAAGGGTGTGTGTTGCCCCCCCTTTTATTTATTCTATGTATCAATGAGCTCCATCCTTTTTTAATTAAAATCACCCCGGATGTACCTAAAATTAAGGGCAGATCACTACCCATGCTTTTATATGCAGATGACGCAGAACTTATGGCTCATACATCAAAAGCACTGCATCAATTATTACTCACTTTTGTGGAGTTTATGGCTGACCGAGACCTTCGTACCAACTTTTCGAAATCACATATCATGGCTTGCAGACCAAGGTGCAGACAGCCATCTAATTTGTCAGTGAGTGTTAGCAATCTGACTAATGTAAGCAGCTTCTCATATTTGGGAGTCACCTTCTCAGCCACAGGGTCCTGGACACAAAATATAGTACACCATAGGATACAGTTGTCAAGGGCAATTGGCTCTCTCTTTAATCTCCCACAGCCTTGGGGGGTAGACTGTTGGCACCTCTATTACAGATATATAAATCACAATGCACTTCTATTGCAACATATGTAGCAGAATTGTGGGGTATTTCAAATTGTGAAACTATACAGCAGGAAGAGATTAGGTTTTGTAGAAAGTTCCTCTCAGCCTCGATATCTACTCCTCATTACATTTGTCATGAGGAGCTGGGCTTACCCTATCTAGGGGATCATATCAGAGCCCGTCCAACACTATTATGGCTGGAAATTTGGCGCAATGATGAGGCGGCCCTAGCTAGAGACATCATATTGGAATGCCTCTCTTGTGATAACGGCCTTCGAATCACCTGGTTGGCGTTTGTCAACTCTGAATGCTCTGAAATTGGTCTACAGAGTGCCTTTGAGAAGCTGGATACCTGCACTGCCCTTAACAAAAGACAGGTCTTACAAGTACTTTATAACTCTGAGTCAACACGGTGCCTAAACAGCATGGCCTGGATGACACATTTTGTGGCTTATCAGTTCCTGAATATATTTAACTGCTCAACTGATTACCTGTGGCAAGTATGAGGGTGCTGGGAATGTTCATTACTGTTTCACCTAAGAGCTGATACTGTTAAGTATTTGTTGTATTTCCCCCCTAGGCTTTAAGAAAAATTTAGATATCAGCCCATGCCCATGTGATGGGAATTCGGGACAATCAATGATGCACTTTATGTTTTTTGGAAGTTTTATGAAAAATATACAACATTAATCTTAATTCCACTTTAAAAAAAATAAATGTTATAACATTGGGTACTGTGTCGCAGCCTAAATTTTTTTTACTGCAATTATTAGATGAAGAAACCACCTTGTATGTTCGGGCTCATGGCACTATGCTCTCCTAATCTACTGCTAATTTTGACCTAGTTAATGCAGCTGTTTTTATGTGGAGACACATTATTTTACAGATTTTTTTTATATTGTATGTTTTAATTGTCATATTTTTATGCTTCTTATGGGCGAACATTGCGCTTGAATAAAGTTCATTCTGATTATGATTTTAAACAATGGGGGTTTGTGGGGGTGTCCCCCAATAAACATAAGAAAATGTATAATTAATTTTTGAAAATTAGGGCCTTGAAGTCTCCCCTAAAATATTAAAAATTACAATTATTTTATTTATACATGGGTTTAACTTACTTTGCATGGTAAAGGCATATGCATGGTAAAGGCATATATGTGGTAAAGGAATGTGTGGTAAAGGCATGTGTTGTAGAGTCATCCATTCTATAACGGACCATGAGAATAGGGCAGGTGGGTCAAGCAACACAAGAGAGGTGTGGGCTCACTTGCATAGTGATTTGTCATGTCTTCAATGCACGTGGCCTGGGCTGTAGTGCACAGAGAAGCCTCATTGCAGCTTACAAGAAGAAAAATTAGAGAGAACATTGGCAATTATATTTTTTTTATCAACAATACACATGAATAACTATGGATGTTACATCCACGAAATTTCCACTTACCGTTTACACCTTTAATAAATTTTGTCTCATCTATGAATCTTTTGTTTACCATTTACCTTTTCTAAAACTTCTTAAAGAAGGCAATGCATAATCAATTGCTTAAAAAAGGCACAACCTTATCACATATCTAATCATTTCAAACATGACACACTCTTCAATTTTTTCCACACTGGATTCTTATTTTCGACTACTGGAGAATGAATGAACTCATCACAAGCCAGGACTGTCTCTAACATGGGCAGGGCCCGTGGTCTAGTTGAGATGAGTCAGATCAATGTGGGCCTGCCAACTTTAATAAAATTCTCACTGTGTGAAAGGTGGTAGAGGAAGCTTTGGAGTAGGGGGGTTCTGGATGTTGGCCAGGGCGAGAGCCATTTTGTGTCTTACTATGCATGGTTTGGCATCTGAGGTGATGGTATTTTGAATATGGAGGTGTGGCATTGCGCCATAATTTGCTGTTGTGTAATTACGTGAAATGTGATCAAAATTATGCATAATTATCTATAATGTAAATCCATCATTTTGTCCTACGTTTTAGTGCAAAATGTGTCTGTGTGTCAATTCTCGGTGCAAGGATGCAGCTTTGAAACAAAGCACTGCAAACAGCAGCCACTCACGTTATGATGTTTGAATACTTTTATTGTGAATGGCAGACCTCTGGAACTGGACTTGAGACACAATGAGGTCCCCTCAACAAGCATTACAGTTTTGTCCATTGTTATGAACTAACCAACTGAGCTCCATCCAAGCGTGGATAGTCTGAATGTAGTTATAATGCATCTTATGACATTTAATTTCACTGGCTTTATGATCAGCTTGGTGTCAGGGGCATAGAACTGAAAGTAGAGGTTGAAACACCTGATAGTCACCTTAAGGTAATTTGTATACATTTTACCTAAGAGAGGAGAAAGATGCTGAACGAGAGGAGTGATGCAGAGGACCAGAAGGATTGCATCAACATATTTTGTGATTGTCCCGAGCATGCTCTTATCCTCTCCCTTAGAAGTGTTTTTGAATTAGTGCTTGGACTTCATGTTATGGTGATGCTTAACTTAGTGTAAACTAGGAACTGGGAGTGTGGAAACCACTGGACAGTCCTGGAAGGTGGAGAGGTATTTTCACCTATAGGAAAGGAGAGGGGGGATAAGTCCTCCCAAACCAACTATACAATACTCACAGGTATCCCACCTAGTGTTACAACACGTGACGTGATGAGGAGTGCTCGCCCCAACCACTCCGTAAATAAAGGGATACCTTATAGTGGGTTGAGGGATTTTAAATCTGTAGTTATGCCCTCTAGTTCCTTTCTCACAAGAGCTCCCTGGAACATGGTCGAGCGCACCCTGACCTTTAGGAGTCAGGGTGAACCCGATGATGAAGCATGACACTACTAGAGTGTGTGAGGGTTATTTAAAGAAAAGGAATCTTTTCCTTTCCCGCGTCTATTGACGCGGAGTCTAGTTGGGGCAAGCACTCCCTCATCATGTCACGTGTTGATGCTTAACTTAGGCATGGGTGAAATTGTAATTTTTCGGAATAAGTGGTCATTTTGGTGATTTCACATATCAGAAATGATGCAAAATTACTGAGATTATGCCATTATGCCTCATTGCTTAATTTAGTGGAGAAAGTTTAATGTAAGAAGTACCATTCTAATAATTTTTTAACTGGAGTTGCATTTCAGGTAGATTTTTTACCCAAGCAGACTGTTCGAGTAATTTTGTTTATCATGAAACGGCAAATTCAAACATGAATGGCTGCAATTTGAACATGAGTGGCAGTTCCTTTAAAAGGTGTTCAACAAATATTTTAGGTATATTTTTTTACTCAAATGAGGAGCAGATTTATCATTTTTTCACGCAGTGCAACACATCAAGCCACCTTGCTCGCTGTGTGAAAGGGAATGGGCAGAAATGCACTGTATTTACCATTATACGGCATAATCCTGTCTTTTCCTAGTGCTGGTGTACTTTTGGCTGCCTATCACACATGCAGGCACCCTTACATCATGGTGCAAGGGTGCCTGCATTGTAGGCAGGATTGTTTTTATTCCAGAAGGGACATCTTCCTGCACAAAAACAATCCTGAGAGGCCTTTTCCTCTTTCTGTGTGTGCCGCAGAATGCAGCACACATGGAAAAAGGGAAAAACAAGGCAAAATAAAGATATTTCTCCTTGTTACGCCTCACCTGAGGAGGCGTAGCATTTTGATGCAATCTCAGGTCTACCACTAATAGTAAATCTAGGAATGCTCCAAAATTGTTGTGTGGATGCATGGGAACACTCACGGTCCACCCATGGAAGGCCTCCCTGCAGCAGAGTAATGCATGACAGCGATTTGTGCTGCCTTGCATTACTCTAGATTTATCAAGGCAGGCAGGGTCATGCAAGGTGGCCTTGTATGGCTTGATAAATCTCACTAATGTTTTGCATCGCCCTTGTGCCCCCTTGCATGGTACAAGGGTGACACAAAACCTTGATGAATCAGGCCTTGAGCATTCCAGTAATTTTTTAGTGGAAAACTACAAATCCGATCACAAGTGGCAGTGTTTTGAATTCAAGCAACAGAAAATCAATTCAAAATTACTTTTAAGTTTCTTTTAAATTGCTTTCCTTGTACCGATTAGGCATCCCCAGTCCTCAGTTTTGAGTTAGTTTGTTGTTATTGTTTTTTTTATCAGTATATTTTCTCAGGGCCCATTTTTTTTCCTGAGTTATCTGCTTGGTTGCTGGTGAGCTCTTCCCATGTCAGTTCTTGTCTCCTCCCCTAAGGACAACTACCTTACAATTCTTATGATGTGAGCTGCCCAGAGCAGTGAGAGTAATAACAGGGTTACTGGAGTCTAGGTGCTGCTTTCCTCACCCTAATTAGTATGCCAACAGCCCTTTGTGCTTGCTTAACACCTACCCCATCTTTCGATGGCCACTTCAGCCTCACTTCACATATGTAGGAAAATGTTCCTTTTTGCGTGCTCACCCCCACTTTTTGCTAGGTTGTGATGCTGTTTTTTTTTACTTTGAGCATTAGGATTCTGCTAACCAGTCTCAGGTGCATGTGCTCTGACTCCTAAAACTTATTGAAACTAGCTATACCTCTAATTGGCATGTAACTTACCTGTATGCCCCTAGCATATGGTTAAACTGTACAAAAGGACTGTAAGTTAAATATCACTAGTGGAATGCAGCACACATTGTGCCGCTACTAGAGAGACAGTGCAGTGCATGACTGCAGGCCCATCACTGTAGCCTGTCTCTGCACTTTTAAAACTACAAATTTGACCTGTCAAAATAAACCCTTTTGACAGTACTAAACAATACTTTTAAATATGAATGTTACCCTTAAGTAGGCCTTAATGCCCAATAAGGCAGAATGCATGGCATGTAAAAGTAGTACATGTAAAAGTGTTATGTAAAACATGTCCTTACAGTGACAAGGCCCATAAAGCTATTTTCACTGCATCAGGGTTAGATGCTCCATAGAAAAGCATTGGGATATGATATTAAAATTAATAATGTTATTTCTGTTTACTGAGCAGCTACAAAGTTCACTTTAGGTCTTTTTATTACAAGCCCAAATGCACTGGTAAAGTCGTATTTGTAGAAAATATTTTACAAAAAGAACTTTTAAAAAGTCACCTTTTACCTGACTAAAGCCTCTTAACCCTTTGGGTGCTGATGACGGAATGGTTCTGTCATGAGCACCAGTGCTCCTGTACTCATGACGAACCATTCCGTCATGAGTACAGGCACGGAAAATACCTCTGCTGCAGACAGCAGAGGGATTTCCCTTTTTTTTTGCCTTGGGAGGTGGGGAAGAGCTTCCCCAACCTCCCGAGGCCTGTTAGGGGCTTTCATTGTATTGACGATCGCGCGCATATTGCGCTGTCGTCATTACAACAAAAACGAAACTGAAACTTTCAGTTTCACAGTTTCGGTGCTTGTGGGGCTATCTCAGCCCCGAGCACCGAAACACATGGGAGAGGTATCGTTGGAAAGGGGAGAATCTCCCCTTTCCAATGGTACCCTTCCCTAGTGGATCCCTGCTTGAAATTCACCCCAGGAGGGCGATCCCCAAGCAGGGATCCACCCACTAGCACCAGGGAGGGGGGAGCGGCCCCTTGGGCAAGGGCCTTTGCTCCCCATAGATATTCCCACAGACAGTCTCTCTGCCCCCCCTGGGGAGCAGATGGGGCAGTATCTCCCAAGCTGCCCCCCCTGGGGGGAAGAAAGCACCCTAGACTCCAGGGATGATTGTTTTATAGGCCAGGGGTGGGGGCACCCCAGAATGGGCATCCCAATGCCCCCACCCTACCCCCCCAAAGAAGGCAAAAAACTTTCTGCCCCCCCGGAGGCAGATGGGGGCAATAGCCCCTGATTTGCCCCAAGGGGGGGCAGAAAGCCCACTAGGCACCAGGGTTTATTTTTTTATATGTAGGGGTGGGGGCTGCCCAGAATGGGCATGCCAATGCCCCCACCAAAAAAAAAATGGTTCAGTCTTTCTGCCCCCCCTGGGAGGCAGATGGGGCACTAGCCCCTTATCTGCCCCCCCCCGGGGGGGGCAGAAAGCCCACTAGGCACCAGGGATTTTTTTTCTTCCAAAGTTCGGGGTGGGGGCTGCTCAGAATGGGAATGCCAATGCCCCCACCCCCTCCCAAAAAATGCCACAGTCTTTCTGCCCCCCCCAAGAGGCAGATGGGGCAGTAGCCCCATATCTGTCCCCCAGGGATGGCAGAAAGCCCACAAGGCCCCAGAGATTTTTTTTTATACACGTAGGGGTGGGGGCTGCCCAGAATGGGCATGCCTATGCCCCCACCCCCACCCCCAAAAAAACTTGCCACAGTCTTTCTGCCTCCCGGGGGGGGGGCAGAAAGCCCAATAGGCATCACAGAATATATATTTTTTTAAATTCAGGGGTGTGGGCTGCCCAGAATGGGCATGCTAATGCCCCCACCCCCCCCCAAAAATGCCACAGTCTTTCAGCCCCCCCAGGAGACAGATGTGGGCAGTAGCCCCTGATATGCCCCCCCAGGGGGCAGCAGAGAGCCCACTAGGCGCCAGTGATTATGTTGGCTTTTTTTATGCGTGGGGGTGGGGGCTACCCAGAATGGGCATACCAATGCCCCCACCACCCAAAAACATTGCCACAGTCTTTCTGCCCCCCTTGGGGGCATATGGGGGCAAACCCCTCTCACCCCCGATTCTCCCCCCAGGGCGGCAGAAAGCCCACTAGGCACAGACTTCTTTTTAGCAATGTGCCTACCTGTGGATTTTGGGCCTTAGCGCAGCCGACACATAGGAAAACCTAGCAAACCTGTACAGTTTTGAAAACTAGACACCAAGGAGAATCTAGGATGGGGTGACTTGTGTGCCTCTCGCTAGGTTCAGCTACCCAGAATCCCTTGCAAACCTCAAACTTAGTTAAAAAAACAGATTTTCCTCAAATTTCTGTGATGGAAAGTAATGGGATCTGCGTGGATCCACAAAATTGCACCAACCCCACATTCCCCAAAGTCTTACAATAAAAATGGTACCTAACTTGTGTGGGTAGGCTTAGTGCCCGCAACAGGAAACGGCCCAAAACGCAACGCAGACACCACATTTCTACAGTGAAAACGGACCCAGTTTTTTGCAAAGTGCCTAGCTGTAGATTTTGAACCCTAGCTCTGCCGGCACCTAGGGAAACCTAGCAAACCTAACCATTTTTAAAAACGAGACACCCAGGGGAATCAAGGATGGGGTGACTTGTGTGGCTCTCACCAGGTTCTGTTACCCAGAATCCCTTGCAAACCCCAAACTTTGTATAAAAAAAACAAATTTTCCTCACATTTCTGTGATGGAAAATTCTGGAATCTGCGTGGATCCACAAAATTCCAACCACCCCGCATTCCCCAAAGTCTTCCGATAAAAATGGTACCTCACTTGTGTGGGTAGGCCTAGTGCCCGCGACAGGAAACTGCCCAAAATGCAACGTGGAAACACCACATTTTTACAGTGAAAACTGACCCTTTTTTTTGCAAAGTGCCTAGCAGTAGATTTTGAACCCTAGCTCTGGCGGCACCTAGGGAAACCTAGCAAACCTTTACATTTTTTAAAACTAGACACTCAGGGGAATCCAGGATGGGGTGACTTGTCTGACTGCAGCCATCTAGGGAAGCCTACCAAACCCACACATTACTGAAAACTAAAGAGCCGGGGGGAGTCCAGGGAGGTATGGCTTGCGTGAATCCCCCAATGTTTCCCTACCCAGAATCCCCTGCAAACCTCAAATTTTGATGAAACAAATCTAATTTTTCTCAAATTTCTGTGTGGGAAAGATGTAGGATCACCGGACTGACACAAATTTCCTACCACCCAGCGTTCCCCCAGGTCTCCTGATAAAAATGGTACCTCACTCGTGTGGGTGGGTCAAGTAGCCGTGACAGGTGATCCAGCGCTAACAATAAAAATAATTCTCCTATTATGCTTTGGTCATCCAGGTGCAACTTTTCCTTTAACACACACACTATATCCATATGACGGTGGGGCCCATAACACCGCATATACATTCACTTACTCATTTATTCCCTGGATTTCCTCCGTCATTAACCTAGGAGAAAAACGATTCGCTGGAAGGAGACGGGATACCTCTTTTATCATGACATAATATTTCTCATTTGCTTTAAGGTATTCCGCTCATTGGTCGATGGACCAACTAGTAGGAATCAGTTGATGGTGATTAAGACCAGCTCAATCACAATAAACTCTTTAATATTTCATTTTAATCATTGAGCTAAAGAATCACTGAGTCATTTGTTTAAAGAATAATAAAGTTTATATAAAGTTTTGAATGCAGGAAATGAGGTTAAGCTTATTATTCAGATCATTACATTTATCATCAATATAAGAATAACTTGAAATTGCAATGCATTTTTATTAGACGGAAAAATAAGGTTATCATAGTAAGAACTCTTAAAGATAAATCTATCTATCTGGGGAAAATCTAATAGTTCTAAAATAAAAATCTATCAGTAAAAATTCTCCTAAAGCAGCATCTTATACCCAACTGGAAAAGAAAAATAGCAGCAGCAGCATCAGCTCGTCAGCATCAGCAACCGCAACTTCACCCATCTACAGCATCTAACTTCTCCAGCAACTACCGCAGCATCTCCCGCAGCATCTACCGCAGCATCTACCGCAGCATCTAACCCCTCCCACCAAGAGTAGGTCTTCTTATACCCTAATTCTAGCTTACAGCATAACATGTTTCTTCTTCATGGCGTGACTCTTTCTCATTGGACAAAACTCAGGCCCATATACATTTTAATCAAACTTCCTGGTCAAAACCAGTTCCTTGTGGAATGTCCATGCAAGCATCGTTTCCCACAGTTCATGCAATTGCTCATCCGTTTCGATCAGTCCAAATTGTATCTTTTTCTGCTACATTTTGGGTTTAACAGTTCCGTCTATTGATTCAGTTGGACTTCTCACGCTTCTTGCTGATCATTTTGGCACACATCTGCTCAGAAAGGTCACAACAGC
Source organism: Calotriton arnoldi (assembly GCA_963921515.1). NCBI lineage: Eukaryota > Metazoa > Chordata > Amphibia > Caudata > Salamandridae > Calotriton > Calotriton arnoldi. Next base: position 97,142 of record CAWUFW010012591.1, read on the forward strand.
CTTGACCATACTTCCATCTTAGCCTCTCAGCATCAGCACGTGATCATCCCTTTTCCACAGCCTCTCTCCTCTATCACATGGTCCCCCGCTCATGCGTACTCTAGCAACTGGTGGCCATTTTATATCGCTGCTCGACAGGCCTAAGCGCACTATTTTCAAAGATAAACAAAATATTGTTAAAACAAAGAAATATAAACCCTTTCGTTTCCCTCCCGTCTTTCTACGTACCCCAATTAGGTATTACCTAGCAAAAAGCAACATATAAAGCTGTCCCTTACTTACCATCGCTTTATTTTGCAGCCACACGTTTTATTTAAAAGCACAGATCATGCGTTTATCATTTAATTAGTACGCAAATATTATGTTATGTTAGACACGTAAACAATTATAAGTTGATTAATTTGCACACGGAATAGCGTGTTACCTTTAACCCTTAACATGTAACATACATTGTTGGTTATTTACTTAAACGAACATGTTTATTAATTATTTTACGAAAATATTAGGAGGTTAAAAAAATTTCAAATACCCTGCTCCATCAACTCCCCCTTTGGTGATTTTTAATATCACCACAAAAACCCAAGTTATACAATTTTCTCAGACAGCATATATCTTTTATCCATTTGCTTTTTGTTAGTTTACACAACTGTATCCCTTTCAACTTGTCTCTTCGTTTTCTTGTACATGTTCTCTTTTATTTCTTCTAACTCTATTTCACCCATTTCTCTCTCTCTCTCCTTGTTTATCATGTTTTCCTTTTCTATTTTATTCTGCCTTCTTCTTCTCTTTATACATGTAATTGCAAGCTTCAGTACTAATATTATTATTATTATCACGGTTGCTATTATTATAACTTTCCCTATTATTAATCCACTCATTCTTGTTAACCAATTTATTACTGAAGAAAACCCTTTACCAAGTTTTCCCCATGCACTTTCAACCTCCAGTGGAACAAGTTCTTTGTGCAAACTTGTAATATTTGTTATATACTTCTGTATATTTTCACTTTTATCTGGAATGTAAGTGCAACAATGTTGGACTTTCAGCATTCCACAGACTCCGCCCTCTTTTGCCAAAAGAATGTCAAGGGCAAGTCGATTTTGCATCACCATAGCTCTCATGGCAACCATCTCGGTATTTACCATCAAGAACCCTCCAGCAGTATCTGTAGATAAACGATCTACCACTGTGGATAATTTCCGAATTCTAAATGCATTCAAAGATATTCCCACTGCTGGTATCAATGCTCCAAAAATATCACCTACTATTTCTGAAAAACTTTCCCTTTTTCTACGTGTAAAGGTATTTATCATTTTGTGTGTTCCTTTTTCTTTTCTATCCATATGAAAAATCTTTGGAAAGACCAGGCCTAAATAACATGACCCATACCAATGGTCCGGCAACCTATAATAAGCCCTATTTCCGCAAACATAATAAATCCCTGAAAATATTGGATCTTTTCCCCCTTTGAAACCCCATCCACCTAAACTTTGGTAATTGTCATGGCAAATACTGGAACCCACAAAATAATTGTCATATCTTGACTTATTTCTTCTAATGCACAACCTTCCCTGTTGGGGCCAATCCAGAGTCATAGCTGCATTTGTCTTTTTCTTGTCATGATTGTCTTCCTCAAACACCCAAAGAGGTGTTTTTGTCTCTTCTATCACTTTTCTTTGAAATTTCACTCTTCTCTCTTCAACCATTTCTAAAAATACCTTTTCTTCCTTCTTTAACTCACAGGTAAGGTTGTATCTAATTATACTATCTAATGTTAAAATCTTATCTTCTAAAAAATATTCACCAAACGTTTTTCCCTCTTTTATTTTGTTCAGCTCGGGAACTACAGAAACTTTCGCAAAAATCTTATTTATGTCAGTGTAATAATATTCTAATCTACCTGTTTTATAAAATAAACTTGCTAAAACGCTACATGTTATTCCATACGTCAAAGGGAGGTGATGATAAGTCACACCCTCTGCTACAGATGCAGGCAACTGCATACAAACATAGCAATCTCTTACATCCATTGTTTCTACATACTCATATAATAATTTAGTAAAAACATTTTTTGGGAAAAATCTGTTATTGATTTGTCCTTGTGTAATTCTGCACTACTCTTTAATATAACTGGTTCTTGAGTGTTAGCTCCTTTTTCTTTCTCAGTGTTATTAGACATTTCTACTACAGCTAAACTAATTGGAATAGTGATTGCTAGAACCACCCATACTGTTATTAATAATCCTGTACAAAAGCAACACATCTTGCACCATCTACTTAAAAACTCACGTTTACATTTTCTATCTCTATTATTCTCCATTTTTGATTTATAACCTTATTTATTTGTTTTCCAGAAAATTGTGTCACTACACCTCAGAAATGACTTATTTGCCACTCTGTACTCCAATGTTTTGTCTTTACTTGGTACTTTCTTTTAATTCTTTCTCAGAATTCTTTCTTTGTCACATCCGGTAAAATTTGTCAGATCCAGTGTTTTGTCAAATCCGGTAGAACTATTTAAACTTCTTCAGGTTTGTTGCACTTCACTTTCTCCCATCAGGTTTCTTTGTTCTGGGTTCTCGTGAGTGTTCTTTTCTTCTTTGTTACTAGTCAAAGCAAGATACAACCATTCAGGCGATCTATACTTCGGATTTACCTTCTTTATTCTTTTCGTTTTCTGCAAGTGTTTTCCACCTTGTTTTTCTTGCTCTCTCTGACTTGTTATTTCATTCACTTGTTCAGCACTTTTCCCATCCAACCTTATGATTCTGTATCTTAATTTTCTTACTTCGTTGGGCCAATTGTCTCCTTTTCTTGGCCTTTTTGCTTCACTTCCTTTTTCCTCTCTTTCTGTTTTCCAATTTCTTTTTCTTGACTCTAGCTTTTGGTTTCTTTCTTCTCCACTTTCTTCAGACTCTGTTTCAATTCTTTCGTCATTGCCTCTTATTTTGAAACTTATAATTTCATTTTCTTCTACTTGTGGTTCTTTTCTTATCTTCCTTCGTTCACCTATTTCTGTCCCTCCTCGAGGTTCTTCCGAATTTGTGTCAGTTTCTCCTTTCTGCTTCTAAATTTCCCTGTTCTCGTGTTTGACTATTTGTCCCTATTGCTCCTCTGGGATCTTCCGATTTTTCTAGCTTTTTGTTTGAAACTCTCCCTTCTTCATCTATCAATATTATCTCCGAAGGATTTTTACCACAACTTGTACTTGGTTGCTCACTGTCACTATCTTCTGGCTCAGTTTCTTCTCTTATGCTTTCAAAATTCCAATTTCTTTTTAGAATTTCTTCACAATCCGAATGCTCTGTATCAGATTCTGAACTGGTGTCTGATATTTCCAGATGTCGACTTACAGGTCGATCTTCAAGATCTGGAACTTCAGCTATTTCTTCTACTTCTTCTACTTCTTCTGTCGTTGCACTTGTAGTTGGGTCTTCCAAATGTCGACTTACAGGTCGATCTTCAGGTTCTGGCACCCTTTTTGTTTCTTCTTCTGTTTCTGATGCTGAACTGTTATCCAATACTTCCAGATGTCGACTCACATGTCGATCTTCAGGTTCTGGAACTCTGATGGTGTGACTGGCATGTACCCAGTGTTTCACTCCTGCACACTTGACTGCAGTGGTCGTCACCAGGATCACTTGTCGTGTTTCGTCCCAGCGAGGAACCAAACAGTTTCTTCTCCGGTGGACTTTTATACGGACCCAATCTCCTGGATTCAAGTCGTGAGCTGGTTTTCTTTCAAGAGTGGTCGCATCCGGTCCAACCTGATGAAACACAGAACGCACCACATCAGCCAATCCTTTGCAATAATCCAGCACTAGATCATCAGTTATAGTCAGTAGTTTGTTGACAGGTACTTGTGCTTGTCTCATTGCTCGTCCCATAATTATTTCATGGGGACTGAGTCCAGTTTTCCTTTCCGGAATACTTCTGATTGTCATTAGAACTAATGGCAAGGCATCTGGCCATTTGAGTCCTGTAGCTTGACACATTTTTCCTAACCTGTTCTTGATTGTTCCATTCACTTGCTCTACGATTCCAGAAGCCTCTGGTCTGTATGCACAATGCAGTTTCTGTTTAATACTAAGTGCTTCACAAATTAGTTTAACTAATTCATTTTGGAAGTGCGTTCCTCTATCTGTTTCAATCGTGACTGGAAAACCATACCTCGGAATGAATTCTCGCAGCATAAGTTTTGCTACCGTAATACCATCATTCCTTCTGGTCGGGTATGCCTCCGCCCAACGAGAAAACAAACAGACGACCACTAGGACATACCTTAGTCTGTTGCAAGGTGGCATTTCAATAAAATCCATTTGCATTCTAGTGAAAGGACCCCTTCTCGTCCTATTGTTCCTAGACTCACTACTGTCTTCCTTCCTGGATTTAACTGTTGACAAATAAGACATCTCTGACAAAGACTCTCAGCTATGGCTCTGAATTTTGGATTGTACCATGTTTGTCTAAAAAGTCTGATCATTGAATCTCTCCCAATATGGGCTTGTCCATGGTACATCCGTGCCATGTCAGAAATCATGCTATCAGGCATAACTGGTCTCTCATCTCTATAAACCCAAACATCATTTTCTTCATGTTTTCTACATCCTGCTTTTATCCATGTATCTTTTTCCTCATCCTCTGCAGCTTCTTGCAACTGTCTCACCTCATCCCATGTCTCAATAGAGTTAGTAAAAAGCAAAGGACAAGAAATATGCTCTCTTTCCCGACATTTGTTTAAAGAAACCACATTCTTTGCACAATATTGTGCCATTTCGTCAGCATATTTATTACCAACAGTTATGTAGTCTTCCCCATTTTTATGTGCATTGCACTTCACAACAGCAATCTGTTTAGGCAGCTGTATCGCCTCAAGCAGCTTTTTCACAAAATCTCCATTTCTAATTGGCGTTCCTGCAGACGTCAAGAAACCCCTTTGTGACCAAATCTGACCGAAGTCGTGCACCACCCCAAAGCCGTACTGGCTATCTGTCACAATCGTAACCCGTACATTTCTTCCCAACTTACATGCTTGAATCAGAGCTACTAATTCAGCAACTTGGGCAGACCGTACCCCTTTCAGACAAGATGCTTCCATTACAGTTGCTACTGTGCAAACTGCATATGCTGCACTTAGAACTCCATCACTCGTTCTCAAACCTGAGCCATCCACAAACAGAATATAATCTGATTCTTTCAAAGGCTCATCTCGTATGTCAGACCTTGGTTTTGTACAGTATTCGAGCACATTCAGACAATCGTGATCTACTTCATCCATTTCAATCACACTCTCTTCATCTGGCAATGATGTCGAAGGATTCACATTCATACATCTGTCAATGGTCACATTATCTGCACTCAAAATTACTTTTTCATACCTAGTCAGCCGACTATGTGTCATGTATTGGGTTTTCGTTCTTGTCAAGAGAATTTCCACAGAATGGGGAACATATACTCTCAGTGGATACCCCATCACTATGCCTTCACTCTGTTCCAGACTCACACAAGTAGCAGCAACTGCTTTCAAACATCCAGGCAATGCTTTCGCTACAGGGTCTAAAACAGCCGAAAAATATGCAATTGGTCTTTTCATAGTTCCATGTCTCTGTACCAAAACTGAAAATGCACATCCATCTCTTTCACTGCAATACAGCTCAAAATCTTTCTCATAGTCAGGCATTCCTAATGCTGGAGCTTCACATAATTTCTTTTTCAGCTCTCTGAATGCTTTCATTTCTTCATCATTCATTTCAAAAGGATCTTTAACATCCTTCTTTGTCAGTTTCTGCAATGGTTTAGCAATCAGTGAAAAACCGCTTATCCATTGTCGACAATATCCAACCATTCCCAAAAACATTCTTACCTCTCTTTGTGTCATTGGAGCTCTCATTCCTTGAATCATTTTTATTCTTTCAGTCGTTACCTTTCGCACTCCTTTCTCAATTTTATGCCCTAAATACTGGACTTCTTGTTGACAAAACTGCAATTTTGAAGGGGACACTTTATGTCCTCTTTTTGCTAAATGATTCAGCAGAGCAATTGTATCATTGACACATGCTTCTTTTGTTTTTGATGCCACCAGTAGGTCATCAATATACTGAACCATCACTGACTTTTCTGGCATTCTTAAATCTTCCAACGATTTCTTTAGAATCTGATTAAAGATTGAGGGACTTTCTGTGTACCCTTGAGGAATTCGGCACCATGCCAAAATACGCTCTCCAAACCGGAACGCAAATAATGGCTGGCTATCTGGATGCAGTGGAATAGAGAAAAATGCATGACATAAATCAATTACTGTGTACCATTCTGCTTCACGTGGAATCTGGTATAGAATCACAGCAGGGTTCGGTACTATCGGGCAACAAGGCACAACAATTTTGTTTACCTTCCTCAAATCTTGTACAATTCTATATGTTCCGTTTGGCTTTTTCAGTCCCATTATTGGCGAATTACATGGACTGCTCAGGATTTCTTTTAGAATCCCTTGTTCAATCATTTTATTTATTACTGGCGTTATTCCTTCAATTATTTCTGGTGTCAATTTATACTGGGGCGTATTTGGGTAACTCGTTCCCTCTTTCACTGTTATTTTAACGGGATCTACTCCTTTCATTAATCCTACATCTTCTCCTGTAAAGTCCCACACTTCTTCTTTCACTGTCTTTTTCAATTCAATTGGGATTTTCTCTGCATCAAATACAGGAAACAAACCATTTACTTCTGGTTCTAAATTCACCATTGTCATTTTATACAGCACATCCTCATCTGGAGTCTGAAATGCAATTCCGTCTGTGGTACAATAGATAGTGCAGTTCATCTTGCACAATAAATCGCGTCCTAATAGGTTCACGGGACTACAATCGCATACCACAAATCGGTGCATTTCACTAAATGGACCAATTCTTACCTTCACTAATTTAGTAAGAGGCGTTTTAATTTGCTGATTTGAAACTCCAACTACTTGGATATGTTCACCTGAGAGAGGAAGGTTTGGAATTTCCACTGACCTAACAGTAGAACGGGTAGCTCCAGTGTCAACAAGGAATGTTACATTTGCACCATTCACTTCTCCATCCACAAATGGACCAGACTGATCTACCTCTAGAGTTGCGCCAAGCACGCACTCTTCCCCCTCTCCTAGGCACCGTCAGGAACTTTCATCCGTGTCATCCTCATCCTGTCGTAACCAATATTGAGAAATTGCAGCTGCACGCGGCAACTGTGTTACCTGTTCTCCTCCGTAGAATCCTGTTTCTGCACTGTATTTCTGTTGGTTAACACTCTTGGGAAGTGGTGGTTGTGGCACCTGACCTTGTTGAGTAACTACCTCACTCTGCACCTGTGAATTTAATGATTGATTTTCCACATTAGGTTTTGGAGGAAATTTACACTCGTTTCTCCAATGTCCTAGCTTTCCGCAGTTGTGGCATGGCCACTTTTTCTTTGCCTCATCTATGCTCATTTGTCCTTTTCCTTTACCTATATTAGGTCGGGATTTAACCTGTCCTGTTTCATTACCAGTATTACTCAATTGAGCTTCTTGCTTCTCTGCAACTTTCACCTGCGCCCACATGGCCTTTTCTTTCAATTTACGCTGTCTACTCTCAATATCATCACTGCAATACTTAGCATATCTCAAAACCTCATCCACTGTGCTATTCTGCCAACCAATCATGTGCTGCTTAATCATTTCACTTATCTCTGGTTTCAATCCATACACAAACCTATATACAAAATGACTCATATCCTTCTCATTCAGTGTCTCATAACCACTATACTGTTTGAAAACCAACAACAATCTCTCATAGTAGGCGTGCACTGATTCTTTACTTTCCTGCGTTGTTCTGTCTATTTTTACCCAATCTGTTTCTTTAGGTGGAATTTTATTCTTCAAAAAGGTAATTACTTGGTCGTACTTCCTCATCACTTCTGGTCCTGGCGCTCCTGTTTTAGCGTCCCTTGGATATTCTACAGTTGGCCAATCAATAGTAATCTTACATTCTGTCCACAAATCAGCCGGCACCACTATATCAAACAATCCATCCAGATCTATCCGCAGCACTTTTGACACCTTAACAAATCTTTCCACTTGTCTGTACCATTCTACTGGCTTCTCTCTCAATTTGGGAAAGTCATTTGTAAATGACAGTATATCCTGTCTGGTCCATGGAACATGCACATAACTACCACTTGGAGTTTCTCTCATCGGGTATTCCCTAACAACTGGTTCCCTATCTGTCACTGCAAAAGCCAAAGATGCTTTATCTGTTGTTTTCTCATTCCTTTTTGACCATCTATTTCTCCATCTATCCACATCACCCCATTTTCTCAATAAAACAATTAACTCTTTTATTTGGGTCAGTCTTCCTGATGTGTTCAAATTCTCTATGTCTTTCTCACAAAAATCTACTCTGTATGGTTTCTGCAACGTTCTCACTTTTACAAATTCCACTCCTAGTTCACTTGCTGTCTCTTCCAATTTGTCATGTAAATTTCTAGCTCTCCAAGTAAGACTCTTGCACAAAAACATAATCTCATCATCCTGATAATTTTTTTATTTTTCTGTTCCAATTGTTCCCAAAATCAATTCTTCCATGTCTATTTTCAACCTAATTACATCTAATGGTTTCTCTTCCGGTTCTTTTGTTTTTAGCGCTTTCATCCATTCATTTAACTCATCTGGAGTCGGACCTACAGGTGTACTATTTAATTCTATCCAATTGCTACTTCTTTCTGGTGTTCCTGATGCGGACTCCGTCACCATAGGCATTCTCCTAATCTCATTTTCATTTATCGTCAAATTTGTAGGTGGGCTTGGTCTATAGGTACTAGCCAAATTGTGTGCACCTTCATTATTCATTTCCATCCCTTCTCTTTTTCTTTGCAAATGTGAATTCATGGGAATCACTAAAGAACGTTCATCAATTTTCTGATTCTCAAAAATTGGCATTACTGGACCTATCGTTACTGGTACAGTTACAGCTTCCATATTCTTTGTCAGTTCTCTTATTTTCTCAGTCAATTCTTTTGTCGTTTTTGCTAATTCAGTTGCATTGTCACTTTCTATCTCTTCATTTTGTGAAGTTTTTAATTGATCTTGTGACCTATTTGTCTCATCTCTTCGTTCGGGTTTTTTATTCCTCCCAGTTTCCATTGGCGGTGCATTAGGTGTCACCACCGCAGAAGTCTGTTGGTATGGAGGTGGATTTCTGTTTAAAATATCTTCCAGCAATTCGTCATCCGTTTCACTACCACCATACACATACTTTTCTACCACTACATGTTTCTTTTTCTCTGTACACTTTCTCTTTGCTTCTTCCTCAACTGTAAAAGCTGGAAACAAACCTCCTGTCATGTTAGCATATCTCCAACGCTTTATTCTGTCCTCATGATTTATTCCCCATAACCTTCCAGGCACAAACTCATGATTCTTTAATCCTCTGGATCTTTCTCGCTCATACATCTCATCTTCCCATTCCGTTAAAGCTTCAAACTGTGTCGGTCTAGGTCTAGGTTCTAACATTACCATCTTTTCTCTCAAGTTCCGTAGTACAGCTACATTAAATGAACCATTCTCAGGGAAAGCCAATGCTCCATCATTCTTGGTGTATTTTGTCCAATTTTCTAACCATATGCATGTATGATATCCATATTTCAGCATCATGTGTGAAGCTGGTGATTTCGGCGGAGGAATTATTTGTCCCTCTCTAGTCACTACCTTTTTGTCTTTCTTAAAGAAGTTCTTAACTTTCGACATCCATGACGTTTTCTCTCTACCATACTCATAGTACGACATGATTCACAATCGCTTTTTCTCCTCAAACGATCCGCAATTCAACACTGTTCTCTATGCGTTATTCGGACCAATACTAGCGCGACTCACACTAACACTCCAATCACAAACTTGCACGTCACTAGGCTATTCGACCAATCCTAGCGCGACTCACACCAAAGCTCCAATCAGAGCGATTTCTGTCTACGGCGCACTGTCCAATCCCAGCGCGGCTTCTGTCTACGTCAGTTCTGCTCCTGTTTCCATGTGACTAGCGCACTGTCCAATCCCAGCGCGACTCTTGTCTACGTCACTTCTGCTCTTGACCCCTCCTTTACAAAATTTATCGGCTATTTCTTTTTCAACAATTCTTTGTTAGTTACAACATTTAAAACACATTTCCATTGTCTGATTCGCTAAACCGAAGAGATAGCTTTGACCATTTACACAAGAACTCTGTATTTTCCAGTAGGCAGCGCTTACCTCTACCCTACCACAGAATTTTTAGTTTCGCCGATAAAGTAGTACTTCCCTCTACCTTACCCTTCTTTCAAGCAATCAGTAAACCCGTTTCTCTGGGGATAAAACACATGTGGAGACTATACTGCTCCTGAGAATTAAGGCCAAAGTTTCACAAGAAAACCGATCACTATTTCACTTACACACCTTTTATACGCAAAATGTCCCTATTATAACACAACCTGTGTTATTACCAAAAATGAACTCAGACAATGTACAATTCCATGCGACTTCTCTTGCCACACGTGTTCCACTTCCTACTTCCCGGAAGCGTGAAAACTTACATATAACATAACGCGACTCAACAAAAAGTGTTAGACATGAACTTATCAATAATCAATAATCAATAATCACCAAACTAATCTATAGTAACCATAACTCTGCTACCAAGAAATCTGATCCAGCGCTAACAATAAAAATAATTCTCCTATTATGCTTTGGTCATCCAGGTGCAACTTTTCCTTTAACACACACACTATATCCATATGACGGTGGGGCCCATAACACCACATATACATTCACTTACTCATTTATTCCCTGGATTTCCTCCGTCATTAACCTAGGAGAAAAACGATTCGCTGGAAGGAGACGGGATACCTCTTTTATCATGACATAATATTTCTCATTTGCTTTAAGGTATTCCGCTCATTGGTCGATGGACCAACTAGTAGGAATCAGTTGATGGTGATTAAGACCAGCTCAATCACAATAAACTCTTTAATATTTCATTTTAATCATTGAGCTAAAGAATCACTGAGTCATTTGTTTAAAGAATAATAAAGTTTATATAAAGTTTTGAATGCAGGAAATGAGGTTAAGCTTATTATTCAGATCATTACATTTATCATCAATATAAGAATAACTTGAAATTGCAATGCATTTTTATTAGACGGAAAAATAAGGTTATCATAGTAAGAACTCTTAAAGATAAATCTATCTATCTGGGGAAAATCTAATAGTTCTAAAATAAAAATCTATCAGTAAAAATTCTCCTAAAGCAGCATCTTATACTCAACTGGAAAAGAAAAATAGCAGCAGCAGCATCAGCTCGTCAGCATCAGCAACCGCAACTTCACCCATCTACAGCATCTAACTTCTCCAGCAACTCCCGCAGCATCTCCCGCAGCATCTACTGCAGCATCTACCGCAGCATCTAACCCCTCCCACCAAGAGTAGGTCTTCTTATACTCTAATTCTAGCTTACAGCATAAAATGTTTCTTCTTCATGGCGTAACTCTTTCTCATTGGACAAAACTCAGGCCCATATACATTTTAATCAAACTTCCTGGTCAAAACCAGTTCCTTGTGGAATGTCCATGCAAGCATCGTTTCCCACAGTTCATGCAATTGCTCATCCGTTTCGATCAGTCCAAATTGTATCTTTTTCTGCTACATTTTGGGTTTAACAGTTCCGTCTATTGATTCAGTTGGACTTCTCACGCTTCTTGCTGATCATCTTGGCACACATCTGCTCAGAAAGGTCACAACAGCCTTGACCATACTTCCATCTTAGCCTCTCAGCATCAGCACGTGATCATCCCTTTTCCACAGCCTCTCTCCTCTATCACATGGTCCCCTGCTCATGCGTACTCTAGCAACTGGCGGCCATTTTATATCGCTGCTCGACAGGCCTAAGCGCACTATTTTCAAAGATAAACAAAATATTGTTAAAACAAAGAAATATAAACCCTTTCGTTTCCCTCCCGTCTTTCTACGTACCCCAATTAGGTATTACCTAGCAAAAAGCAACATATAAAGCTGTCCCTTACTTACCATCGCTTTATTTTGCAACCACACGTTTTATTTAAAAGCACAGATCATGCGTTTATCATTTAATTAGTACGCAAATATTATGTTATGTTAGACACGTAAACAATTATAAGTTGATTAATTTGCACACGGAATAGCGTGTTACCTTTAACCCTTAACATGTAACATACATTGTTGGTTATTTACTTAAACGAACATGTTTATTAATTATTTTACGAAAATATTAGGAGGTTAAAAAAATTTCAAATACCCTGCTCCATCACAGGCAAGGGCCCAAAATGTATTGTGGAGACATCAAAATGACCTATCACAAAACGATCTGCTTTTGCAAGGGGGTCACATGAGTTTTGGTCCCGGGCTTGGCGGCCATCTAGGGAAACCTACCAAACCCACACATATCTGAAAACTAGAGACACTGGGGAGTCCAGGGAGGTATGGCTTGCATTGATCCCCCAACGTTTCCCTACCAAAAATACCGTGCAAACCTCAAATGTTGATGAAAAAAATCAAATTCTTCTCAAATTTCTGTGTGGGAAAGTTGTAGGATCACCGGGCTGACACAAATTTCCTACCACCCAGAGTTCCCCCAGGTCTACCGATAAAAATGGTACCTCACTCATGTGGGTAGGCATAGTGGCTGCAACACGAAATGGCCTAAATTGTACTGTGGAGTCTTCAAAATTACCTATCATAAAACTACCTGGTTTTGCAGGGGGGGTCTGGTTTTTTGGCTCTAGGCTCGCGGCCATCTTGGGAAATCTACCAAACCCACACATTTCTGAAAAGTAGACACCTTGGGAGTCTAGTGAGGTATGGCGTGCGTGGATCCCCCAATGTTCTTCTACCCAGAATCCCCTGCAAACCTCAAATTTAGCAGAAAAAAGCACTTTTCCCACACATTTTTGTGTGGGATCACTGTGCCGGCACAAATGTCCTAACACGTACCGTTCCCCTTGGTCTACCGAGTAAAATGATACTAAATATACTAAAGAATTGTGTCATTTCGTCTGAAGTGAATTGAACACCATTATCAGTGATCAAGGTGTAAATCCGTATTTGTAAATCCGTATTTGTAAAGCGCAAACTACTCACCCTTACGGGTCTCAAGGCGCTGGGGGCCGTCGTGGAAATTAAGTGAGCTATTCCCCAGAGTCACACGGTGCTGAGCTGAGCTGCCGCCGGAGCCGGGGATCGAACCGTGAGCCCTGTGCTCCGAAGTCAGCTGCCCTGGCCGCTGCACCACACCTCTCCAGGTGCTGGGTATGCCCTCTTTAGAAAAAGTTTCTTTGAGAAATTCGATAAGAGAAGATGTAGTGATGGTGGTGACCATTTAAGTGGAAATCCAGTGGGAATGGTAATCGATTAGTACAAACATGAATCTTTGAGAATAGTTAAGGAGGTTTAAGGGACCTATAAAGTCAAGGCCCAGCTTGTCCCAAGGCTTGGAAGGAACTGACACAGGAATAAGTGGGGCTTTACGAGTGATTTTAGTCTTGTCACTGGATCAACATGCTAGACAATCTTTCACAATTCTCTCCACCATGGAGTCCATATTGGGGAACCAATAGTCCTGCCTGATTTTACTTTTTGTCATGCTCCTACCAGCATGGCCTTCGTGAGCTATTTCTATGATGCGTTCATACATGTGTTTTGGAGGCACAATTCTATTGCCTCTGTAGATGTGATCATCATTGATAGACAATTCATCTTTCATAACCCAGAAAGATTTGAGATTTTCTGGTACATCATTAAGATTCTTGGGCCACCCATTGCTGAATATTTTTTTAGATCAGTCAGGATAATGTCATCTTTCATACATTTTTCCCATTCTTCTTTGCTAATTGCAAGAATGTCAATAGAAAGAATGGTTTCTTCGGGGGATTAAACTGGGAGTTTTCATTGGCAATAGGGAGTATGGAGAGGCAGTCTGCAACTTGGTTCTTGTTACCAGGTACATAACTTATAGTATAGTTAAAGCCTTGTAAACTCAAAACCCACTTGGAGATGCGGGGAGTAGCTTTTTCAATGCTTTTAGAGGAGAACATGGGAAGCAAGGGTTTATGATCCGTTTTTAGGGTGAATGGAATCCCCCACAAAAAGAATTTAAAGTGGTTTATCGCCCAGTAGCAAGCGAGAGCCTCTTTTTCAATGGTGAAATAGTTACATTCCGGCTCTTTCAAAGTCCTTGACGCAAAAACTATCACTCTTTCTTGCCCATCAACAATTTGCGTGAGTGAGGCCCCCAATCCTTTCATGCTGGCGTCTGTAGTAAAAGTGGTTTTGGCATTTGGATCAAACATACCTAAAAGGGGTGCTTCCACTATTGCCTGTTTAATACGTGTAAAATCATTTTGACATTGGGAGTTCCATTCGAAAGGGGTACTTTTTTTTGAGTAACTCTCTGAGAGAATGTACCTGTTGTGCAAAATTTTTAACATACTTGGACATGTACTCTACTAGGCCCAGGAAAGATTTTAGTTCCTCTTTGTTAGTAGGTGCAGGAGCTAGCTTGATTGAATCAACTAAGCTAGTTTTTGGTCTAATTCCTTCGCCAGAGATGGTGTGACCAAGATATACAACGGACTCTACACCTATTTTACATTTGAAACACACCAATCGGACAGTGGACCGACAAAAAACACCTATGGCACCAATCACAAACAATTTACCGATGAAATCTAAATTATGAACTACCTTGTGTGCAAGCTTCTAAAAGTGCCTCCTGTCCAAGGACACCCCCCTTTTACCCAAGGGCAATTGTACAAATAAACTAAATCAGAGCTGCACCACTTCAAAGTAAACAAATCAATACAAATAGTTATGGTTCAATAAGCCACAAGTTGAGAGAATTCCTTCTTTATTGTTATGTTCCTAAAAAGCCACAGCCAACGCGTTTCGTCCTGTAACGCAGGACTTCTTCAGGGCATTCATAAGTCGCAATCGGCCAGGAGAAAATGTACATGTGGTAGTGGCCTTGTAAACCTGATTTTTCGAAACAAAAGTAGCAATCTTACATCTCATCTGTGTATCAGAACGTCGATCCAAAGTAGGGATCAAGTCATTAACCAATAGGTTTCCAATTTAAAAAGAGGTAGTGATAACGTCTGTAGATTAGCGTGATGTAGTAGCCACGGTAGTATAGAAAATGTGCTGGTGCATTAGAACCAGCACGTCGTACTTCATGATGTCTATCAAGCCCGACGTAATATCTGGCGTCCTTCTCCCGCCCGTGGTTCGAATTTTGTTTACATTTGTCCTTCTGTGTGGTGAACCCAGCTCTGCTTAATTTCACAAGGACTTCCTCTAGAACCTTGTTATGTTCCACCTTTGACTCCCCATACATTAGGATGGCGTCCTTAAAACAGAACACCTTGTTGGTTCCCTGCAGAATGTGTTGCATAATACGTTGAAACACTGCCGCGGCAGATGCTAAGCCGAACGGCATCCTACAAAACTGGTATGCCCCAAAAGGAGTTATGAAGGAGGTGAGGGCTTTGGAGTCAGGATGGAGAGCTACCTGGTAGTAAGCTGAAGAAAGGTCGAGAACACTGAAATACTTTGCTCCCTGTATGACACTAAGCATCTCATTGATATTGGGGAGGGGATGTCTATCCACCCAAATGCTGGAATTTAGATCTCTAAGGTCGACACATTGGAGAATACTCTTCCCTCCCTCCTTGGATGCTACTGTGATGGGAGCTAACCATTCAGAGCTTTCAATTCTCTCAATCACACCACAGGCTTCCAATTTGTTTCATTCTTTTCTGAGTGGGTCCCTTACCAGCAGAGGGATAGATCTGGCTTTGTGAACAACAGGTTTGTGTTGTTTCTTTAGCTTAATCTTGTGTAGAAAGCCCTTTAGTAAACCTAAGTTGTCATAAAATAGCTCAGGAAACTTCTCACACACTTCTTTACCAACAATAGACCTCTCAACTAAATACACAGGTTCCGGTGCATTGGGATCCAAATTGATCCCCAAGTCTCTTTGGTGTTTCCACCCTAAAAAATGTGCGCCATTTTTTGTAATGTAAACTTTTCCCAAAGTGGATCTGTCCTTGAAGTTGATATGCATTAGAAGCATGCCTACTAAAGGTATAGGATCATGGTTGTAGCCGCCCGGATTGACATCAGGAGGCAATAATGCATAGTCTTTGGTCCCTGAGTTTTCCTTAAATGAAGACTCATTGATGAGAGTATAAGGGGAACATGAGTCAGCAAACACTATATACGGAACATCATCTAGAAGAATTTTGCACTTGGGATAGTTGTTACTAAAAAACTCCTTATTGTCTGCTACTTGGAAGATGATATCTTCATTCTGAGCAAATTCATTGCTGACCATATGAGTAACATTGCTTCTTATTTCTCTGCAAACTTTGGGGAAATGCCAGTGATTGTTGCATCTTCTACATATAACACTTCTGCACTGACATTTGACATTATTAGCTAAGTGGTTGAGGTTACCACACCTAAAGCATTTTAGTTTGCTACCTTCTGTTTTTTGTTTCGTGAGCTCAGTGGAGAGTGATCTGTTCTTTTCATCTTTTGCAGACACTTTATACACACCTTTGTCCATGATTTGCTTAATTTTAACAGCATCCTTCATTTCATTCATACAAAATGCAGTGTGTTCTATGCTTTTCGCAATATCTATAGCTTGTTTTAAATCTGGGGCGTCAGCTAATAATTTTTCTTGAATCTTCTTGTCACTGGTACATCTAACTAATTGGTCCCTGAAACTGGGGAGAGGATCAGGAGCTGCCCCCAGCGCAGCACGAATCATCGCCAAATTGTTGAAAGTAATGCTGGTAACGACCGATGAGGTGGAGAAACCGTTTATTGAAGAAGGATCTTCTAACACCAGCTGACGTTTGAAGCACGCTGAACATTCCACAGTGAGCTTCACTTGAAGATTCTAAGGAGAGGTACGTACCAACGGGAGGAGAGGAGAGGGGTGGAACGGGAGAAGAAAAGAGGAGAGATGGAGCAAAGAAGCAGGGGGGGGAAGAGGAATGTAAATCCAATTGTAACTTACAACACTTTTTACTTTACAAGTACACCATCTTTTTTTAAATATTTTTTATTAAATTATGCTTACAACATTGCCGATAACATTGTACATTTGTAAATTTTGTATCGTACATCTTACAAGGCAGCCCGCAAGGTGTTACAAGGTACAGGTATCTCTCATTCTTCAACGTATCAAACATCAGTGTCCCTTTTCCGATCCCAGGCTGCCCACAGGGCTTTGTGTTAGACTGTGTGGGTTAGTCACTGAGGTCGGAGTCTGATTCCTCAGGTGGGGGGGATGCAGATATTGCCCCTGAATGCGTTCCACTTGCCCCATACCCGTGCCCATTTCTGGGGGCAGCCTCTGTGAATAAATACCGCCCTCTCCGCCACCATCGCCCTATCTAGGTCATGACACCAATGTTGATGTAGGGGGGCAGTGAGCGCTCCCCAGTGTGCCATCTTTCTTGCATGGTATGCCCCCACTTTTTGCTGAATTGCTGATGTACTTTGACTGAGTGTGCCCTGGGCTCCTGCCAATCAGGTGCCCAGGGCCTGTGTTCCTTCCCTAAAACTGCATTGAAGCCTAAACCCAATTGGCATCTCTGGCCACATGTCAGCCCCTGGTAAATGGTACCATAGGTACCCAGGGCACTGTGACCAGAGAAGGCCCCTAAGGGCTGCAGCACTTATTGTGCCACCCTTAGAGGCCCTGTACCCTGACACACACACACTGCCTTTGCAGGCTGAGTGTCTTGGTGCAGAACAAAACAGAGAGTCGACATGGCACACATCCCTGTGTGCCATGCCCACAAACACACTGCCCTGGCATACCTCAGTCACCCCTCTAGCTGGGTGCACTATGCCAGTGGTGAGGGTACAGGTGCATGAGCCCTGTACCCCTACAGTACCCAGGTCCATTCCTGGGCACTGTAAGTGCAGTGCTGCCATTAAGAGTATATGGTGCTGGGAGGTCGTCAGCACGAACTCCACAGCACCATGATGGCTACACTGAAGACTGAGAAGTTTGGTATCAAACTTCTCAGCACATTAAACCCACACTGATGCCAGTGTGGGATTTAATGTAAGATGCACAACAGAGGGCAACTTAGAGTTGCCCCCTGAACCTAACCCACAATCCTGAGAGGCTGCCTAGGCTGCCACCCAGCAGACATGTTGCTGGACCCCTGGGTAGAGAGCCATCCGCTCTCCCGGGCCTGCAACAATGCACGTCCTGGGCGAGGTGCTAGGTCTCCTCCCCCAGGATGGGCAGGGGGAAGCTTCAAAGGCATGCCGCCTTTGTGAGCCTCCCCAGACCACTTGCTGTACCCAGCAACTGGTCCCCACCGGTTCTAGCCCCACTCTGGCGGGAAGACTGGCGGGAAACCCCAAGTGAGGAAAGGGGTGTGCCAGCCTCTGCCAACCCCACCCCTCAGGTGGGGGAGGCGAGGTGAAGCACATCTCCGGGCTCTTGCCATCTTGAAGATGGGGAGCCCTGCCCAATCAGGACTAGGCTCCTGCCCCCTCCCACTGGAGAGTGGCAGGATAGGGGGTGTACCCACCCCAGGGAAGGGACCCATTGGTCCCTGCCCTTTACCTACCTATAACGCCCCTAAATTTAGTATTTAGGGGCACCCTGGACCTTCCTTCCTCAGATCCCGAAACTGAAACAAGCAAGAAGAACAAGAAGAAAGAAGACCTGCCGTGCAGCTGCTCACAAGAGGAAGACACCAACTGACTTGGCCCCAGCCCTACAGGCCTGTCGACCCTCGAACCTGCTCCTGCTAAACCCCGGCGTCTCCAGTGGTCAGCAACCTCGAAAACCACGGAGGACCTGACTGCCTTGTGACTCTAAAAGAACTGGGACTCCCACGAGCAGTGGTACTGCTCAAAGCAAGTAACAAACCCCTGGTGCCAGCCAGGAACCGCGACTCCTGCACACTCTGCACCCGCCGAGCCCGGCCTGTGCCTGAGTGGACAAAGACCACGAGGACGTCCCCGGCGACTGTGACCCAGAATCCAGCACCCAAGGACCCTCCTCGACGCTCTTGACGATGCCTGCAGCCTCAGAACCAGGGACCCCTCCAACCGCGACCAGCAGAGGGTAAGATTTCCCGACGCGAAAAGACACCCCTGCACCCGGCGCCCTGCGGCCCCCTGTGCCCAACTCCGGGGTGCCTACCTATCCTCCAACTACCCAACTTACCTCTCGAAGTGGTGGTCGCACCTGAAGAATCTCCGTCCCCGAGCTTGCAGTCTTTGTTCAACTTCCAGCTTCTCCATTGAAATACATTGAGCGCCCGACAGCTCAAAAGCACCCTGCACCCAGCCGCCCGAGTGCCCCTGGGAGTGCAACACCTATCCTATTGTACTTCCCCACTTGCCCTGTGTAAGTGACCAGGAGCCCAGATCCCACAGCCGCGTGGCCTGCCTGCTAGCAGCCACCAACCAAGGGCCCCCTGCCCGCCATAGGCTAACATTGGGCCTAACTCACTCTGCACCCGGCCGCCCCTGTGCCGCTGAGGGTGTACCAACTGTACCTACCTGACCCTGGGAGACCCCTGAGTCTATGCCCACAACCTTAACTCTGCCAGTCTAGTACTTACCTGAAAGCCGATAACCTACATTTTCTCCATAGGGTAACATTGACTGGTTTACACTGAAATTTCTTCTAAGTGTCAAGTTTTGAAACTTTAAAATTTTCACTAAAAATCGTCTGATCAACGAAAACGAAATTACTCACCTGTTATCAGGAGAGATCCCATTGCTGGATCTTGGTGCCCAGCACTGACCCTGAAAAGCAATTACAACTGTACTTACCGATAACTTGATTTTCCTCCATAGGATAACATTGCCTGGTTTTCTCCAGAAATTCTTCTAAGTGTCGATTTTTGAAACATACAAATATTCCTTAAAAATCGCCTGTGTAACAAATACGATTTCTTTCAACTGTTTACAGGAAATGCACCAGGGCTGAATCCAGGATCCAGCCCTGAGTAAGAAAATCATACGCAAAGTAATTGATATTGCATTTACTTAAAATTCCCCATTGAGCTCAATGTTATAATTGTGTTTGAATTGTGTTGCCTATTGCAACAACTGTAGCTATTACATTTAAAAGTCTATTGTGTATTGAAAGTATATAACTAAAGCATCTCATTCTGAGAAAGTATTTTTATACCTACTTGTGGTTCTAAAATAAAACAACAATATATTTTTATATACAAAACAATTGGCCTAGAGTTCAGTTCTTGAGTGTGTGAGACCATTTGCTGACTGAGTGTGTACAACAAATGCTTTACAATGTCCTCTGATACTGCCTTACTGCTCGACCAAGCTACCACTTTAGAGAGTAAGGTTATATCTAACTTTAGCCTCTGCAAAACCTCTGGGGACTGTGGACTCTGTGCACACTGAACCTTACTTTGGTTCAGTATATACAGAGCCACTTTCTTACAGTAGCCATGACCGTTCCCCAGTAGCGTGCTATAATGGGGCAGTCCCATAGCGTGTGGAAAAATGTGCCCAACATCCCACACCCCCGTAAACACAAGGGTGTTTCAGTCCGTCCTATCTTGTGAAGCATTGTCCTAGTGTAGTAAGTTCTATGCAGTATTTTCAATTGCACAAGTTGCAGTCTGGACGGAATTGCCACTTCCCGCGTGGATGCTAAGGCCTCCTGCCAATCCTGGTCGTCCATGTCTCCCAGCTCAGTCTGCCATTTCTCTCGCAGGGTGCATGTGGGATCTTTCTGATTGTATATCAGTTTGCGGTACGTAAGAGAGATCGCTTTTTTGGGAAGGCAGTCAGTCAGGAGGCAGTCTTTGAGTGGCGAAGACTCAGGGAGGTCGGTACCTAAGGGTATGGCTGTGGTAAGTGCGTATTTGATTTGCAAATATCGGAACTGTTCCGAGTCCGCCATTTGATATGTTGTGCGCAACTGGGCGAATGTCACCATCTCTCCCTTCTTCCACAAATCCCCTACCCTAGAAATTCCAATTATGTCCCATTTAGCGAAACCTTTACTATTGCGAAGCATGCCCAGTTTTGGGGTGTCCCAGAGTGGTGTGTGTATGGTGAGTACTCCCTCCCAACCGAGCGTTCGTTGCGCCGTGAACCAAGTGAGTACTGTATGTGCGGTGGGGCCAATCAGTGTGCGTTGCTTGGCCTTGTTATAAAGGGAGCTCAGGAGCCCGTCTGTGCCAAGAGCGTGTCTGTCCAGTCGTAGGGCTGGTTCCTCTTGCGGGGCGTGCAGCCATTGGTTCACTACTATAAGTTGAGAGCCCCAATAGTATAGTCGTACATTGGGTAGGGCAATTCTGCCATCATAGCAGCTTCTGGTGAGTTTGGCCATTGCTATGCGAGGGGGTTTGCTGTCCCAGAGGAGGAGGCCCACCTCCGCTTCGATGGATTTAAAATAGGAGTTTGGGACAGGGGTTGGCGTGTTCTGCAGGGCGTACAAAAACCTGGGAAGGGCCATCATTTTGAATAGGGCTGCTCGGCCCAAAAGGGTCAGGGGCAGTGAGTGCCAATGTTTCACGTTGTTTTTGAGTCTCCGGAGAGGGGGCAAGAGGTTGCGCTCATAGAATTTGTTGTGGTCGGGTGTGATATGGATGCCCAGGTATTTGAACCCATCTCTCCCGAGTTGTATCGTTACACCTCTGGGCAAGCGTGGGGGAGGACCGTGAAGGATGAACAATACCGATTTTGCCCAATTGATCGTATACCCAGAGAATCTACCGTAGGATGCACAGACGTTTAGCAAGCAATTGATTGATCGGCTGGGGGAGGACATGTACAATAAAATGTCGTCTGCGTAGAGGGAGATGTGGTCCTCCCACCCCTCCGTCCACCGCAGTCCCCGTATCACTGGGTCCCCTCTGATCCATGCCGCAAGCGGCTCTAGCACCAAAGCGAATAGAAGTGGGGAAAATGGACAGCCCTGTCTGGTCCCACGCCCCAGAGGGAAGTCGTCAGATACTCGTCCATTAACCACCACGTGGGCCATAGGTTGCGTATATAGGAGCCGAACCCAGGCAAGAAATTTGGGGCCAAAGCCAAATTTGTGAAGTACCGCAAACAGAAAGGGCCATTCTACTCGATCAAAGGCCATACTGGCGTCAAATGATAGGATAACCGCGTCTTCTTGAATAGTCGACATGCGGGCCATTACACCGTGAAGCCGTCTCAGGTTCATTGCCGTGTTGCGGCCCGGCATGAAACCGGATTGGTCGGGGTGTATGAGGGACGTAAGATGGGGCTCGAGCCTGGTCGCTAACGCTTTCGCTAGTATTTTTGCTTCTGCATTCAGGAGTGAAATTGGACGGTAGGAGGTGCACTTCTCCCGGGGCTTACCCGGTTTCGGGATCGTCACAATAGTTGCTATCCTCTGGTCCCTTGGGAGTATTCCTTTTTCTAGACTGTCCTCGTACATCTTCAATAAGGGGGGCCCCAACGTTTCTGCTTCTTTTTTGTAGAGCTCCACAGGAATACCGTTCGGGCCCAGTGCCTTGCCCGGTTGGAGCCCTCTAATTGCAGCCGTAATTTCGTCCTCCGTAAGCGGTGCTTCTAGTGTGTGCACCTCTAGAGCTGCCAACGTCGGTAGGCGTATGTCCTTAAGAAAGGCCTGGCACTCTTCCTCACTAGCGTCTGTGGTAGGTGTGTAAACTGTCTAGTAGTGCTGTGCAAAGGCAGCAACTATGTCTTGTGGGTCTGTTACGTCTGCCCCAGAGGCCAAGTGGAGCCGTGCCACCCAGCGACTGGCACGCTCTGTTTTATCGAGCCAGGCAAGAAGCTTGACGGCTTTGTCCCCTACTTCGTAGATAGTGTGCTGTGTTTGCTTAGCCCTGGTCTTAGCGTCTTCCCACAAGTGATCTCTAAAGGCTTGTCCGGCAAGGGCTAGTTTGTGGGTTGTTTCGTCGGTTGGGTCTCTTGTGTGTTCCTCTTCCGCCAGGGCCTTGTCCCGTTTGTGCGAAGTGATTAGTGAGATGGCCTGTCCACGTATGACTGTCTTGTACGCTTCCCAGAGAGTTGAGGGAGAGGCTACAGAGTGTACGTTATCTTGGAAATAGTGCTTCGTGGTTTTGTGTAAATTTTTCTTTACGGTAGGGGCCTTCAGGTATCCTGGGTATATGGGGTATACACGCCTCCGCCCAGTGTGGTGTGAAGTGTATTGTACTGATATCGGAGAGTGATCGGATATTCCTCTAGGAAGGTGTGTGATCTCCTGGACATTCCCTAGGTCTGTGGGGGAGGTGAAGATGTAGTCAATCCTGGACATACTATTGTGTGCACCTGAGTGGTACGTGTATTGGTGTTCCGTGCGGTGGTGCGCGCGCCAAACGTCCACGAGCCCCATTGCTACCGAGAAATCTTGTAAGTGTGTATGGGGAGCCCCTTGGTCTCTCGGTGGGAGTCTGTCGAGGGCAGGGTCAAGAACGGCGTTGAAATCCCCCCCCCCCATAATCAGTTCCCCTAAGGGCAGTGAAAGCAGAAAGGTACCCAGGGCTGTGAAGGCCAGATTATGAATTGCATGGGGAGTATATACGGAGACCAGGTTATAAGCTCGCCCTTCCCATTGACAAGAAAGTGCCGCAAAACGTCCCTGGTCATCTGTCTGGGTACTTCGTATCACTAGTAGGCAACTTTTCCTTACCAGTATTCCCACCCCTCTGGAGCCTGATGTGAATTCGGAGTGCGCTATCATCTTAAAGCCCCATCTATCCAGAGCTCGGGTGGCTGTTCCCACCAGGTGTGTTTCCTGCAAGAAGACCACTGAGGAGTATGTCTCTTAAGATGCTGTAGTATCAGCCCCCTCTTTATTTTGTCACAGAGGCCATTCACATTCCAGGATATAATGGTAAGAGGGGCGGGGCTTGTGAATGCCCCCTGGTCGTAAGTGTGCGGGGTCAGGGATTACGTCCCCTGGGACATTAAAGTGATTGTGGGGCTTTGGAGCCATGTGTGTGGGTCGTTGGGTTCCCTGCATGTGAACCTTGAAATGCCTGTCTTCGGTTTTCGGTTGTAAAGCATAAGTGAGATAATAATTAAAAACGTAAACCATAACATAAACTTAAATATAACCCCTCCCTCCACCCCCCTCCCTGCCTCCCTGCTAGACGGATTTCCAACTACCCACCACCCCAACATTGCAGAGTGCTTTTAGTCCCTGAAAGAGTACTTGCGTGCGGGGAGAGAGAACATCCGGAGCACGTTGAACATCCCCATCATGCAAAGGCTTTGGAAGATTAAGAACTGTACTGAACACATGGCATCGGAAAGGAAGTATAAAGTTCGGTCTGTGTAACCCCGATGGGTCATCGCCAAGCCCCCTCGGGCGATTAATGCTGTAGTTGTGCGTCACAGGGGAAGGTTCTCGCGGCTATTCCAGTAACGGCGTTGCAAATTAGGTGTCTGTAATCCTTGGTTTGTCATTTCCCTGAGTCCACAAGCGGCGGTCCTTCTTCATCACCTGCTTGTCTCTGGCTGCGTGGAGTTGCATCCGGTGGGCGACGCTGCTGTTGTCTACTGCCTTTTCTAGTCCCATTTGCTTGGCGCCAGCCCTCTAGCCAGTCATGGGCGTCTTCGGGTGTGTCGAAAAACCACGTTTTCCCGTCTGCCACCACTCGGAGCCTCGCTGGAAACAGCATTGAATAGGCAAGTTCTCTGCGCCTAAGTTCTTTCTTGACATCGAGAAAGCTTCTTCTCTGTTTGGTGACTGCCGCAGTGTAGTCCAGGAAGAATGAGATTGTGGAATTGTCGATGCGCGGTGGTGGAGCCACCCTTGCTGCCTGGAGGATGGTATCGCGATCCCTGAAATTTAAGATCCGAGCCAGGATCGGTCTGGGGGGAGCTCCCGGTTTGGGTTTACCGCCCGGCACTCTATGGGCCCTTTCTACCGAGAAGAAACTGGAAAGCCCCCGTGGTTGAAGCTGTGTCTTGATGAGCTCATCTACATACAGGTCCATAGCAGGCCCCCCTTTGGATTGCGGCACTCCTGTAATGCGCACATTGTTGCGTCTGGACCTGCCTTCTTGATCGTCCAGTTTGGATGCCATCTGCCGGGTTTGAGCTTCCAGTTGTTGGAGCTTTCATTGTAGGGAGGCAGTGTCTTTCGTGAGGGACGCCGTAGTATTTTCGACTTTGGTCACTCTCGAAGCCATTTTCTGGAAGTCTGCGCGGAGGAACGACACGTCTGCGGAGATAGACCCCACCGTTGTTTGGACGTTCGTGAGAGAGGCCATTATGTCTTGTAGTGTGACCTCTTGCTGGCCCTCGGGTGTTGAATTAGATACTGTGGGGGTCTGCTGGACGGCAGTGTCTGGGGGATCCTTGGAATATGCGTATTTGTCCAACTTGATTTGTTGGGTCGGGCGTTGGCCTCGGCCCCCCATTGGTTCCGGTCTTCAGGCTGGATCCGCCGACTGACCAGGTTGTAGGCAGTACTCACCGCCGCCTGCCCCATGACTGGTTGTCACTGTCGGCCTGTCGGGTTTCCTGCTGTGCTGGAAAGAAGAGTACAATGACCACTACACCCGGATCTGGCACAACGTTGGTAGGGTGATGTCAGGCCCTCGACTAGAGCCGGTTCGCCTGGGGACCTGAGTGGGTCCGTTAGAGAGTGGCCAATCCTGGAGCGGCTCCAGCCACTCGCACTGTCGATGGAGACTGTGGAGGGCTTGTGGTAGGGAGGCGCGTGGAGCATCTTGGTCGCGGTGTGTCCAGGTGTGCGGCAGGCCCTCGCATGGGGATCACGTTTTTTTGTTGCCGGTTCTCTGTGGGGATCGGGGGCCTTCGGGCGGGACATCGCCTTCCCTTGTGGGTCCTTTATGCCCCGTGACGAGTATCTTGTTTGTTCTTATAGCAATGGCGATGAAGGGCAGGGCGGCCCCTCCTCTGAGATAGCAGTTTTGTGTCTCATCAAAAGTGGCCCACGGTAGTATAGGTGCTTGGAGGGGGGGTCGGTAGGGCCGAAGCGTCAGGTCCTGTTCCCTCTATCTATGAGGGATAGGGGGTCCTGTGTTTATACCTTGAGGTGCGGACTTATGGAATGGTATCACTCGTGTGGGTCCTATTGTGTGCACCGCTCGCCTCACCCGGTGTTCTGGTGTCCGAGAGGGCCTGGTCATAAGTCCTGGTCGGGGTGCGGGTTGTAATTGATTCACACTCGTCGGCGCCACCGGTGCTGTCGTTTAGGCGGGTTTCGGGCCTGTTGGTCGATGTTCGCCCGGTGTTGATGGGCCTCTCCACCTCCGTCCCGAGCCCCGTGAAGGAAGTCGGGGCTTGAGGGGATGTCCCCGATGGGAAGCCAGCGAGGGCGTTGAGGCGCCAGGGTTCTATCCGTTGTGCCGCCCAGCGCAGCTCACCTCGTCTCGTTACTGGCGTGGTACGGTGAATCAGTCACGGGCCGGGGAGGTACGCGAGGCCGCTGCTTCAAGTGCGGCCACAGCCGCTCCGCGTCACCCCTCCGTAGAGTGCTGGTACAGTGCCGCCTTTGCTCTACGCTCGATCTTGGGGGGCCTCTGATGCTCCGGTGCCGAATGAGCGTCTTTGGGGTCAAATTCTGTACGGATCAGTGTACGGATATTGTGGGGATTTCTTTGCGCTGGCCGGAGCTCTGGTAGGTTGCGGCCATCGCGCTCGGCTGCAAGCCACGCCCCACAAGTACACCATCTTGAATATTGTTGACACTACGACTCTGTAAAAGTACTGCAGTATCCAGGTGCTCTTTGCAGTTTCCATGGCAGCAGCTAGTATGAGTCAGCCCCCCATCTGTCCTTAATGAAGTAGGTGAAACAGATTAGCCATGGGAAAGATGGATAAAAATTTTTGAGTCATATTTTGTAGCAAATGGAAGGGAGAAATTCAGTCGAACTAGACAACAGCATGTGTTATTACATAATATAGGTAAACATACTAGGAAAATCCACGAAGATCTTCCGGAATACATAGCAAAGGAAGGAGGAGAGATAGAGGGAAGACTAGATGTATATAAATCCATTGTAAATGAATTAAAGGACTACTTTAACCCTTTGGGTGCTCATGACGGAATGGTTGCGTCATGAGCACTAGTGCTCCTGTGCTCATGACGGAACCATTCCGTCATGAGTACAGGCTCAGAAAATCCCTCTGCTGCAGACAGCAGAGGGATTTTCCATTTTTTCTTTGCCTTGGGACGTGGGAAAGAGCTTTCCCAACCTCCCGAGGCCTATTTTTAGTTTTACTTGCAATGACGATCGCGCGCATGGCGCGCAATTGTCATTGCAATGAAAACGAAACTGAAACTTGGTTTCAGTTTCACAGTTTCAGTGCTTGAGGGGCTATCTCAGCCCCACGAGCACTGAAAACACATGGGAGGGATATCATTGGAAAGGGGAGAATCTCCCCTTTCCAATGGTACCCTTCCCTAGTGGATCTCTGCTTGGGGATCACCCCAGGAGGGTGATCCACAAGCAGGGATCCACCCACCAGCACCAGGGAGGGGGGAGCGGCCCCTTGGGCAAGGGCCTTTGCTCCCCCCATACATTTTTGGAACAGACAGTCTTTCTGCCCCCCCTGGGGAGCAGATGGGGGCAGTAGCCCCCAATCTGCTTCCCCGAGGGGGGGGGGGCAGAAAGCACCCTAGACGCCAGGGATTATATTTCTGTAGGCCAGGGGTGGGGGCTGCCCAGAATGGGCATCACAATGACCCCACCCTACCCCCCCAAAGAAGGCTAAAAACATTCTGCCCACCCCCAGGAGGCAGATGGGGCAATAGCCCCTGATCAGCCCCCCGGGGGAGGGGGGGCAGAAAGCCCACTAGGCACCAGGGTTTTTTTTTTTTTTTTTATACATAGGGATGGGGGCTGCCCAGAATGGGCGTGCCAATGCCCCCACCCACCAAACAAATAGCCAAAGTCATTCTGCCCCCCTTGGGGGCATATCGGGGCAAATCCCCCCCCCCCTGTTTTCCCCCCAGGGCGGCAGAAAGCCCACTAGGCATGGACTTGTTTTTAGCAATGTGGCTACCTGTGTATTTTGGGCCCTAGCGCAGCCGGCACATAGGGAGACCAGACAAACCTGTACATTTTTGAAAACTAGACACCAAGGGGAATCCAGGATGGGGTGACTTGTGTGTCTCCCACCAGGTTCTGTTACCCAGAATCCCTTGCAAACCTCAAACTTAGTTTCTGTAATGGAAAGTTCTGGGATCTGCGTGGATCCACAAATTCCACCCACCGCCCATTCCCCAAGGTCTTCTGATAAATATGGTACCTCACTTGTGTGGGTAGGCCTAGTGCCCGTGACAGGAAACGGCCCAAAACGCAACGTGGACACACCACATTTTTATAGTGAAAACTGACCCTTTTTTTGCAAAGTGCCTAGCTGTAGATTTTGAACCCTAGCTCTGCAGGCACCTAAGGAAACCTAGCAAACCTATAAATTTATGAAAACTAGACAGCCAGGGGAATCCAGGATGGGGTGACTTGTCTGGCTCTCACCAGGTTCTGTTACCCAGAATCCCTTGCAAACCTCAAACTTTATTAAATAAAACCACATTTTCCTCACATTTCTGTGATGGAAAGTTATGGAATCTGCGTGGATCCACAAATTGCACCCACCCCGCATTCGCCAAAGTGTTCCGATAAAAATGGTACCTCACTTGTGTAGGTAGGCCTAGTACCCACAACAGGAAACGGCCAAAAACGCAACATGGACACCACATTTTTACAGTGAAAACGGACCCTTTTTTTGCAAAGTGCCTAGCTGTAGATTTTTAACCCTAGCTCTGCTGGCACCTAGGGAAACCTAGCATACCTATACATTTTTGAAAACTAGACACCCAGGGGAATCCAGGATGGGGTGACTTGTCTGGCTCTCACCAGGTTCTGTTACCCAGAATCCCTTGCAAACCTCAAACTTTGTGAAAAAAAAACACATTTTCCTCACATTTCTGTGATGGAAAGTTCTGGAATCTGTGTGGATCCACAAAATTCCACCCACCCAGCATCCCCCAAAGTCTTATGAGAAAAATGGTACCTCACTTGTGTTAGTAGGCTAACTGCCCGTGACAGGAAACGGCCCAAAACGCAACATGGACACAATACATTTTCACAGTGAAAATGTACCCTTTTTTTGCAAAGTGCATAGCTGTAGATTTTGAACCCTAGCTCTGCAGGCACCTAGGGAAACCTAGCAAACCTATACATTTTTGAAAACTAGACACCCAGGGGAATACAGGATGGGGTGACTTGTCTGGCTCTCACTAGGTTCTGTTACCCAGAATCCCTTGCAAACCTCAAACTTTGTAAAACAAAAAACACATTTTCCTCACATTTCTGTGTTGGAAAGTTCCTGAATCTGCGTGAATCCACAAAATTCCACCCACCCTGCATTTCCCAAAGTCTTCCGAGAAAAATGGTACCTCACTTGTGTGGGTAGGCCTAGTGCTCGCAACATGAAATGTCCCAAAACGCAACGTGGACACACCACATTTTCACAGTGAAAACTGACCCTTTTTTTGCAATGTGCCTAGCTGTAGATTTTGAACCCTAGCTCCGCCAGCACCTAGCAAAACCTAGGAAACCTATACATTTTTGAAAACTAGACACCAAGGGGAATCTAGGATGGGGTGACTTGTCTGGCTCTCGCCAGGTTCTGTTACCCAGAATCCCTTGCAAACCTCAAACTTTGTAAAAAAAAAAAAAAAAGCACATTTTTCTCACATTTCTGTGGTGGAAAATTCTGGAATCTGTGTGGATCCACAAATTTCCTACCACCCAGCGTTCCCCCAGGTTTCCCGATAAAAATGGTACCTCACTAATGTGGGTGGGTCAAGTACCCTCGACAGGCAAGGGCCCAAAACATATTGAGGAGACATCAAAATTACCAATAACAAAACAACCTGGTTTTGCAAGGGGGCGTTACCTGGGTTTTTGGCCCCGGGCTTGGTGGCCATCTTGGGAAACCTACCAAACCCACACATTTCTGAAAAGTAGACACCGGGGGGAGTCCAGCGAGGTATGGCTTGACTGGGCCCCCCAACGTTTTCCTACCCAGAATCCCCTGCAAACCTCAAATTTAGCTGAAAAAATCAAATTTTTCTCAAACTTCTGTGTGGGAAAGTTCAGGAATCTGCATGGATCCATAAATTTCCTACCACCCAGAGTTCCCCCAGGTCTCCCGATAAAAATGGTACCTCACTCGCGTGGGTGGGTTAAGTACCCGCAACAGGCAAGGGCCCAAAACTTATTGAGGAGACATAAAAATGACAAATCACAAAACAACCTGGTTTTGCAAGGGGGGGTCACCTGGGGTTTTTGCCCCGGGCTCGGCGGCCATCCTGGGAAACCTACCAAACCCACACATTTCTGAAAACTAGACACCAGTGGGAGTCGAGCGAGGTATGGCTTGTGTGGACCCCCCAATGTTTTCCTACCCAGAATCCCCTGCAAACCTCAAATTTAGCTGAAAAAATCACATTTTTCTCAAATTTCTGTGTGGGACAGTTCTGGAATCTGCATGGATCCACAAATATCCTACCACCCAGCGTTCCCCCTGGTCTCCCGATAAAAATGGTACCTCGCTTCCGTGGGTGGGTCAAGTACCCGCGACAGGCAAGGGCCCAAAACGTACTGAGGAGACATCAAAATTACCTATCACAAAACAACCTGGTTTTGCAAGGGGGTCACCTGGGTTTTTGGCCCCGGGCTCGGCGGCCATCTTGGGAAACTACCAAACCAACACATTTTTGAAAATTAGACACCAGGGGGAGTCCAGCAAGGTATGACTTGCGTGGATCCCCCAACGTTTTCCTACCCAGAATCCCCTGCAAACCTCAAATTTAGCTGAAAAAAACACATTTTCCACATATTTCTGTTACACCTGGTGTTTTGTTGAATCGACATCCATGGATACCCTTGCTGACACCTTGGTTTTATATGTCTAAGGGAAAGTCAGGTGGGCACAAGATCGAGACACAAGTACACACAGTGCAATCTATGACTGAGTATGTGCGTCAGGCCTCCATGTCTGACGGTTCTGTGCTTCGTGAAGCTCCCTCTTTTGTTTGTTTTACCTCCATCCCATGGAAACAATCCTATTGGGCAGTGACGTGTTTCCCCCATACACAAGTGATTTATAAACAGGTCTCTGATGCAGAATAGATCCCTGTCTCCAGAGTGACAATTTACCTTCTCTTTTTGATGTGTTGTTTCCTGTGTTAGGTTCAATCCCTGAGGCTATTTAATAATATGTATGGGCTGACAAAGACTCGTTTATAAGTGTGTGGCAACTGAAAATATGCCATAAATAGACAGAACTCCCAACCGCCCACCTTTTAGTTCTATATCTCAGTGAGAGGTGGGAAATCACCAGAAACGAGTTACAGATATTTCACCGCGGGAGAAACAGTGCAATGGTCTTAAGTGAAAATCCGTAGCATTGAGTGCGTCCTTGCACCGGTGTGCACGGACACACAGGGATCTTAAGTGACAGTCCGTAGCACTGAGTGCGTCCTTGCACCACCGTGCATGGACACACAGGAGTCTTAAGTGAAAATCTGTAGCATTGAGTGCGTCCTTGCACCGGCGTGCACGGACACACAGGGGTCTTAAGCGACAATCCGCAGCATTGCGTGCGTCCTTGCACCTGTGTGCATGGCAGGCCCGGTTCTAGCGGGTGAGCCAGATGTGCCTGGCCCACCCAAACATGTCCCTGGCCCACCCAAGCATGAGCCTTGGCAGTGGCAGTGACGTCACGAAGGCCAGTAGTAAATGGCCACTTTCATTGAATATGTTCCTCCGAACGTTGTTTTTCTTCCTGTTCTGGGAGTTGCGTGATTGGGCCTGGGCTCTTTCTCACAGGCACCCCCAATCACACATCTCCTTTTAGAAAGGTGGGCTGTGTCCCTGTCCACTCGTACAGGTAAAATAGGGGCATATCAAAGGGGACAAATCCTCTCTTTGGCACCAGGTAACCTTAACCATTCTGCTGTGTGGATATTTCCTTTTCTATTCCACGATGGAGAAAAAAAGTTTGTTTCTCCGGATTCACCTTTCCTGGCCCCTGCAGCTGCTTATCAGATCAGGCTGCGACGAGGAACCGAGCAGGTGAGAGAATATCTGGCTATTTGTTCTTTGTTTTAAAATCATCAGGGAAGCCCCAGCAAGACACATACTTCCTGTATGCTTTATTTAAACAATTGTTATCATTATCAAGGCCGGCTCTGCCACGGATGTAAGACAACAATAAAAGGTGATTAATGATCCTGCCAATACTTCGTTGGTAGTTTTGAAATGCAGATAAAGTGTATTTTATGTGGATAGCTCAGTGGGTTACTGCATTTGTCACAGAGATTCTTGTGTTACTTGCAGTTCAGAAGTTACAATCCTATCATAGGACAGTGACCTATGAACTCTCATCAAAGAGCTGCATGCAATCCTGAATGATATAGTTCGAACTTAGCTATTTTTCTTTTTTCGTGTTGTAATATAGTCAGGAGCGGCCGGTCCACCTTTCGCCCCTCATGAACAGTGTCTGTCAGGCTGCACAGCCTGACAGACACTGTTCACTTTCAGTTCAAGCAGCCAGGAGCCAGACATGCGCATTTAGCGCTGGCTCCTGGCTGCCTGCACTGAACTTTGCTGGGCTGAGGAAGTCACAGCTCCTGTGGGCGTGACGTCTTCCGCTTAGCAAGGTCCCTGAGACCCTCACCTCAGTGACGAGGGGTGGCATCACTGATTGCCTCACACCTGGGTGCTTCAGTTTTAAGCCCTGAAGCGCCCAGGGTTGAGTGTCCATCAGTGACACTTCATCACAGAGTGGGGTGGGGTTAGCAGTCTCACTGACCCCATCCCACTCTGTGATGACGTTGGGACTGCTGTCTTCCCTCATTGGCTGAGGGAAGGCAGCAGTCCTAAGCCTTCTGGAACCTCCAAGGCAGAGCTGACTGCAGGTAAGTGTTTGTTTTCATTTTAAACTGTTTGGTGCTTGTGTGCGTGTATGTATGAATATTTGGTGAAGAGTGTTGTGAATGGATGTGTTTGTGTGCGTGAGTGCCTGTATGTCTGAATGTTTGGTGAAGAGTGTTGTGAATGGATGTGTTTGTGTGCATGCATGTATGTATGACTGTTTGGTGAAGAGTGTTGTGAATGAATGTGTTTGTGTGCGTGTGTGCGTGTGTGTGAATACATTGCTTTAAGTGTTATTTGTATGTGTGCGTGTGCGTGAGAGTGTGTCCCGTCCGCACCCTCCCTCAAAAACTTACCGGCCGCAACTGAATATAGTTAGAACTTCCCCAGTCTTTCATTATTCTAATGTTGCTAAAAGAGTTTGTTTGGGCACATATACATTTTTATCAGTAAAGCCAACCCCTAACCACTGGGGTATGCTTTAAATCCTGAGTTTGTGCTTCTCCAGACCAAACCCTCTTAATATATACTGCCCACCAGTATGGATGACACGTGATTCCTACACCTTGTTGTGACATTCCCTGTAGATAGATATACATACTTGCATGATTGATTGTCTCTGTATAATGTGTGCTTGATGTAAAGTACTGTGACACCCTACACTGATATGAGTAGCGCTATACAACAAATTAAATGCATATGAGTGGCTACGGAGAGATGAGGGGCGCTGGTCGAGGGTCGTGGAGGGTGGCAGTGAGGGAATCTGAGGAGGACGTCAATAGGGGGAGGGGCTACGGAGAGATGAGGGGCACTGGTGAAGGGTGGCAGTGAGGGACTCCTGGAAGGAGGTCAATATGGGGGGCTACGGAGAGATGAAGGGCGCTGGTGGAGGGTGGCAGTAAGGGAATCCAAGGAGGAGGTCAATGGGGGGGCTATGGAGAGATGAGGGGTGCTGGTGGAGGGTGGCAGTGAGGTAGTCCGGGAAGGAGGTCAATAGGGGGGCTACGGAGAGATGAGAGGCGCTGGTGGAGGGTGGTAGTGAGGGAGTCTGAGGAGGTCAATAGGGGAGGGGCTATGGAGAGATGAGGGGCACTGGAAGAGGGTGGCAGTGAGGGAGTCCGGGAAGGAGGTCAATAGGGGGGCCACGGAGAGATGAGGGGCGCTGGTGGAGGGTGGTAGTGAGGGTGGCCGAGAAGGAGGTCAATAGAGGGGGGCTACGGAGAGATGAGGGGCGCTGGTGGAGGGTGGCAGTAAGGGAATCCAAGGAGGAGGTCAATGGGGGGGCTACAGAGAGATGAGGGCCGCTGGTGGAGGGTGGCAGTGACGGAATCCGAGGAGGAGGTCAATGGGGGGGCTACAGAGAGATGAGGGGTGCTGGTGGAGGGTGGCAGTGAGGGAATCCGAGGAGGAGGTCAATGGGGGGGGGCTACAGAGAGATGAGGGGCACTGGTGGAGGGTGACAGTGAGGGAATCCGAGGAGGAGGTCATGATGGAGAGCCCAAGAAGTGTCACTTGCCTGATACTCCCACCTCAGAAACCTCCTCTTCCCATCAAAGGGACATTACATGGAAAAAAACACTTTTTGAGAGTGATAACATTTAGAAAGAAACTTGGAAAGAAAAGAACGCGTTTTACTGGGCCCTTGTAAGTCTAAGGAGAGATAAAGGAGGGCCCTGATACAGGCCTGGCTAGACATAAAAGTGACAAATCGTGCCCGCAGTGGCCCACCCGAAAGCATCCTTGGCCCACTCAAATAAAAATTCCTGGACCGGGTCTGGTGCACGGACACACAGGGGTCTTAAGTGAACATCAGTAGCATTGAGTGCGTCCTTGCACCGATGTGCACGGACACACAGGGGTCTTAAGTGACAGTCCGCAGCATTGAGTGCGCCCTTGCACCAGTGTGCACAGACACACAGGGGTGTTAAGTGACAATCCGCAGCATTGAGTGCGTCCTTGCACCAGTGTTCACGGACACACAGGGGTCTTAAGTGACAATCCGCAGCATTGAGTGCGCCCTTGCACCAGTGTGCACGGACACACAGGGGTGTTAAGTGACAATCCGCAGCACTGAGTGCGCCCTTGCACCAGTGTGCACGGACACACAGGGTTCTTAAGTGACAATCCGCAGCATTGTGTGCGTCCTTGCACCAGTGTGCACGGACACACAGAGGTCTTAAGTGACAATCCGTAGCACTGAGTGCGTCCTTGCACCAGTGTGCACGGACACACAGGGGTGGGGGGCGCACAAAGACCGGGCTGGAGTGGAATGGGACAGGTTTTGGTCTCAGTTCTCCTTTCGATCTTGTCACTGTGTAGATGCCGCTGCCAGCATAAAGCGCACAGTGATACACGGCGTCATCCCCGGCTTCTGCTGCAGCGATAGTTAAATAGGCAGCGTTCCCAGATATGGACCCAGAGTACCGGGCAGGGGTCCCGGAGGGTCTGATGTTGTGGTTACTGCTGTCGCTGTAGACAATCAACACAGGGTCATCCCCCGGCCTCTGCTGGTACCAGGACGGGTAATTACCACCAGCCACCGACCCGCCACTGCGGCTGCAGGAGAGCTTGGCTGTCCCTCCTGGAGGCACGGTCAGCGAGGCCTCCTGAGTCACCACAAACTGGGAAAAAGAACCTGAAAAAAAATAAAAACAGCCACTATATAAACATACCCCATTTATAATACCACTAAGAGCAAAGAAGCACGTCTTCCGGAGGACAATCATATTTGAAGTCATCCATTTAATAAACACGTTAGTACATGTGCATTACATAGTCCCATTATTGGCAACACACCCCACCCACACCACAACAGAGTCTGCATGCATAAATAAATACACAACACAACTTTTGTTTGGGAAAATAGTGCTGCAGGTTTATTCCATACAAAAGTATGCAATATGGTGGGTTATCTTACTGGGCGATCCAAGGGCAGGCAGCTGTTCCAACCTATGCTGCCCTGCCCGCCTGATGAGCCAAGCACTGTGGAGTAACCAATCAGCGCTACCCTTATGGGGGTGATCCCCTTACTGGATCACGTGACACATTGGTCCCTTATTACTCACGCCCCTTTCAGGGCGGAGCGTAACAAGGCAAGCCCCCGGTTGTTCAGGCCCACAACCGCCCGAAGGACTAACGGGCGCCGACGTAATTGTTCCAGGACCCTCCCATGAGGCTCCTGGGATTTGGCTCTGGCACCCCTATTGTGCTCTTGCAGAGGTACCCTTCTGTACCCATTTGCTTCCAGATCGCCCTGTAACTCCTCCTGCAACGAGAAAGAAAACATTACAACGTTCTATGTATTTCGCCTGCCAACCCCACGCCGGGTAAGCGGTAGGGTGGGAGACGGCGTGTCCGGCGCAAAGAGGACGCCAAGCTGGCCGGGGGAGGCATAAATACCTCCCCACCTCCTCTGCGTGCCGGAAGTGACGCGTCTGGTAGGGGACTCCTCCTTGAGTCCCGCATCATATTGGGGGTGGGGAAGTGCCCAAATGGCACTAAATGGGCCGCCCGTTTAGGGTGGCCCCCTGCGGGGCCGCGGGCAGCCGCATAGTCCCATTATTGGCAACACACCCCACCCACACCACAACAGAGTCTGCATGCATAAATAAATACACAACACAACTTTTGTTTGGGAAAATAGTGCTGCAGGTTTATTCCATACAAAAGTATGCAATATGGTGGGTTATCTTACGGGCGATCCAAGGGCAGGCAGCTGTTCCAACCTATGCTGCCCTGCCCGCCTGATGAGCCAAGCACTGTGGAGTAACCAATCAGCGCTACCCTTATGGGGGTGATCCCCTTACTGGATCACGTGACACATTGGTCCCTTATTACTCACGCCCCTTTCAGGGCGGAGCGTAGCAAGGCAAGCCCCCGGTTGTTCCGGCCCACAACCGCCCGAAGGACTAACGGGCGCCGACGTAATTGTTCCAGGACCCTCCCATGAGGCTCCTGGGATTTGGCTCTGGCACCCCTATTGTGCTCTTGCAGAGGTACCCTTCTGTACCCATTTGCTTCCAGATCGCCCTGTAACTCCTCCACAGCTCTGGAGGCGGCCCCCGTCGCCTACAGAGCCCCCACCAAAACAGCTCCTTTCTCAATGCAACCTGCAATTTCCCGGGCCTCATTCATGTCCAGTAGGAACAGATCCAAGCCCACCTGTGCCAAGTGCACCCCAACATTGTCAAATTGACCTATGGTGTTTGCCCGGCATCGCTCATGCCTGATGAAGCCAAAGCCCCTAGTTCTGCAAACTTGCGCATGGAGCGGTATATCCTTCTCTGGGAAGGAACCAGTGCCTCGCATTACCTGCGAGAAAGTGATGGTCTCCCAGGAGGGAGCTCTACTCTTAAACATCGCTATCCCCCTTCAAGCTGATGTGGCTCCCACCTCCTGCAACCTGAAGTTGCAGGCCTTCTAGCAGTTCGTGCTCCCTAACACCTGTTTCCCCAATACATGGAACAGCAGCACCCTGCTTGAAGACCGCTTCCACAACCAGGCTATACACTATGGCTATGCGGACTGAAGCACCCATAACCTGCCCTGGGAGCCGAGTGCACCCTCTTTGTTGAAGTTGACCAGACATGTGCACCGACCTTTGTGATTAATAAACCATGGCACACAGGACTGATCGCATAGCGCACACTACTGCAGTCACAGCAACCGTTGGAGTGACAACTTACGCCACCTGCCAGGCTTGCTTAACTAAAGCTCGATCACAGATACACACATACCTGCTAACCAGCTGTGACCCTAGATGCTCAACCAGCTGATGACCTAGCACTTTGTTATTCCAGGAATCATAGCCCTCCACAAGATCAAGCCGCACCTGAGCGTATGGCCTTCATCTACTGGACCGAGGTGCAGTGTGTGCTCTTGAATTGTCAGTGATTGTGCTCCAAACCTATCTTACATGCCGCTATTGGAGCCACGGCACACACTCTGGCCTAACCAACTGACGCACGTCACTTGGCTGACTTGCCGCTGCGAGATTTTGATCTTACAACTCGCTCCTGCGGTTACCGGTGCACGTTGTCTATAGGTCTCGCCCCCCATTCTATTTATGCAGATTCCTGCAATGTACCCTTCTGCCCCTGTATGGGCGAGAAAATACCGGTAACATTGCAAATCCCACTGCCCTCACATCCTCGGGCAGTCCGTGGGGAAGAGGAGTCCTTAGAATTGGAACACCGCCCACCCTGAGCAGCCCCAGCGGTGGAAAATTGCCTCCTCCGTTCATTATTGTGGTGGACACTGGAGGTGCCAAATGCTCTATTACATAGTAGCCTTTTGTGCTTGGCACCTTGGTTCCCCAATTCCTGGGACGGCAGCACACTATGTTGTCTGACAGCGTCCCCACGCAGCAGGGTTAATGTAGCTAACAGGGCGGGGCATTTGAGCTTAACTGCAGGAACATGTCACCTACCCTTGGTTCTGGGGTGCACTTACATAGCCCCGTTGACCAGATGCTTGCACAGACCCCTTTGCTTTAAAAACCCTGGCGAACACCTTAATGGTGTCAATCTGGTTAAAACAATATATGTCTAGTGCCCACTATTGGAGGCACCTCACCCTTTTGTGGAGTGATAACTCACAAAGCGCACCCCGCTTGCTTAACTGCCAACGGATCACAGATGCACAGAACCTACTGCCCATCCCTGACCCTGGATGCTTCAAACCCTCAAAAGTGTTGGAATCCCAGATCCCCAGTTTAACTGTTTAGCTGCAATACACCTTCAGTGGATCCGCTAGGAGAGTACCACAAACCGCATTGGTCATTAACATTACGAAGTACACAATTTCCACCTGGGCGCACCTCAAATGAGGCTGGCTCCACACAGCTGTAAGGCCAGCGCAGGTAGGAGACGGGATGCCCTACCCACCTAGCTTCCACTCTAGTAGTGACATGCCCTTAATGGTATGTGACATTCTACAAGCACTGCGCAGGAATCCCCCTTTGACCTGCTAGAGCCTGTGGCCATTCTGCTGAAAGCCCTGTGGGCCTGGGGAGTGCTACTAAACCTCAAGTCCTAGGCACTCAGGAAGCATCCTTCACTGCTGCAGTTGCCCCACGCATTTATTATAAAACATTTAATGGGTAACAAACCGGTTTGCGCCCACCTTAATGTGCCATGCTGTGAGCAATTAGATACCCCACATATCTCTTCCCTATGCACAGATTAAACAAACCGGCCAAAGCACAATGCACGGACAGTGCGTGTGCCCACTGAGACGCCCCCAGCTCTGTGTGGTACAAACCTTAACGCACCACGTGCCATTTTGTACATATCATTCTGGGGTGACTAGGCCCTAATGTGCCCTTTTCCCTGGATGATCCCCAGTACGAGGGTACGGACTGATGGCCAAGTGCTGCGCCAGCCCATAAACATGTACACACTTGTCAACAACCCAGCCGTAGCAAATCCCCAGTACGAGGATACCGACTGATGACCAAGTGCTGCGCCAGCCCATAAACATGTCGACGTGTTAAAAATCCCAGCCGTAGCCAACAAAACCACTAGCAGCAGTTTATCCAGACAGGTCACCTGCGCGCAAGCCAGGTGGAGAAACCAACAGCCCTTTGCCAACGGAATGGCCGCGCACAATCCCCGCGTTGGAGACAAAATTGACCTTGTTATACCGCGACAGACACATGTGCGGCACTCGAGTGGGACAAAGCAACTATTCTTTGCAAAACAGAGCCTGTCCATAACTATTGTCTGTCTTGGGACAAAAGATGAACCCTGGTCTTATCACTGGCCAAGTCTGTGATGTCATATTCGCTACATCTGGCATATTCGCATGAATCGCCATATATGACTGACACCGCACTCTCATCCTATGCTTAGTTGCTGAGATGCTCCAATTCAGACACACCGCGGAGACCGGCCTAACTCTGCCCGGGTGACGAGAGCCAAGGTAATGTGCCCCCATGGCCCGCTTCGGCAGGCAAGCCCCAGTTGCATGTCAATCTGGACATCTCCGATAAGACCCTCCAATGTCTAGCGGCGCTAGAACGCCACGAGCTGAACAGCGGAGGCCGCACTGCAAGACTGCCTCCTCGAAAACATGAGGCAAAAGTGCTTACAGCCTGACCAAGCACGTGACCGGTGGCCCTTGGCTGTATAATCCCCACGGAGAGTGGCAAAACCCATACATTGCCTCCCTAAACCAGAGAACCGAACAATGCCAAACTTGTGTTACAGCAGATGAGTGTTCTAGATGTCCATTCTTGAAATACAGGCTATGGCACTCGTCTGAGTGCCCGCATGCCAGCGTTAAGATGTGTGCTAACACATTCAACAGACTGCTCACACGACGTCGTCACTGGGCATAGCAGCAAACCCTTTGACAATAAGCCAATTTTAGGACATAAATGATTTCCTTGTCACTGTCGGCATGATCATTCTCGCAACCGGGGCGAATGAATGAGAATGCCGGGAAAGCACAAGTGTGCCACTCGTTTCTGTTTCCCCGTTGCATCGCGCTCAGCCATGCATGCCCCTATGTCGTGCTGCAGTCACCTAATGATTCCGGCCCTGCACTAGAAGCTCACTTCGGCGTTGGACCAAAACAATCCACCAGGAACCTCCTCAGTCATCGCATCCAGTTATGTAAACAGCACGCATCATTCCACCTACAGCAAGCAGGACTATGAACTCAAAATTAAATCAGGAGTCACAGCCCCTACGCCGGAAACGGACTGGCTCACCCCAAACCTACTGATGCTCAAACTGCTTGCTTAGCATTCACTTTTTAACCAAGCATGGTGAAGCCGACAATCTGCTGCGCCCGAATGCCCTGACACAAGAACTGTGCTGCACAAACCGACGCATGCATCAACGGGCCAAGGCCCAGAATGATTTTGGCTCTGATTAGGCGCGTGCACCCCTGACGAGGGCAGGGAGGCATAGCCCATGCAACGTGGTTGCACCCTGCCAGACGCAGTGCCGTGCCCACAGTGTTCCAATTCCCAACCCTGGTATGGCCACATAGTACCGTCCTCCTGACAGTCACAGTCCAAACCGCAACTACCACCACGCAGGCCATGGCACACTAGCACCTAGGCACTGCACTTTGCTTGTTTGAAATTAAGTGGTAAAAGGTTCCCCCTATCTACAATGGCCATAAACCAGACTCTGAAAATGTAAGGCAAACTAAATAGTCAAGTTCAGGGGGAGAGGGGTGTCTTAAAGCCACTCCTATCCCCCTTCGACTCAGCTAAAATACCTACGAATACCAATAGCTTGAATTTACCACCTGAAGCACCATCCAGAGTAAAGTGTTGAAAGGAACGCAGTGTCGATTGTCATTGCATGCACTTGAAACCATAATATAATCAACAATTGACACTTCAGACCGAGATTGCAGCAGTCAGCTCATGCCAGAAAGGGTAGATAGAATGGACACTTTTTTTTTTTTTTTTTTGGGGGGGGGAAATAGTGCTGCAGGTTTCCCCATCAGGGAAAAACAGCTTGCTAACCCGGGTAGAGGAGCAAGCACGCTGATGCTGACCAAGGGTGGGCCCTTGAAATCCTTTACACTTGACCAATCCGTGGGGGTAGGGGCCCCCTGGTTTAGAAGAGGCTGTAGGTTTCCCACTATCTTGACGGAACGGAAGGAAAAACCTGATACTCCGTCCCTACCCCAGCCACATTCACCAAACTGAACTCAGCCTACCTCATTTTTAACTTAATCAAAACTGTAACCTTGTGTCTGGCGTTCCTTTCTAGCATGGCAAAGCCAGCGAGGACAAACTGCTGCGCCCGACGCCGCAACACAACCTGTGCTGCAACAAACCAACGCATGCATCAACAGGGCCCAAGGCCAAACTGACTTTGGGCAAAAGGAACCTGCATATGTGTGCCCTAAAATTGGCTAACCGGCGCCGGGACTCGACATGGTCCCCACCCATCATTACAGCTCGATCCGCGGGCCACTTACCACAGCTGCTTAGCCACCAAGAGCTAGCCGCCCCCATCCATAGCTGCCAATGTTTCAGATTGCTATGCCTTACATTTTCATAATTCCAAAACATCTATGAGTGACAATTAGATGACTATGCCTGACACTTTCTTGCAAGCAAAATAACAATGAAGATGAGGGAGACATGTCTATATCAGTAATTACACCCATTAGACCAACGAGAAACGCTAAGACCACTAAGGTTTAAGGCAGCTTAAGTGCGCATTTCCGGGCTTGGAGGCACCTTGCGAGATGTACACATGTTCCATCCTTAGGTGGCACACGGACCTTGTTGTCAAAGCAGCAAAGTCTTCACTCAATGCAATAAAACTAAACTGACTGCTCACAGCGCACGCTCCCCACAGCCGCCAACGGGACAAGCCGAAGTTTGTACCAAGGATCCCAAACCCAAGGAAAGGCACCACACCAACTAATCCGCTGTGCAGGTCACTCACAAAGGCCCCCCTGGAAGGACCCCACCTTAACCACGGCCCCTACATAAACCTTGAGTGCCCCTTGCAAATAATGGAGGCTGAAAACGACTTCCCGTTGCTCATACACTGTCATTTCATGCAGAACGAACACCGGTAGACCTGGAGCGATACCCCGGAGTTTACAGCTGCCGGTCCACGGTGACATCAAACAACTAACCTGGGTGCTATTAAAATTCAATCTTTTGCCCAAACACAGTGATGTAATCCTGTGCCCACAAACTGGCTATGAACAGAATGCTTTATCGCCCTTATGCAGGAACTAGGGCTGTTCCACCTAGCAAGGACGCTGCGCCCATATACTCCAGCAGCCAAAGCGTGTCCGTGAAACACCGAACATTTCAAGTGACGCTGCAAGTTCTGCACTATCCCGTACCTGGGAACAAAAGTCCCCCAGTAAAATTACATCCCCATGGGGGAAAACATACAAAAGACACGTAAATAGCAGTTGGCTCGTGAGCACATGTCCGTAAACAGAATGCTCCTAGTACATCCAAATAAGGGCGCTGCGACCAATGCCCCAGCCGCCAGAGCGTACTCCTAATCGCACACACCCCACCAACATACCTCATGTGACGTTGCCTGTTATGCGCCACCCCGTGCCTGATCAACGCAAGTGCCCAGACAATTAATCAAATAGCCGCGGAACACCGGGGGAATTGGGTGTCCTTACTTCTTCAGCTGTCGCACAAGTCCACACTACCTCTGCCGGAAATCCTCTAAATCGTGCAGCGGCACTTTGGGGCCTATCAGATCGCGCCGACTCTGTAGTTTCCTGCTGCGGTTTGCCCCCACTATCATCACTTTAGGCTCCAGCATGCCAAGCTGTAGACACCTTCGACCGAACGTAAAGCACAACCATGGGACAGTGCCACCTGGTGCTAAGGCACTCCCCCTGAGGATAGGCGACTACCCTCTCAGTGAGTCACAGTCAACTCTGTATATTATGAACAATTGGTAGCGATGGGAGTGCACTCAGCTACGTTGTCCAGGCAGACCTTGCAATGGTAAAATAGCATCCCTATTCTTGGAGTAGCACTACTCAGATAGGATGACTGGAGACTAAACAGAAACAGTGGGCACGCATGAGAAATGGGACCATCTTCAAACCACCGCATTCACTTTAACTGAGATAGTATAGTAAAAGGCCCTCCTCGAGAACTCAGTCGCCTGATGCTGCCTCCCAGCTCAGGGTCCCCTGCAATACAACAGCGGGGGAACCACAGCGAGAACCAAGGGACCAAGTCGAAACCACGACAATGCGCAGCGCGACCGGGAGCCTCGCCCGCTCCATTAAACGACGGCTGAGCTGTCGGGTGTCTATTGAAGCTCCCGTTCGGCCTAGATTTAGCCCCAGCATTGCAATATGTTGGCGCAGTGAAGCGTGGGCCGGGCAGTCAGCAACCCCCGCGATTGAATTGAATTGAAATTGAAATTCGTACTTGTAAAGCGCACTGCTACCCCAGCTAGGGCGTCCTGGCGCTATACGCATACCGCTGTGGAACCCTTCCTGGCTATTCCCTGTGAAATGTCCACTCCTGGGCACCCCCAAGGTGAAGCCAGGCATCCCAGCGCTGGTGGGGCCGTTGTGGAGATTAAGCAAGCTATTGCCCAGAGTTGCAGAGTGGGACCCATGATTAGAATAGGCACCGAGGCGAGAATTATCAGGTCCGAGGAAATTGAGCCCAAGACCCGCCAAGGCGGGAATTGAACCCTGGTCCCGGGCCAGATCTCTGCATCAGGGTCTGCCGCTCTAACCATTGAGCCACACTTCTCCACTCGTGCGATACAGGTTCAGCTGTGGGTGCGGGGCGCAGCCCAAACCCCTGACACTGGGGGCCGGAACCCTTCGCCGCATTGTGTCCACGGCCCCAGCCCTCGAGGACCAGCATATGCCATGTGGGCAGGGGGGGGGGGCCCAGCCGTGAGCCAACCCCCGTACCCCTAACATGACCCAGGGGCATTCCGGCAGGACAACAGGGCTATCCCAGCCTACAGCAAGGCCAATTACCAGTTCCCCGCCCCCCCAACACCGGCCGCCTGCCGACAGCTCGCTCCCATCCGGTGAGCATGGAAGGTAGGACGGGAGAGCAGGGCATTCTAGATATTATTCTATTCCAAATGCTCCTGCTCAGACCCACGCTACTGCTGGGGAGGTCGGGGCACGCGAGTAGACCATACTCCCAGGCAGAGGCCGACTCAAAACCCGGGGATAATTTCCTGTGATGAGGCCGTGCAGTCGGAAACGTCAGGAGAGCACACGGTAAACCCCCTGACACTGCGGCCTCCCGGTATCGGAGGACCTGGGCAAACAGGCCGAGCGAGGCTGTCTCCCTACCCCCGCGCGCATACACGGTAGGCGCTGCACGCCTCCCGACCCAGTCGCGCGCCACAGTCACGTCCAACACACTCAGTCTCCGTGAACCTCGAGCGGGCAGCCGAATTATGGCCGTGGAGGGAGGGGGGAGCTAGTTTTTTGAGGCGGGGTACCCCCAGGGAATAACGGCC
This sequence comes from Calotriton arnoldi, assembly GCA_963921515.1. Taxonomy (NCBI): domain Eukaryota; kingdom Metazoa; phylum Chordata; class Amphibia; order Caudata; family Salamandridae; genus Calotriton; species Calotriton arnoldi. The sequence goes on from CAWUFW010012591.1 coordinate 142,072, forward strand.
CCATTGGGTTCATGAGCCAGCTCGCAGGGTCAGGCGGAGGCTGGGCGTCCGGCTCATGGCATGGAACGCTCAGGGCTGTCGAAATATTATATTACTTTTGTTTCAGGGTCGGATACGAGCTCACGGTTACGTGTACATCTTCGACCTGCAGTAGCCTCATGTGCTATTGTTGCCAATTAATATCCGTGCCCTGACCAGCCATCCATCGCCCCCTTCGCCTCGTGTGATGGCGCTGCATCGTCGCGCCCACTTTGCCAGACAGGGGAAGGAGGGGGGATGCCCCACCGAGGAAGGAGAATGGCCCCCAACCCAGAGAGGCGGGGGTGAGGGGCCGAGGAGCAGCGCCGCGGCGCGCAGTGCCCATGCTGGGGGGGACTGAGGAGTGCGGGGAACGAGGGTTCGAACAACTATAACCCGCAGCCCCCAACCAGAGAGCCACGCCGTGGCGCGGTAAATGGCCGGCACTCCAGGGCCCGCGCCACTCAGTCTTAGCTCGCAGTGGAACGACTGGTCTGCGCGGCTGAAGGGTAGGACGAGAAACCACCCCTTTGCCTGCACTCTGTCTCAGTCAATCGCCCCGATTGACACCAGGCACTGCCACCGCGATCTCCTGAAAACCATGGGCAGCAAGCCCCTGATTACCAACTGGGACGGGGAGCCCACACGGGCCGATACCGACATCACCACGCAGTCATGCCCACTGCCCCACTTGCTGCCCCCTGCAGCATCCCTCTGTGGCCCTGCGGGTGCCGATGCCGGGAGGGACCATGCATCGCTGGAAGCGGGAGGAGCTAAAACCCTCCCTGGTTCAGGCCGAGCGCTACGCCCCCCCCCCTCCCCTCGGGTCCCACCACGCTGGACATGAACCGTGTGGGACCCTGTCCCAGTGGCAATCCCTCAGGCCCAACCCCGCTGGGTTGTGCCCGCGATCGGGGCTGTGGTGAGGGACTGGGACGGGGGCAAGTTGGGGGGGGTATTGATAGCACTCACCTCACTTCACAACGCGCCAAAGCACGACCTCAGGGCACCGGACAGCAGCAACCCGCAGCAGGACCAACAGACGGCGTGTCCGGCGCAAAGAGGACGCCAAGCTGGCCGGGGGAGGCATAAATACCTCCCCACCTCCTCTGCGTGCCGGAAGTGACGCGTCTGGTAGGGGGACTCCTCCTTGAGTCCCGCATCATATTGGGGGGTGGGGAAGTGCCCAAATGGCACTAAATGGGCCGCCCGTTTAGGGTGGCCCCCCGCGGGGGCCGCGGGCAGCCGCATTTGCAATAGGTCAGCGCGAGGAGCAGCAGTGCCCAGGACATGGTGCCGCACTCAGCAGACGTGCAAATTCTGAAGCAGAAACTTCTGGGGGTCGCCTCCCCCAGTCCGTCTTTAAATCACTGACTGTGCGCGTGTCGTTCTCTCTATGCAAATATGTCCGCTGCTTATTGGCTGCTGCAGCTTCAAGAGTTTCCTTCCCTGGTTTCAGGATCTCTGCCAAAACACACACACACACACACACGAGCACACACGCATAAGCACACACACAAAAGCAGGCACACAAGCATGTCTCTCTCACACACAAGCCGGTGCACATGCACGCCTCACACAAAGGACGAGCACGCATCACCCTACGACGGACGCGTTTCAATAACATGATCGAACATGACATGGTTTGTAAATATTTCCAGAATCTTAAGACAGCAATGCTCAATACATGGGCGCCCATCACCTATTTCAATGTATATGCTAACTTGTGGAATTTTGTTTCACATTCAAATGACCCCCAAACACCTGACGGCAGGACCACCCCACGCTGATTATAAACAGCATGGCTCCTCTCTGTCCCATCTCTACCACTAGAACTTCTTCTACCACTCCCCACGCTACTATTCGTCCAAGTGCTAGTACCCACATCTTATGTCTCCCAGACCAGACCTGGCACAGACATAAATGCTACATCCTCTCCTGGCCCTCCCCTTCGGTGGTAGCAACATGTGTTCCAATATCTGGGAATCCAAATACACCCCACCAGCTCTTCTATTAAAGACTGTAACATTGATGAAGTGCTCCCCCCTTTGGAGGCGAAGGGAATACCATTGGCAAAAACAGTATCATTTCCACAACTGTTTTCAAACTTTGTCAAATGTTAAGTACAGCTGACCAACAAAATGTTCAAAGAATTGAATGCCATCCTCCTGACATTGGATGGTGTTCTGATATTCACGTTGTGGCATTGAGAAACCAGATTATGAATTATATTATGTTTTAGCTCAAGCACAATGGGTAGCTGGGTGGTTTTCTAACTCTCCCTTCTTCGAACAGGGTTATATTATGATTCGCCCAGGGGTGGGTTCATGGGCCTACGGACCCTAAACACAGTTCCTGAGGCTCACGAGAACTGCTCGGTATTGCTGGAAGAGGTGCCTGAGGAGAAGGACCTTGGAGACAACTTATGCTCCTAATATCCCTATGTTTAGGTATGTCTCCTCGGCCTAATGCCACTGCTAAGGAGGAGTAAAAGCAGCAACAATGGTATGGTCCAGTCTTCAGTGTCGCTAACAGGTGCATAGCAATGGCAGGGAAATCATAAGGGCACGAGAGGGTAAATGATGGGAGAATCATTTATTAAACTGGTCCAGGTTTGAGGGTCGTTCTTCATACGGAAGGCAGGAAGCGATTGGAAGGCTTGAAAGGAGCCCACAATTGGGAGGAGCGGGGGGAGGGGCATTAATTAAAAAAGAATATTGGCCAGACGTTCTTGAACACCTGGGGCTGTATTATCAAGTGACACGCGGCACAACGGGCGTGTGCGCACACTTTTTGCACGCCTGGCATACTTTGATATTACAGAAGGGGCTGCAGATGCTTGTGCGTTCCCTTGAGTAGCACACATCCCATCAGAGCACATGTCGTACTAACGCAACCTCAAGGTGGCATCCCCTCATTGGCATTGGGGCACGGGCCATAAATCAAGATGTAATAAAAGTAAAGATATTGAAAAGTAAACCTCATAAAACCAATTAATAATAGTAATTTAAAAAAACAAACAGTTAATAAAAGAACTAACAAATACTTATCTCAAAACATTAACTTGGCCTCAGGATTTCCCCCCAGTGATCCAGTTACAGTAGTGTCATTACCCTCCTGTGCATTATGGTCTAAAGTCTATAATTTCGCCTGCTGCATTGGTCTGTGGTACAGGAGAGATCACAGTAAAAAGTCACTTGAAAGTTCTTTCCTCTCTGGGATGCTGGGGGTGCCTTTCCCAGGGCTTGTCCTCAGTTGAACTGTAGCATGTCCTTGAGAGTATCTTCCTTCTCAAGGCCTCTAAAGTGGAACCTTTCAGGTGATGTTCTTTCAACAAGAATGTGCTGTCTCCAGAAGAGAGCGAGGAATCAGAAGATAAAATATTCAGGAACGGATCAAACATGTGGAGCGACTTATCGGAGTTTCCAGGGATCCTCTGGCACATTACTCTCTACATCAGTGGTCTCCAAACTGGGGGGCCCCAAGTGATCTCAGGGGGGGCGCCAGGCTCTGCCAAAAGGCATTGTGCTGATGACAGTGCTTTATTTTAAGCTGACAAAAATGAGCGGCACGAAGTCGCTCTGTAATGGGCCATCACTAACATGTTTTGTCATTTATATCCCTGCTGGGAGAAGGTGTCAAAAGAGAAGGGTCTCCAAATATTCTTCAAACCACTCACCCCCACTTCTAATAGTCACACTGTGGAAACTTGTACATGTTAGTAAGGCCTGCCTGGCCAGAATAGTATGTTTGGCAATCATGCATTTGATTGCATTTTTAAAATGGTAACAGCACGTAACTGCAATGTTTAAATATGTATAGACATATTTAAACATTGCCAATTGAATAAAATAATTTTGAAAAATTCCAAGGGGGCCCGATAACTTTTTCCCCCACTGGAGAGGTAGAGAGGCGCGGCATTAAAAAGTTTGAAGACCACTGCTCTACATGAATGTAATGATCCACCTGATTGAAATGTATCTTTAAAATGTTATGTTTAAAACCAATGAAGCATGGTTTGTTTTCAAGTTTTGTATGTTTACTAGCTCTTTTTGCCCATCTTATTATATTGCTTTTGATACATTCATTTAATCTATTTGAATAAATCCTCTACTTAACCTATCTTTATACCATTAGTACTAGTTTCACATTTAATGGTATAACTGTTATCTCTACTATGCTATGCTCAGCAGTAACTTTGCACGCACAAGCGTCTGCGGCCCCTTCTATAATACCAAAGTGCCCCGGGGGCACGCAAAGCCGGCTCAAATGCCTGTTGCGCCCCGGGGAACTTCTGTAATACGTCCCCAGGGGCCGTATTACACATAGGGCACATTTTCCTTGATTGCGCCGGGCGCACCTTTTAAAATGTGCACCCGCCGCAATAAATGAAAATGTGCCGGGTGCACATTAAGGAAAATGCACCGCATTATGTGATGCCCCAAGGGCAGCTGCGAACTCGCTGGGGCAGCGCATTCATGTGAAAAACGGAGCAGCTGCTTTGAAGCCGCTCAATGTTTTTACAGTGCAGGCGGCAACCCGCCTGCACTTTTAAAGGGCATTAGAGATCCCCTTGCAGGCGTGTGCAGTGAGTGACTGCATCGGCCTGCAAGGGGATGACTGGGTGGTCCATAGGACCCCCTACTGCCCCTGCAGAGGGCTGCCATCAGGTGGCACACTGACAGTACGCCACCTTTTATGTGGCGCACTGTCAAAGCGGCTCTTCAGAACTTCTTTGCCTCTGCGCCCACGTCTGTAATACGGCGCGGGCGTAGAGGCAAAGGAATTCCCTCATTTGCATGGGGCACACCCCCATACATATGAGGGAACGCCCTCTGAAGATAGTGCCAGCCCTTTATGTGCAACAGTGCTATTTCTATTACAGAAAGGGCCGCACATGCGTCTGAGGCCCCTCCTGTAATACCAAAGTGCCCGAGGGGCACGCACAGTGGGTGCAAACGCCCGTTGCATCCCCGGGGCACTTGTATAATACGGCCCCAGATGTGGTAAATATCCCACTGTGGGACTTTAGGGGAAGCCTCCACAGAGAAACTCCCACAAGCTCAAGAGATCTAGTTGGGACCCACCTCCAAAGACCATCAAATCTGCATCAATATGTTTTTGATCATTATACATAAATCGTCATTCGACTTGAAAGAATTGAGCTTCACACCTTTCTCCCTATGAATTTGAAAAAGTCACATTTAAGACAAAAATCATACTACGGCGGCCACAGGCCTGCTGAATATCATTAAATAGTAAAAACCGAACCAAGAGAGGTTAAATCCGTGAGTGAGGGAAATACAAATTGCACAGTAGCCTATGGGCATTTTAAAATAGACCCTGAACCGGGGAATTATCTGCAGAAATTACTTCATTTTCCACTGTCCACAGTCGTATTGCATGCGCTAAAACCTAAACTATAAATTCATATTTGAAAACTATCACTTTAGAAAAAAAAACTCAATGCAATGCACTGATAGAATTAAGATGAAACGGTTTTGCACTTTTGAATTTTAGAATAGTGAAGAGGCTTTATCATATTTGTATTAATTTGCTTTAAAATGTGTTAAACAAGCATTGGCATAGCCAATAGGTCTCGCCGTTGGGACCTTATAAGTGTTTAGCCGTGCAGCACATTATTCTGAATGCTGTGCCGCCAGGAATTGAAGAGCTATACAATTACTACACAGGGAGCCATGAAGTGTGATTCAGGAATACATGCTTGCCTCAGGAAACATTTACACCATTGTTATTGCTGTGCAAGTGTATGATACCAAACGGGCATTAAGTATATTTTACAAATAGTGCAATATTTATAGTCTATGTGTCGGGGTGCATTGGTCCCATAATGCAGATAGAACACGCCCTTGCAAAGGGCCTTCTACCTAAACTTTATTTTCACACTACCCCTACACCAGTGCCATACCACCACACCTTACTTGGCTAATGATAAGAAGCCTGGCACACTTTTTAAAACTTTATGTGTTTACATAGTTATACGTTGTTTTGTCAAATATTCTGTAAAACGCTCTGGAGTCAAGACTATACAACATTATCTAAAAAAACATTTTAAGAAAAAGTTATCTCCACGCAAACCATGGTGAAATCGGACCATTTTTATTATAGTTCTTAAATGAATCACGAGGGTCCCTGCCATGAGTTCTTGTTATTATCCTGAAAGATAACCTCATGGTTCAGTGCGCATGCAACAGTGTGAGAAAAGTGTTGTGAGATAAGCGCCGCAATCTTACTGTAAGCACCCGATTTACAAAAAGCATCACCTGATTTAAACAACAAAACAATCACATCATACTGTCATCAAAGCAATGCTGCGTTCTTAAATGTTGTCCATCAACACCTCTGCATTCCACGTGAAAAAACAATTCACTTTAGATACATCACTTCCAGGTAGCAGAATGTCAGCGAGCCAGCCAGAGATGATAAAAGGCTGCCTTCCGTGCAAACCGAACAGGCGTGCTTCAGAAAAGCGAACTGTTTTTACAGTTCAGTGTGGCTCCCTTAATTGAAAACAGGGCTCCATGGTATGTTTATTTACTGCAACAAGTTGAAGAGAGCTCAGCATAACAATCATCACACACACGTGTGGTTCTGTGCGTACCCAAACGAATAACTATAATGAGACGTATACATTGTACCAAGTGTCATAAGAAGATGGCGCTATTGTGCATATGTAACCCATCATGATGACATAAAAACTAAGAAGACCAGCGCTGTTGATGCAATCGAGAGGATTTAAAGGTATGGCAGGCTATTAAGACTTCTCGTTAAGTCCAGAGTCAGTATCTCTGCACTCCAAAGCAGGAGGCCGCCCACCCTAGGGAGGCGGGCGTGCAGCAGCTAGGCACTAGGCATGAAGCGTGTCTAGGCACCTAATGTCACAATGCAGTCGTTGGCGCCCATAGCCTGTAAAAAAGAACAAGTTAGCAGTTTGAGAGGATGTGGCATAACATACAGGGCTGCCGACTTTGGGACTAGAGAACCGGGTGTGAATCTCGGCGTTGGCTCTCCCACGACTACAAAAAATGCAGATAGGAACAAATACAAAATAAAACAATGCTGTATCAAAACCAAATTCAGAACGCTTGGTAGTGCTGGCGTTGCTGCTCCTACGGCTCAGGCTGCGCTGGTTGCTATGCCTGGGCACTGGACAGTGATAACTGGGCGGGGTTTGGCATTGGCGTATATTTAGTGTTAAAAAATAATGTGAATGCCATGTGTGTTTGAAAAACAATAATACCGTCAGTGGATCGCGGCAATCAAAGTAAACTATTGTGTTTCTCAAAGGAAACAAGCATTGGCCGCGCGGCCGTGAAACTGACACGGTCGCGCGGCCGTGAAAGTGAAAGTAATCGTGAGTAAGCGGGTTTTGGAAGTGCAAACAGTGGCTTTTCTGGCGACCAGCTTGCGTTCACGCGAGCGTCCAGATGGCGAGGAAGCCATATGGCGCCTGATCGCGCGTGCACGCTCGCGTGAACGCAAGCTGGTCGCCAGCAAAAGCCACTGTTTGCACTTCCAAAACCCGCTTACTAAAACTCTCGCCAGAGCAACGCATGCGCTGGCTCAGGCGAGACCTAAAAATGAAGGCGTTCCCAAAGTTAAGTGGTACAGGACACCCTAGTTACTTCATTTGTTAAACTTCAGTTAACCTTTAGTTAAATGCTTGCCAGTTTATTTAATATATTTGTATTATTAGTAGTGAGTCGATTAAACAGCAGCCCAGTGCTCCTGTTGAGCAGGGGGCCGTAGAGGTTAGAAGGGCCGCACTTTGAGTATCACTAACCCAAATGAAGGAAATATGTGATGATGCAGCGCTCTCTGCTGGACATTATTACAAACGCTGCGCTAAAAAGAACTTCGCATTACGGTTTGAGGGAGGCTTGTAGCAAAAGTAAAAGAGTAACAACCACTGGCAAACCTAGAAGGTTTGTGTTTTGAACAGCTCTTCTACAAATAGGGGTGTTTTTACGTTTCAATTCTCTATTAAGTTTGTAGTGACCGATACAAAAGTGTAACACAGAATACACACAGGGGTCACAATGATAAATAAGTGATCTACGACAACAGGGTGCGACCCCCTAAAGGGGACGTCAATAACAAGGTACATGTTAGGCAATAACAAGATGCCAATGTCGGAGAATACGGATGGAAGAGAGTGGTGTAAACATCAAATGGGCAGGGAGGGGGAAACTCTGAGGGGAAGTTGTAAAGAGGGTGGGAGCAATCCTATTCACCGGGAAACCGGAATAAGGGCCTGCGGGAATCCATGCTGTAAGTAAACAAGGGGATGTGTGCCCGCAAGCGGGCTCTACATAATTTCACCGGGGAACAGTGCCAGCCGTGGAGAATTTTGAAATAGCTGTATTTAAGGCGCGCTTGTCAGAGCCCTTAATTATAATCGGCTAGGAGGGAGCCCCAGTCTTCCTCTGGGACTTGTATGGTGAGGCGTGGAACCGAGGCTGGAGAGGAGGCAGGAGGGTGATGGGTAGGGTGACCAGATCGTGCGACCCAAAAACCGGGACATTTCACAAAAATAGAGGAAGGACTACAAATGTACATCAATAAAGTGGCAAAGAATGACAGCCTTCATCGTCATAGAAACACAGAAGAGGCACTAAGAAAATAAATAAAATGTAATTTTTAAAAGCAGCATAATACCTGTTAATTAAATTGCTTACTCATAAAATCATGGCCTATGCCCATCCTCTCCATGGTCTTAGATATATACCCTTAGACAACGCGGTCAAAGATTTTTTTTGCAATCAAGGGCAAGGTGGACTTTTTCATCCAAATCGTTTCTCACCTGCCAAAGTACGTGGAAGACAGTATGCATGTGGTTGGTGGAGGAGTGGCCCGGAACAAAGCCCACTTCTGATGAATGTATAAGGGCAGTGATACTTTTTGGGATTTGCATCATCAAAACCTTGGCCAGTATCTTGATGTCCATTACAGAAGGTCTTTTCCAGGTTTCAGGATCACAGAGATACTGGCTCTAAGGAAATCGGGAGTGAGATGTCCGATGTCCGTTGTCCAGGGCGTCCTTATAGAGTGACATCTGGATTGGAATGGTCTCAGGTTTGGTGGCTTTAAAAAAATCCAGCTGGAGAGCCATCCTCTCCGGTGGCCTTCCCAGTGGGCATAGCATCGATCACAAGGCAATCTTCTCCACCATAATCATGCCCTCCAGCTGTGCCAATTAGGAAGATGTCAGCTTCGGACGTTTGAGGTGCCAAAAGAAAGATGTTTCAGCATCTGGAGTTGAACGTGCACCAGTGGTGTAGAGATTTTGGTAATACTTTTGGAATTCCACCACTATAGACATTGGGTGTGTCAGGAGGAGGGGTGGGCGGGATTTTTAATTCCACTGGCGGAATTGGAGGAAGTGGGTAACTTCGGTTACTCATGTAATGTGGAATTATTAATAAATTCCGCCACTCCGCTGGCAGAATGATCAGCACTGTTCATTATGGGCAAACCTCTAGTATGTGTTCAAAACACGTTTTTTCCGTCTGGCCACAAAGGAAGATGGCCGCCTGATTTGAGAGCTCCACTGCGCGACAGACCCCCGATGGAAGCGGCGCTCCCCTCCGTATAATTAGGGTCATAATATCGACATTCCTCACATCTTTAGGGCATACAGACAAGATTGGCTCGTATTCCGGAGCAAAATAATTACCAACATCACCTGATATCAGTGAGGAGCCGGCGCCTCTATCGGCCTTGCATCACCTCAGAAACCTCGACCCTTGCAAGCGCTGAAGCCGCGCCTCCTACGTCTGCCGCCGCCTAACAGTGTTTTCTGCATGGGTCAAATTCCAGAGAATTACAACACCGCCCCTTTCCTCAGCGTCATTCCCACATCGGAGACTAAATCCTGGAATCTGTGGTATATGTGATTGAATGGGGCAGTTCTCAGCCTGGAATATCGCTCTTTTTCACCTCACGTATCTCGTAAAGTCCTGCGTTTTTGAAAAAGTGGCACGTCTAACTGAATATAGCAGCAGACTGAACATAGTACCTGGGTTTATAGAAGGAGGTAAGCAGCTGCATAATTTCCCACTCGTTGCTTAATACGTCAACAATTTTCATGAGGTTTACTTATGAAGCAGACTCTGTGCAGCATTTTAAAATGCATCTGATGGTCTCCCTCATGAGGCCTTTGTTCGCCAAAGTGTATGGACACGCTTGCTGTTCTTGAATAATGAACAGCCTTTATTGGGTGTTTTCGCATTTCTTCCTGACATGGGATTATTTAACTGTTTGATTTACCAGTTTGTTGTGTCTACACTGTAAATCTTCTAGTTGATTCCTGTTCATATCCAGAGTACAATCTCATTGCTGGGTGATTAATGTATCAAAACCAACTGACCTTCTCTTTTTAGATCTGAAAAGAACTCAAATGACAAGAACTGTGAAGTTAACTCCCGCATATAACCGTTAGGCTCACTAGATTGACTGTCATTATTGGGGCTTCTTGTTAGCCCCGCTGCATCTTTCACGCACCCCCTCAAGAATTTTAATTAAATAAGAAAACCAAGAGTTTCCACCTACATTGGTTTGGCAAAAGTAGTACCCATAGCGGAACGCATCAGAATTCATACAAGTGATAATCTAGGATACAACAATTAAAAATTAAAACAAACAAGGAAATCAATAAAAATCTCTACGACAACGATTTTTCTCACTTTGTATATCCATACAGTCGCGTCAGGAACTCTACTAAGATTTTCCAAAACCTCTCAAAGGAAAATCATTACATCCGTTTAAGATCAGGATAGAACATACAATATCACCTATGTGTCACCACAGTGCATTGCCCTGGGATCAAGGAGGAATGTCTGGCAATAAACACGGAACCAAACCTCCTAAACAGCTTATCTTTGCAGAAGTCCTTAAACAATCAAACAATATGTCCACGAAAGGAAGCACTTCTTCTGTAAGCAGCTCGCCTCAGGTTACGTCCGCTGCCACCGGCTCCGCACACATGGACACCATGGACCGCATATTGCAAGAAATTTCAAGTGTCAGTCGTCGACTAGAAGGTATGGATGTCACTATAACATCTTTGGCTACAGAGACCAAGTCAATTAGGGCAGACATTGCAGGTTTTCACACTAAAGTTGAAGGATTAGACTCACGAATAACGGTGATGGAGAGCCGTCTTGACTCATTACAAGGTAGGGACCAATATCTCCTATTCCTCCGTAGCAAAATAGTTGACTTAGAGGACCGAAGCAGGAGAGATAATGTCCGTTTCTTTGGTTTTCCAGAGAATATTGAAGGCCAAAATGCCAGACCTTTTCTTTGTGACATTCTTCCAAAACTGGTTGGTACCTCTTTTAATCCACCTCTAGAAATTCAACGAGCTCACCGAATTGGTCCTCCACGCAAAGACCCTACAACACGTCAGAGGCCGCTTATTGTCTGCTTCCTCAGACATGAACAAGCAAGACAACTATTGACTGCAGCTCGTTCGCAAGGCTCCTTTTCATATGATGGTCACCTCATTCACATGGCAGCTGATTTCTCCAAAGAAACTAATGAACAGCAGAAAACATTTCTCTCCATGAGACCTCAACTTCGACAAATTGATATCAAATATGGGTTATTTGAACCCGCACGTTTTCGCATAACCAAGAATGGGTACTAAAAAGATTTTATGACCCAGAAGACTTACAGAAATTTCTGGAATGTATGAAACCGCAAGATATGGATGTATAACATACGCAAAAGGATCTAATTCAGCCAATTCATAACTTTTCTCAACAGCTGCCGGATAATAGAAGACGAAATCCTAGCAACTCACGACACCGCGGCAGAGACTTAGAAAGATCTAACCATTCTCAAGAAGACAGAAATTCAGCTCTACAAACTGTTTCTACCTTTACACAAGAACCACACAGAGACAAGTCTCGATCCCCTCTTAAGTCCACCTCAGATGCGGATTGAAAATGTCGTTAACCAAATCTGCTGTTAATTTTTACAGTTATTGTAACTGTTATTGTTAAACGAAGGCCCAACATAACTCTCTGAACTATTATCATCAATATAAGCACTATGAACAACTTACATAGGGGCCTATTAGGATGGCGGTCGGAAAATCACCCCGACCGCCATGGAAGCGGAAAAGAACCGTCCGCCGGCACCGGGGAGAAACCGGCGGCCAAATTAGGATCAACCGCCAAAAAACAGCGGTACGGGGGAAAGAAAAACCGCCCTTAGCGTGCGGAGATGGCCAAAACACGTCCGCGGCAGACGGATCCGCAGCGGAAAAACACTAACCCGCAGCAAGGATAGCGGAGACACCACACGGGAAATTAGGATATCCCCGATGGTCCAGCGGCACGTTCTGCTCTTTCCGACCGCCGGGGTCGCTAACAGTGATGAATGGGAGAGCATGCGGAAGAGCTGCAGCAAAGCCACCGCCGCGGACGCTCTGTGACAAATTTTGCGGACAATTTAAAAATCCCACAATAAGGCCACAAAGTGCCCACACCAAAGTAGCCATGCCACCCAAAAACAGAAAACACACCCCAATGACACAACATTGCACATAAAAAAAAAAATTACAAGGACAACCCACACAACACACCTGAGAGCACTCCCACATGTGGACACACCCACATAGAGCATAAAACCAGCCCCTTCCTTGACCACAATCCTCTGCACTAACCCACAACTGAAGGGCCCAACCCCTCAGAACAAAGGATAGGCAAAGCTACACACCATCACCACTCACACCACACACAGCACCACCACCACTTCCACACCTGCACCCCTAACCCCTTTGCACATCACACACCATACACATCACCACCACCACCACCACTTACACACCTGCACCTACAACACCTCTGCACATCACACACCATGTCAACACATAAAATGCCCAAATTCACAGAGTGAGTTGAAGGTAATGGTAGATGAGATAGTCAGAGTGGAACCACAACTGTTTGGTAGCCTGGACCAACAGACACCATTAGCCACAAGGACTCAAATGTGGGCAAGGATAGTCCAGAAGATCAATGCAGTAGCGACCATCCCAAGATCCAGAAAGGAAATCATGAAGCGGTGGCATGACTTGAAGAGGGTTGTCAAAGAGAGGAGGACCAAGAACCGTCAGCTGGCTGACAAGACTAGCGGTGGCACTCCCATACCACCAAAACCCCTCACCCCATGGGAGGAGAAGGTGCTTGCCATACTGCATCCAGAGAGTCTCACAGGAGTATCCAGGGGAGTGGAGGCTGGTAAGTACAAACAGATGACTACCACCACACTGCTATGTACTGCCTTGCACAACTACAAAGATACACCTCCTAGGACCAATTCCATTCATCTGCACCACACACTAACAAAAACATGTCTCACAGATCCAACATCCACCCCCTCCCAATCACCACCAATGTAGCTAGCAACATTACCATGGGTGCATGTGCACAGGCAGCCAGCACTGCAACTCCCACCATGCCCCCTTGTCCCACACCTCAGCAGGATGGAGCACTCCCCCACCCCACCCAGAAGCATGTGTCAGCCATTACATCCCCAACAAACAACCCAACAGGTAGGTAGCCATCTTGCCATGGAGGGCTGTTTGGGGGGGGAGGCCTGGACTACTACTCCCACCATGCCCCCTGTCCCACACCTCAGCAGGATGGAGCACACCCCCACCCCACCCAGAAGCATGTGTCAGCCATTACATCCCCAACAAACAAATTAACAGGTAGGTAGCCATCTTGCCATGGAGGGCTGTATGTGGGAGGGAGGCCTGGACTACTATTCCCACCATGCCCCCTGTCCCACACCTCAGCAGAATGGAGCACTCCCCCACCCCACCCAGAAGCATGTGTCAGCCATTACATCCCCAACAAACAAACTAACAGGTAGGTAGCCATCTTGCCATGGAGGGCTGTATGTGGGAGGGATGCCTGGACTACTACTCCCACCATGACCCCTGTCCCACACCTCAGCAGGATGGAGCACTTCCCCACCCAGAAGCATGTGTCAGCCATTACATACCCAACAAACAAACCAACAGGTAGGTAGCCATCTTGCCATGGAGGGCTGTATGTGGGAGGGAGGCCTGGACTACTACTCCCACCATGCCCCCTGTCCCACACCTCAGCAGGATGGAGCACTCCCCACCCCACCCAGAAGCATGTGTCAGCCATTACATCCTCAACAAACAAACCAAGAGGTAGGTAGCCATCATGCCATGGAGGGCTGTGTGGGGGGGAGGCCTGGACTACTACTCCCACCATGCCCCCTGTCCCACACCTCAGCAGGATGGAGCACACACCAACCCCACACAGAAGCATGTGTCAGCCATTACATCCCCAACAAACAAACTAACAGGTAGGTAGCCATCTTGCCATGGAGGGCTATGTGGGGGGAGGCCTGGACTACTACTCCCACCATGCCCCCTGTCCCACACCTCAGCAGGATGGAGCACACACCAACCCCACACAGAAGCATGTGTCAGCCATTACATCCCCAACAAACAAACTAACAGGTAGGTAGCCATCTTGCCATGGAGGGCTGTTTGAGAGGGAGGCCTGGACTACTACTCCCACCATGCCCCCTGTCCCACACCTCAGCAGGATGGAGCACACCCCATCCCACCCAGAAGCATCTGTCAGCCATTACATCCCCAACAAACAAATTAACAGGTAGGTAGCCATCTTGCCATGGAGGGCTGTATGTGGGAGGGAGGCCTGGACTACTACTCCCACCATGCCCCCTGTCCCACACCTCAGCAGGATGGAGCACTCCCCACCCCACCCAGAAGCATGTGTCAGCCATTACATCCTCAACAAACAAACCAAGAGGTAGGTAGCCATCTTGCCATGGAGGGCTGTGCGGGGGGGAGGCCTGGACTACTACTCCCACCATGCCCCCTGTCCCACACCTCAGCAGGATGGAGCACACACCAACCCCACACAGAAGCATGTGTCAGCCATTACATGCCCAACAAACAAACTAACAGGTAGGTAGCCATCTTGCCATGGAGGGCTGTATGTGGGAGGGAGGCCTGGACTACTATTCCCACCATGCCCCCTGTCCCACACCTCAGCAGAATGGAGCACTCCCCACCCCACCCAGAAGCATGTGTCAGCCATTACATCCCCAACAAACAAACTAACAGGTAGGTAGCCATCTTGCCATGGAGGGCTGTATGTGGGAGGGATGCCTGGACTACTACTCCCACCATGACCCCTGTCCCACACCTCAGCAGGATGGAGCACTTCTCCACCCAGAAGCATGTGTCAGCCATTACATACCCAACAAACAAACCAACAGGTAGGTAGCCATCTTGCCATGTAGGGCTGTATGTGGGAGGGAGGCCTGGAATACTACTCCCACCATGCCCCTGTCCCACACCTCAGCAGGATGGAGCACTCCCCACCCCACCTAGAAGCCGATGTCAGCCATTACATCCTCAACAAACAAACCAAGAGGTAGGTAGCCATCTTGCCATGGAGGGCTGTGTGGGGGAGGCCTGGACTACTACTCCCACCATGCCCCCTGTCCCACACCTCAGCAGGATGGAGCACACACCAACCCCACACAGAAGCAAGTGTCAGCCATTACATCCCCAACAAACAAACTAACAGGTAGGTAGCCATCTTGCCATGGAGGGCTGTATGTGGGAGGGAGGCCTGGACTACTACTCCCACCATGCCCCCTGTCCCACACCTCAGCAGGATGGAGCACACCCTCACCCCACCCAGAAGCATGTGTCAGCCATTAAATCCCCAACAAACAAACTAACAGGTAGGTAGCCATCTTGCCATGGAGGGCTGTATGTGGGAGGGAGGCCTGGACTACTACTCCCACCATGCCCCCTGTCCCATACCTCAGCAGGATGGAGCACTCCCCACCCCACCCAGAAGCATGTGTCAGCCATTATATCCCCAACAAACAAACTAACAGGTAGGTAGCCATCTTGCCATGGAGGGCTGTATGTGGGAGGGAGGCCTGGACTACTACTCCCACCATGCCCCCTGTCCCACACCTCAGCAGGATGGAGCACACCCCCACCCCACCCAGAATCATGTGTCAGCCATTAGATCCCCAACAAACAAACTAACAGGTAGGTAGCCATCTTGCCATGGAGGGCTGTATGTGGGAGGAGGCCTGGACTACTACTCCCACCATGCCCCCTGTCCCATACCTCAGCAGGATGGAGCACTCCCCCACCCCACCCAGAAGCATGTGCCAGCCATTACATCCCCAACCAACAAACCAACGGGTAGGTAGCCATCTTGCCATGGTGGGCTGTATGTGGGAGGAGGCCTGGCCTACTACTCCCACCATGCCCCTGTCCCACACCTCAGCAGGATGGAGCACACCCCCACCCCACCCCACCCAGAAGCATGTGTCAGCCATTACATCCCCAACAAACAAATTAACAGGTAGGTAGCCATCTTGCCATGGAGGGCTGTATGTGGGAGGGAGGCCTGGACTACTATTCCCACCATGCCCCCTGTCCCACACCTCAGCAGAATGGAGCACTCCCCCACCCCACCCAGAAGCATGTGTCAGCCATTACATCCCCAACAAACAAACTAACAGGTAGGTAGCCATCTTGCCATGGAGGGCTGTATGTGGGAGGGATGCCTGGACTACTACTCCCACCATGACCCCTGTCCCACACCTCAGCAGGATGGAGCACTTCCCCACCCAGAAGCATGTGTCAGCCATTACATACCCAACAAACAAACCAACAGGTAGGTAGCCATCTTGCCATGGAGGGCTGTATGTGGGAGGGAGGCCTGGACTACTACTCCCACCATGCCCCCTGTCCCACACCTCAGCAGGATGGAGCACTCCCCACCCCACCCAGAAGCATGTGTCAGCCATTACATCCTCAACAAACAAACCAAGAGGTAGGTAGCCATCATGCCATGGAGGGCTGTGTGGGGGGAGGCCTGGACTACTACTCCCACCATGCCCCCTGTCCCACACCTCAGCAGGATGGAGCACACACCAACCCCACACAGAAGCATGTGTCAGCCATTACATCCCCAACAAACAAACTAACAGGTAGGTAGCCATCTTGCCATGGAGGGCTGTTTGAGAGGGAGGCCTGGACTACTACTCCCACCATGCCCCCTGTCCCACACCTCAGCAGGATGGAGCACACCCCCATCCCACCCAGAAGCATCTGTCAGCCATTACATCCCCAACAAACAAATTAACAGGTAGGTAGCCATCTTGCCATGGAGGGCTGTATGTGGGAGGGAGGCCTGGACTACTACTCCCACCATGCCCCCTGTCCCACACCTCAGCAGGATGGAGCACTCCCCACCCCACCCAGAAGCATGTGTCAGCCATTACATCCTCAACAAACAAACCAAGAGGTAGGTAGCCATCTTGCCATGGAGGGCTGTGCGGGAGGAGGCCTGGACTACTACTCCCACCATGCCCCCTGTCCCACACCTCAGCAGGATGGAGCACACACCAACCCCACACAGAAGCATGTGTCAGCCATTACATGCCCAACAAACAAACTAACAGGTAGGTAGCCATCTTGCCATGGAGGGCTGTATGTGGGAGGGAGGCCTGGACTACTATTCCCACCATGCCCCCTGTCCCACACCTCAGCAGAATGGAGCACTCCCCACCCCACCCAGAAGCATGTGTCAGCCATTACATCCCCAACAAACAAACTAACAGGTAGGTAGCCATCTTGCCATGGAGGGCTGTATGTGGGAGGGATGCCTGGACTACTACTCCCACCATGACCCCTGTCCCACACCTCAGCAGGATGGAGCACTTCTCCACCCAGAAGCATGTGTCAGCCATTACATACCCAACAAACAAACCAACAGGTAGGTAGCCATCTTGCCATGTAGGGCTGTATGTGGGAGGGAGGCCTGGAATACTACTCCCACCATGCCCCCTGTCCCACACCTCAGCAGGATGGAGCACTCCCCCACCCCACCTAGAAGCCGATGTCAGCCATTACATCCTCAACAAACAAACCAAGAGGTAGGTAGCCATCTTGCCATGGAGGGCTGTGTGGGGGGAGGCCTGGACTACTACTCCCACCATGCCCCCTGTCCCACACCTCAGCAGGATGGAGCACACCCTCACCCCACCCAGAAGCATGTGTCAGCCATTAAATCCCCAACAAACAAACTAACAGGTAGGTAGCCATCTTGCCATGGAGGGCTGTATGTGGGAGGGAGGCCTGGACTACTACTCCCACCATGCCCCCGTCCCATACCTCAGCAGGATGGAGCACTCCCCCACCCCACCCAGAAGCATGTGTCAGCCATTATATCCCCAACAAACAAACTAACAGGTAGGTAGCCATCTTGCCATGGAGGGCTGTATGTGGGAGGGAGGCCTGGACTACTACTCCCACCATGCCCCCTGTCCCACACCTCAGCAGGATGGAGCACACCCCCACCCCACCCAGAATCATGTGTCAGCCATTAGATCCCCAACAAACAAACTAACAGGTAGGTAGCCATCTTGCCATGGAGGGCTGTATGTGGGAGGGAGGCCTGGACTACTACTCCCACCATGCCCCCTGTCCCATACCTCAGCAGGATGGAGCACTCCCCCACCCCACCCAGAAGCATGTGCCAGCCATTACATCCCCAACCAACAAACCAACGGGTAGGTAGCCATCTTGCCATGGTGGGCTGTATGTGGGAGGGAGGCCTGGCCTACTACTCCCACCATGCCCCCTGTCCCACACCTCAGCAGGATGGAGCACACCCCCACCCCACCCCACCCAGAAGCATGTGTCAGCCATTACATCCCCAACCAACAAACTAACAGGTAGGTAGCCATCTCGCCATGGAGGGCTGTATGTGGGAGGGAGGCCTGGCCTACTACTCCCACCATGCCCCCTGTCCAATACCTCAGCTGGATGGAGCACTCCCCCACCCCACCCAGAAGCATGTTTCAGCCATTAGATCCCAAACCAACAAACTTACAGGTAGGTAGCCATCTTGCCATCGAGGGCTATATGTGGGAGGGAGGCCTGGACTACTACTCCCACCATGCCCCCTGTCCCACACCTCAGCAGGATGGAGCACTCCCCCACCCAGAAGCATGTGTCAGCCATTACATACCCAACAAACAAACCAACAGGTAGGTAGCCATCTTGCCATGGAGGGCTGTATGTGGGAGGGAGGCCTGGACTACTATTCCCACCATGCCCCCTGTCCCACACCTCAGCAGGATGGAGCACTCCCCACCCAGAAGCATGTGTCAGCCATTACATCCCCAACAAACAAACTAACAGATAGGTAGACATCTTGCCATGGAGGGCTGTTTGGGGGGGAGGCCTAGACTACTGCTCCCACCATGCCCCCTGTCCCACACCTCAGCAGGATGGAGCACTCCCCCACCCAACTAACAGGTAGGTAGCCATCTTGCCATGGAGGGCTGTATGTGGGAGGGAGGCCTGGACTACTACTCCCACCATGCCCCCTGTCCCATACCTCAGCAGAATGGAGCACTCCCCCAACCCACCCAGAAGCATGTGTCAGCCATTACATCCCCAACAAACAAACCAACAGGTAGGTAGCCATTTTTCCATGGAGAGCTGTTTGGGGGGGGAGGCCTGGACTACTACTCCCACCATGCCCCCTGTCCCACACCTCAGCAGGATGGAACACACCCCCACCCCACCCAGAAGCATGTGTCAGCCATTACATCCCCAATAAACAAACTAACAGGTAGGTAGCCATCTTGCCATGGAGGGCGTAAGTGGGAGGAGGCCTGGACTGCTACTCCCACCATGCCCCCTGTCCCATACCTCAGCAGGATGCAGCACTCCCCCACCCCACCCAGAAGCATGTGTCAGCCATTACATCCCCAACCAACAAACTAACAGGTAGGTAGCCATCTTGCCATGGAGGGCTGTATGTGGGAGGGAGGCCTGGCCTACTACTCCCACCATGCCCCCTGTCCCATACCTCAGCTGGATGGAGCACTCCCCCACCCCACCCAGAAGCATGTTTCAGCCATTAGATCCCAAACCAACAAACTTACAGGTAGGTAGCCATCTTGCCATGGAGGGCTATATGTGGGAGGGAGGCCTGGACTACTACTCCCACCATGCCCCCTGTCCCACACCTCAGCAGGATGGAGCCCTCCCCCACCCAGAAGCATGTGTCAGCCATTACATACCCAACAAACAAACCAACAGGTAGGTAGCCATCTTGCCATGGAGTGCTGTATGTGGGAGGGAGGCCTGGACTACTACTCCCACCATGCCCCCTGTCCCACACCTCAGCAGGATGGAGCACTCCCCCACCCAGAAGCATGTGTCAGCCATTACAACCCCAACAAACAAACTAACAGGTAGGTAGCCATCTTGCCATGGAGGGCTGTTTGGGGGGGAGGCCTAGACTACTGCTCCCACCATGCCCCCTGTCCCACACCTCAGCAGGATGGAGCACTCCCCCACCCAACTAACAGGTAGGTAGCCATCTTGCCATGGAGGGCTGTATGTGGGAGGGAGGCCTGGACTACTACTCCCACCATGCCCCCTGTCCCATACCTCAGCAGGATGGAGCACTCCCCCAACCCACCCAGAAGCATGTGTCAGCCATTACATCCCCAACAAACAAACCAACAGGTAGTTAGCCAATTTTCCATGGAGGGCTGTTTGGGGGGGGAGGCCTGGACTACTACTCCCACCATGCCCCCTGTCCCACACCTCAGCAGGATGGCACACACCCCCACCCCACCCAGAAGCATGTGTCAGCCATTACATCCCCAACAAACAAACTAACAGGTAGGTAGCCATCTTGCCATGGAGGGCTGTAAGTGGGAGGGAGGCCTGGACTGCTACTCCCACCATGCCCCCTGTCCCATACCTCAGCAGGATGGAGCACTCCCCCACCCCACCCAGAAGCATGTGTCAGCCATTACATCCCCAACAAACAAACTAACAGGTAGGTAGCCATCTTGCCATGGAGGGCTGTATGTGGGAGGGAGGCCTGGACTACTACTCCCACCATGCCCCCTGTCCCATACCTCAGCAGGATGGAGCACTCCCCACCCCACCCAGAAGCATGTGTCAGCCATTACATCCCCAACAAACAAACCAACAAGTAGGTAGCCAATTTGCCATGGAGGGCTGTTTGGGGGAGGCCTGGACTACTACTCCCACCATGCCCCCTGTCCCACACCTCAGCAGGATGGAGCACACCCCCACCCCACCCAGAATCATGTGTCAGCCATTACATCCCCAACAAACAAACTAACAGGTAGGTAGCCATCTTGCCATGGAGGGCTGTATGTGGGAGGGAGGCCTGGACTACTACTCCCACCATGCCCCCTGTCCCATACCTCAGCAGGATGGAACACTCCCCCACCCCACCCAGAAGCATGTGTCAGCCATTACATCCCCAACCAACAAACCAATGGGTAGGTAGCCATCTTGCTATGGAGGGCTGTTTGGGGGGGAGGCCTGGACTACTGCTCCCACCGTGCCCCCTGTCCCACACCTCAGCAGGATGGAGCACACCCCCACCCCACCCAGAAGCATGTATCAGCCATTACATCCCCAACCAACAAACTAACAGGTAGGTAGCCATGTTGCCATGGAGGGCTGTATGTGGGAGGGAGGCCTGGACTACTACTCCCACCATGCCCCCTGTCCCATACCTCAGCAGGATGGAGAACTCCCCCACCCCACCCAGAAGCATGTGTCAGCCATTACATCCCCAACCAACAAACTAACAGGTAGGTAGCCATCTTGCCATGGAGGGCTGTATGTGGGAGGGAGGCCTGGACTACTATTCCTACCATGCCCCCTGTCCCACACCTCAGCAGGATGGAGCACTCCCCCACCCAGAAGCATGTGTCAGCCATTACATACCCAACAACCAAACCAACAGGTAGGTAGCCATCTTGCCATGGAGGGCTGTTTGTGGGAGGGAGGCCTGGACTACTACTCCCACTATGCCCCCTGTCCCACACCTCAGCAGGATGGAGCACTCCCCCACCCAGAAGCACGTGTCAGCAATTACATACCCAACAAACAAACCAACAGGTAGGTAGCCATCTTGCCATGGAGGGCTGTGTGTGGGAGGGAGGCCTGGACTACTACTCCCACCATGCCCCCTGTCCCACACCTCAGCAGGATGGAGCACACCCTCACCCCACCCAGAAGCATGTGTCAGCCATTACATCCCCAACAAACAAACCAACAGGTAGGTAGCCATCTTGCCATGGAGGGCTGTTTGGGGGGGAGGCCTGGACTACTACTCCCACCATGCCCCCTGTCCCACACCTCAGCAAGATGGAGCACACCCCACCCCACCCAGAAGCATGTGTCAGCCATTACATCCCCAACAAACAAACTAACAGGTAGGTAGCCATCTTGCCATGGAGGGTTGTATGTGGGAGGGAGGCCTGGACTACTACTCCCACCATGCCCCCTGTCCCATACCTCAGCAGGATGGAGCACTCCCCCACCCCACCCAGAAACATGTGTCAGCCATTACATCCCCAACAAACAAACCAACAGGTAGGTAGCCATCTTGCCATGGAGGGATGTTTGGGGGAGGCCTGGACTAGTACTCCCACCATGCCCCCTGTCCCACACCTCAGCAGGATGGAGCACACCCCCACCCCACCCAGAATCATGTGTCAGCCATTACATCCCCAACAAACAAACTAACAGGTAGGTAGCCATCTTGCAATGGAGGGCTGTATGTGGGAGGGAGGCCTGGACTACTACTCCCACCATGCCCCCTGTCCCATACCTCAGCAGGATGGAGCACTCCCCCACCCCACCCAGAAGCATGTGTCAGCCATTACATCCCCAACCAACAAACCAATGGGTAGGTAGCCATCTTGCCATGGAGGTCTGTTTGGGGGGGGAGGCCTGCACTACTGCTCCCACCATGCCCCATGTCCCACACCTCAGCAGGATGGAGCACACCCCCACCCCACCCAGAAGCATGTATCAGCCATTACATCCCCAACCAACAAACTAACAGGTAGGTAGCCATCTTGCCATGGAGGGCTGTTTGGGGGGAGGCCTGGACTACTGCTCCCACCATGCCCCCTGTCCCACACCTCAGCAGGATGGAGCACTCCCCCACCCCACCCAGAAGCATGTGTCAGCCATTCCATCCCCAACAAACAAACTAACAGGTAGGTAGCCATCTTGCCATGGAGGGATGTATGTGGGAGGGAGGCCTGGACTACTACTCCCACCATGCCCCCTGTCCCATACCTCAGAAGGATGGAGCACTCCCTACCCACCCAGAAGCATGTGTCAGCCATTACATCCACAACAAACAAACCAACAGGTAGGTAGCCATCTTGCCATGGAGGGCTGTTTGGGGGGAGGCGTGGACTACTACTCCCACCATGTCCCCTGTCCCACACCTCAGCAGGATGGAGCACACCACCACCCCACCCAGAAGCATGTGTCAGCCATTACATCCCCAAAAAACAAACCAACAGATAGGTAGCCATCTTGCCATGGAGGGCTGTTTGGGGGGGAGGCCTGGACTACTACTCCCACCATGCCCCCTGTCCCACACCTCAGCAGGATGGAGCACACCCTCACCCCACCCAGAAGCATGTGTCAGCCATTAAATCCCCAACAAACAAACTAGCAGGTAGGTAGCCATCTTGCCATGGAGGGCTGTATGTGGGAGGGAGGCCTGGACTACTACTCCCACCATGCCCCCTGTCCCATACCTCAGCAGGATGGAGCACTCCCCACCCCACCCAGAAGCATGTGTCAGCCATTATATCCCCAACAAACAAACTAACAGGTAGGTAGCCATCTTGCCATGGAGGGCTGTATGTGGGAGGGAGGCCTGGACTACTACTCCCACCATGCCCCCTGTCCCATACCTCAGCAGGATGGAGCACTCCCCCACCCCACCCAGAAGCATGTGTCAGCCATTATATCCCCAACAAACAAACTAACAGGTAGGTAGCCATCTTGCCATGGAGGGCTGTATGTGGGAGGGAGGCCTGTACTACTACTCCCACCATGCACCCTGTCCCACACCTCAGCAGAATGGAGCACTCCCCCACCCCACCCAGAAGCATGTGTCAGCCATTACATCCCCAGCAAACAAACTAACAGGTAGGTAGCCATCTTGCCATGGAGGGCTGTATGTGGGAGGGATACCTGGACTACCACTCCCACCATGCCCCCTGTCCCACACCTCAGCAGGATGGAGCACTCCCCCACCCAGAAGCATGTGTCAGCCATTACATACCCAACAATCAAACCAACAGGTAGGTAGCCATCTTGTCATGGAGGGCTGTATGTGGGAGGGAGGCCTGGACTACTACTCCCACCATGCCCCCTGTCCCACACCTCAGCAGGATGGAGCACTCCCCCACCCCACCCAGAAGCATGTGTCAGCCATTACATCCTCAACAAACAAACCAACAGGTAGGTAGCCATCTTGCCATGGAGGGCAGTGTGGGGTGGAGGCCTGGACTACTACTCCCACCATGCCCCCTATCCCACATCTCAGCAGTATGGGGCACTCCCCCACCCCACCCAGAAGCATGTGTCAGCCATTACATCTTCAACAAACAAACTAACAGGTAGGTAGCCATCTTGCCATGGAGGGCTGTATGTGGGAGGGAGGCCTGGACTACTACTCCCACCATGCCCCCTGTCCCATACCTTAGCAGGATGGAGCACGCCCCCACCCCACCCAGAAGCATGTGTCAGCCATTAGATCCCCAACAAACAAACTAACAGGTAGGTAGCCATCTTGCCATGGAGGGCTGTATGTGGGAGGGAGGCCTGGACAACTACTCCCACCATGCCCCCTGTCCCATACCTCAGCAGCATGGAGAACTCCCCCACCCCACCCAGAAGCATGTGTCAGCCATTACATCCCCACCCAACAAACCAACGGGTAGGTAGCCATCTTGTCATGGAGGGCTGTTTGGGGGGGATGCCTAGACTACTGCTCCCACCATGCCCCCTGTCCCACACCTCAGCAAGATGGAGCACACCCCCACCCCACCCCACCCCACCCAGAAGCATGTGTCAGCCATTACATCCCCAACCAACAAACTAACAGGTAGGTAGCCATCTTGCCATGGAGGGCTGTATGTGGGAGGGAGGCCTGGCCTACTACTCCCACCATGCCCCCTGTCCCATACCTCAGCAGGATGGAGCATTCCCCCACCCACCCAGAAGCATGTGTCAGCCATTAGAACCCCAACCAACAAACGAACTGGTAGGTAGCCATCTTGTCATGGAGGGCTGTATGTGGGAGGAGGCCTGGACTACTACTCCCAACATGCCCCCTGTCCCACACCTCAGCAGGATGGAGCACTCCCCCACCCAGAAGCATGTGTCAGCCATTACATACCCAACAAACAAACCAACAGGTAGGTAGCCATCTTGCCATAGAGGGCTGTATGTGGGAGGGAGGCCTGGACTACTACTCCCACCATGCCCCCTGTCCCACACCTCAGCAGGATGGAGCACTCCCCCACCCAGAAGCATGTGTCAGCCATTACATCCCCAACAAACAAACTAACAGGTAGGTAGCCATCTTGCCATGGAGGGCTGTTTGGGGGGAGCCCTGGACTACTGCTCCCACAATGCCCCCTGTCCCATACCTCAGCAGGATGGAGCACTCCCCCACCCCACCCATAAGCATGTGTCAGCCATTCCATCCCCAACAAACATACTAACAGGTAAGTAGCCATCTTGCCATGGAGGGCTGTATGTGGGAGGGAGGCCTGGACTACTACTCCTACCATGCCCCCTGGCCCATACCTCAGCAGGATGGAGCACTCCCCCACCCCACCCAGAAGCATGTGTCAGCCATTACATCCCCAACAAACAAACTAACAGGTAGGTAGCCATCTTGCCATGGAGGGCTGTATGTGGGAGGGAGGCCTGGACTACTACTCCCACCATGCCCCCTGTCCCATCCCTCAGCAGGATGGAGCATTCCCCCACCCCACCCAGAAGCATGTGTCAGCCATTACATCCCCAACAAACAAACCAACAGGTAGGTAGCCATCTTGCCATGGAGGGCTGTTTGGGTGGAGGCCTGGACTACTACTCCCACCATGCCCCCTGTCCCACACCTCAGCAGGATGGAGCACACCCCTACCCCACCCAGAATCATGTGTCAGCCATTACGTCCCCAACAAACAAACTAACAGGTAGGTAGCCATCTTGCCATGGAGGGCTGTATGTGGGAGGGAGGCCGGGACTACTACTCCCACCATGCCCCCTGTCCCATACCTCAGCAGGATGGAGCACTCCCCCACCCCACCCAGAAGCATGTGTCAGCCATTACATCCCCAACCAACAAACCAATGGGTAGGTAGCCATCTTGCCATGGAGGGCTGTTTGGGGGGGAGGCCTGGACCACTGCTCCCACCATGCCCCCTGTCCCGCACCTCAGCAGGATGGAGCACACCCCCACCCCACCCAGAAGCATATGTCAGCCATTACATCCCCAACCAACAAACTAACAGGTAGGTAACCACCTTGCCAAGGAGGGCTGTATGTGGGAGGGAGGCCTGGACTACTACTCCCACCATGCCCCCTGTCCCATACCTCAGCAGGATGGAGAACTCCCCCATCCCACCCAGAAGCATGTGTCAACCATTACATCCCCAACCAACAAACTAACAGGTAGGTAGCCATCTTGCCATGGAGGGCTGTTTGGTGGGAGGCCTGGAATACTGCTCCCACCATGCCCCCTGTCCCACACCTCAGTAGGATAGAGCATTCCCCACCCCACCCAGAAGCATGTGTCAGCCATTCCATCCCCAACAAACAAACTAACAGGTATGTAGCCATCTTGCCATGGAGGGCTGTATGTGGGAGGGAGGCCTGGACTACTACTCCCACCATGCCCCCTGTCCCATACCTCAGCAGGATGGAGCACTCCCCTACCCCACCCAGAAGCATGTGTCAGCCATTACATCCACAACAAACAAACCAACAGGTAGGTAGCCATCTTGCCATGGAGGGCTGTTTGGGGGGGAGGCCTGGACTACTACTCCCACCATGCCCCCTGTCCCACACCTCAGCAGGATGGAGCACACCCCCACCCCACCCAGAAGCATATGTCAGCCATTACATCCCCAACAAACAAACTAACTTGTAGGTAGCCATCTTGCCATGGAGGGCTGTATGTGGGAGGGAGGCCTTGACTACTACTCCCACCATGCCCCCTGTCCCATACCTCAGCAGGATGGAGCACTCCCCCATCCCACCCAGAAGCATGTGTCAGCCATTACATCCCCAAAAAACAAACCAACAGGTAGGTAGCCATCTTGCCATGGAGGGCTGTTTGGGGGGGAGGCCTGGACTACTGCTCCCACCATGCCCCCTGTTCCACACCTCAGCAGGATGGAGCACACCCCCACCCCACCCAGAAGCATGTGTCAGCCATTACATCCCCAACCAACAAACTAACAGGTAGGTAGCCATCTTGCCATGGAGGGCTGTATGTGCGAGGGAGACCTGGACTACTTCTCCCACCATGCCCCCTGTCCCATACCTCAGCAGGATGGAGCACTCCCCCACCCCACCCAGAAGCATGTGTCAGCCATTACATCCCCAACCAACAAACTAACAGGTAGGTAGCCATCTTGCCATGGAGGGCTGTATGTGGGAGGGAGGCCTGGACTACTACTCCCACCATGCCCCCTGTCCCACACCTCAGCAGGATGGAGCACTCCCCAACCAGAAGCATGTGTCAGCCATTACATCCCCAACAAACAAACCAACAGGTAGGTAGCCATCTTGCCATGGAGGGCTGTATGTGGGAGGAGGCCTGGACTACTACTCCCACCATGCCCCTGTCCCATACCTCCGCAGGATGGAGCACTCCCTACCCCACCCAGAAGCATGTGTCAGCCATTACATCCACAACAAACAAACCAACAGGTAGGTAGCCATCTTGCCATGGAGGGCTGTTTGGGGGGAGGCGTGGATTACTACTCCCACCATGCCCCCTGTCCCACACCTCAGCAGGATGGAGCACACCCCCACCCCACCCAGAAGCATATGTCAGCCATTACATCCCCAACAAACAAACTAACAGGTAGGTAGCCATCTTGCCATGGAGGGCTGTATGTGGGAAGGAGGCCTGGACTACTACTCCCACCATGCCCCCTGTCCCATACCTCAGCAGGATGGAGCACTCCCCACCCCACCCAGAAGCATGTGTCAGCCATTACATCCCCAACAAACAAACCAACAGGTAGGTAGCCATCTTGCCATGGAGGGCTGTTTGGGGGAGGCCTGGACTACTGCTCCCACCATGCCCCCTGTCCCACACCTCAGCAGGATGGAGCACAGCCCCACCCCACCCAGAAGCATGTGTCAGCCATTACATCCCCAACCAACAAACTAACAGGTAGGTAGCCATCTTGCCATGGAGGGCTGTATGTGGGAGGGAGACCTGGACAACTACTCCCGGCATGCCCCCTGTCCCATACCTCAGCAGGATGGAGCACTCCCCCACCCCACCCAGAAGCATGTGTCAGCCATTACATCCCCAACCAACAAACTAACAGGTAGGTAGCCATCTTGCCATGGAGGGCTGTATGTGGGAGGGAGGCCTGGACTACTACTCCCACCATGCACCCTGTCCCACACCTCAGCAGAATGGAGCACTCCCCCACCCCACCCAGAAGCATGTGTCAGCCATTACATCCCCAACAAACAAACTAACAGGTAGGTAGCCATCTTGCCATGGAGGGCTGTATGTGGGAGGGATGCCTGGACTACCACTCCCACCATGCCCCCTGTCCCACACCTCAGCAGGATGGAGCACTCCCCCAACCAGAAGCATGTGTCAGCCATTACATACCCAACAAACAAACCAACAGGTAGGTAGCCATCTTGCCATAGAGGGCAGTGTGGGGGGGAGGCCTGGACTACTACTCCCACCATGCCCCCTGTCCCACATCTCAGCAGTATGGAGCACTCCCCCACCCCACCCAGAAGCATGTGTCAGCCATTACATCCCCAACAAACAAACTAACAGGTAGGTAGCCATCTTGCCATGGAGGGCTGTATGTGGGAGGGAGGCCTGGACTACTACTCCCACCATGCCCCCTGTCCCATACCTTAGCAGGATGGAGCACTCCCCCACCCCACCCAGAAGCATGAGTCAGCCATTACATCCCCAACAAACAAACCACCAGGTAGGTAGACATCTTGCCATGGAGGGCTGTTTGGGGGGGAGGCCTGGACTACTACTCCCACCATGCCCCCTGTCCCACACCTCAGCAGGATGGAGCACACCCCCACCCCACCCAGAATCATGTGTCAGCCATTAGATCCCCAACAAACAAACTAACAGGTAGGTAGCCATCTTGCCATGGAGGGCTGTATGTGGGAGGGAGGCCTGGACTACTACTCCCACCATGCAACCTGTCCCATACCTCAGCAGGATGGAGCACTCCCCTACCCCACCCAGAATCATGTGTCAGCCATTACATCCACAACAAACAAACCAACAGGTAGGTAGCCATCTTGCCATGGAG
This sequence comes from Calotriton arnoldi, assembly GCA_963921515.1. Lineage (NCBI taxonomy): Eukaryota > Metazoa > Chordata > Amphibia > Caudata > Salamandridae > Calotriton > Calotriton arnoldi. The sequence goes on from CAWUFW010012591.1 coordinate 171,607, forward strand.
GGCTGTTTGGGGGGGGAGGCCTGGACTACTACTCCCACCATGCCCCCTGTCCCACACCTCAGCAGGATGGAACACACCCCCACCCCACCCAGAAGCATATGTCAGCCATTACATCCCCAACAAACAAACTAACATGTAGGTAGCCATCTTGCCATGGAGGGCTGTATGTGGGAGGGAGGCCTTGACTACTACTCCCACCATGCCCCCTGTCCCATACCTCAGCAGGATGGAGCACTCCCCCACCCCTCCCAGAAGCATGTGTCAGCCATTACATCCCCAACAAACAAACCAACAGGTAGGTAGCCATCTTGCCATGGAGGGCTGTTTGGGAGGAGGCCTGGACTACTGCTCCCACCATGCCCCCTGTTCCACACCTCAGCAGGATGGAGCACACCCCACCCCACCCAGAAGCATGTGTCAGCCATTACATCCCCAACCAACAAACTAACAGGTAGGTAGCCATCTTGCCATGGAGGGCTGTATGTGCGAGGGAGACCTGGACTACTACTCCCACCATGCCCCCTGTCCCATACCTCAGCAGGATGGAGCACTCCCCCACCCCACCCAGAAGCATGTGTCAGCCATTACATCCCCAACCAACAAACTAACAGGTAGGTAGCCATCTTGCCATGGAGGGCTGTATGTGGGAGGGAGGCCTGGACTACTACTCCCACCATGCCCCCTGTCCCATACCTCAGCAGGATGGAGCACTCCCCACCCCACCCAGAAGCATGTGTCAGCCATTACATCCCCAACCAACAAACTAACAGGTAGGTAGCCATCTTGCCATGGAGGCTGTATGTGGGAGCGAGGACTGTACTACTACTCCCACCATGCACCCTGTCCCACACCTCAGCAGAATGGAGCACTCCCCCACCCCACCCAGAAGCATGTGTCAGCCATTACATCCCCAGCAAACAAACTAACAGGTAGGTAGCCATCTTGCCATGGAGGGCTGTATGTGGGAGGGATACCTGGACTACCACTCCCACCATGCCCCCTGTCCCACACCTCAGCAGGATGGAGCACTCCCCCACCCAGAAGCATGTGTCAGCCATTACATACCCAACAAACAAACCAACAGGTAGGTAGCCATCTTGTCATGGAGGGCTGTATGTGGGAGGGAGGCCTGGACTACTATTCCCACCATGCCCCCTGTCCCACACCTCAGCAGGATGGAGCACTCCCCCACCCCACCCAGAAGCATGTGTCAGCCATTACATCCTCAACAAACAAACCAACAGGTAGGTAGCCATCTTGCCATGGAGGGCAGTGTGGGGGGGAGGCCTGGACTACTACTCCCACCATGCCCCCTGTCCCACATCTCAGCAGTATGGAGCACTCCCCCACCCCACCCAGAAGCATGTGTCAGCCATTACAACTTCAACAAACAAACTAACAGGTAGGTAGCCATCTTGCCATGGAGGGCTGTATGTGGGAGGGAGGCCTGGACTACTACTCCCACCATGCCCCCTGTCCCATACCTTAGCAGGATGGAGCACTCCCCCACCCCACCCAGAAGCATGTGTCAGCCATTACATCCCCAACAAACAAACCAACAGGTAGGTAGCCATCTTGCCATGGAGTGCTGTTTGGGGGGGAGGCCTGGATTACTACTCCCACCATGCCCCCTGTCCCACACCTCAGCAGAATGGAGCACACCCCCACCCCACCCAGAATCATGTGTCAGCCATTAGATCCCCAACAAACAAACTAACAGGTAGGTAGCCATCTTGCCATGGAGGGCTGTATGTGGGAGGGAGGCCTGGACTAGTACTCCCACCATGCCCCCTGTCCCATACCTCAGCAGCATGGAGCACTCCGCCACCCCACCCAGAAGCATGTGTCAGCCATTACATCCCCACCCAACAAACCAACGGGTAGTTAGCCATCTTGCCATGGAGGGCTGTTTGGGGGGGAGGCCTAGACTACTGCTCCCACCATGCCCCCTGTCCCACACCTCAGCAAGATGGAGCACACCCCCACCCCACCCCACCCAGAAGCATGTGTCAGCCATTACATCCCCAACCAACAAACTAACAGGTAGGTAGCAATTTTGCCATGGAGGGCTGTATGTGGGAGGGAGGCCTGGCCTACTACTCCCACCATGCCCCCTGTCCCATACCTCAGCAGGATGGAGCATTCCCCCACCCCACCCAGAAGCATGTGTCAGCCATTAGATCCCCAACCAACAAACGAACTGGTAGGTAGCCATCTTGTCATGGAGGGCTGTATGTGGGAGGAGGCCTGGACTACTACTCCCACCATGCCCCCTGTCCCACACCTCAGCAGGATGGAGCACTCCCCACCCAGAAGCATGTGTCAGCCATTACATACCCAACAAACAAACCAACAGGTAGGTAGCCATCTTGCCATGGAGGGCTGTATGTGGGAGGGAGGCCTGGACTACTACTCCCACCATGCCCCCTGTCCCACACCTCAGCAGGATGGAGCACTCCCCACCCAGAAGCATGTGTCAGCCATTACTTCCCCAACAAACAAACTAACAGGTAGGTAGCCATCTTGCCATGGAGGGCTGTTTGGGGGAGGCCTGGACTACTGCTCCCACAATGCCCCCTGTCCCATACCTCAGCAGGATGGAGCACTCCCCACCACACCCATAAGCATGTGTCAGCCATTCCATCCCCAACAAACATACTAACAGGTAAGTAGCCATCTTGCCATGGAGGGCTGTATGTGGGAGGGAGGCCTGGACTACTACTCCTACCATGCCCCCTGGCCCATACCTCAGCAGGATGGAGCACTCCCCCACCCAGAAGCATGTGTCAGCCATTACATCCCCAACAAACAAACTAACAGGTAGGTAGCCATCTTGCCATGGAGGGCTGTTTGGGGGGGAGGCCTAGACTACTGCTCCCACCATGCCCCCTGTCCCACACCTCAGCAAGATGGAGCACACCCCCACCCCACCCCACCCAGAAGCATGTGTCAGCCATTACATCCCCAACCAACAAACTAACAGGTAGGTAGCAATTTTGCCATGGAGGGCTGTATGTGGGAGGGAGGCCTGGCCTACTACTCCCACCATGCCCCCTGTCCCATACCTCAGCAGGATGGAGCATTCCCCCACCCCACCCAGAAGCATGTGTCAGCCATTAGAACCCCAACCAACAAACGAACTGGTAGGTAGCCATCTTGTCATGGAGGGCTGTATGTGGGAGGGAGGCCTGGACTACTACTCCCACCATGCCCCCTGTCCCACACCTCAGCAGGATGGAGCACTCCCCCACCCAGAAGCATGTGTCAGCCATTACATACCCAACAAACAAACCAACAGGTAGGTAGCCATCTTGCCATGGAGGGCTGTATGTGGGAGGGAGGCCTGGACTACTACTCCCACCATGCCCCCTGTCCCACACCTCAGCAGGATGGAGCACTCCCCCACCCAGAAGCATGTGTCAGCCATTACTTCCCCAACAAACAAACTAACAGGTAGGTAGCCATCTTGCCATGGAGGGCTGTTTGGGGGGGAGGCCTGGACTACTGCTCCCACAATGCCCCCTGTCCCATACCTCAGCAGGATGGAGCACTCCCCCACCACACCCATAAGCATGTGTCAGCCATTCCATCCCCAACAAACATACTAACAGGTAAGTAGCCATCTTGCCATGGAGGGCTGTATGTGGGAGGGAGGCCTGGACTACTACTCCTACCATGCCCCCTGGCCCATACCTCAGCAGGATGGAGCACTCCCCCACCCCACCCAGAAGCATGTGTCAGCCATTACATCCCCAACAAACAAACTAACAGGTAGGTAGCCATCTTGCCATGGAGGGCTGTATGTGGGAGGGAGGCCTAGACTACTACTCCCACCATGCCCCCTGTCCCATCCCTCAGCAGGATGGAGCACTCCCCCACTCCACCCAGAAGCATGTGTCAGCCATTACATCCCCAACAAACAAACCAACAGGTAGGTATCCATCTTGCCATGGAGGGCTGTTTGGGTGGAGGCCTGGACTACTACTCCCACCATGCCCCCTGTCCCACACCTCAGCAGGATGGAGCACACCCCTACCCCACCCATAATCATGTGTCATCCATTACGTCCCCAACAAACAAACTAACAGGTAGGTAGCCATCTTGCCATGGAGGGCTGTATGTGGGAGGGAGGCCTGGACTACTACTCCCACCATGCCCCCTGTCCCATACCTCAGCAGGATGGAGCACTCCCCACCCCACCCAGAAGCATGTGTCAGCCATTACATCCCCAACCAACAAACCAATGGGTAGGTAGCCATCTTGCCATGGAGGGCTGTTTGGGGGAGGCCTGGACTACTGTTCCCACCATGCCCCCTGTCCCACACCTCAGCAGGATGGAGCACACCCCCACCCCACCCAGAAGCATATGTCAGCCATTACATCCCCAACCAACAAACTAACAGGTAGGTAACCATCTTGCCAAGGAGGGCTGTATGTGGGAGGGAGGCCTGGACTACTACTCCCACCATGCCCCCTGTCCCATACCTCAGCAGGATGGAGCACTCCCCCACCCCACCCAGAAGCATGTGTCAGCCATTACATCCCCAACCAACAAACCAATGGGTAGGTAGCCATCTTGCCATGGAGGGCTGTTTGGGGGAGGCCTGGACTACTGTTCCCACCATGCCCCCTGTCCCACACCTCAGCAGGATGGAGCACACCCCCACCCCACCCAGAAGCATGTGTCAACCATTACATCCCCAACCAACAAACTAACAGGTAGGTAGCCATCTTGCCATGGAGGGCTGTATGTGGGAGGGAGGCCTGGACTCCTACTCCTACCATGCCCCCTGCCCCACACCTCAGCAGGATGGAGCACTGCCCCACCCAGAAGCATGTGTCAGCCATACATACCCAACAAACAAACCAACAGGTAGGTAGCCATCTTGCCATGGAGGGCTGTATGTGGGAGGAGGCCTGGACTACTACTCCCACCATGCCCCCTGACCCACACCTCAGCAAGATGGAGCACTCCCCCACCCAGAAGCATGTGTCAGCCATTACATCCCCAACAAACAAACTAACAGGTAGGTAGCCATCTTGCCATGGAGGGCTGTATGTGGGAGGGAGGCCTGGACTACTACTCCCACCATGCCCCCTGTCCCATACCTCAGCAGGATGGAGCACTCCCCTACCCCACCCAGAAGCATGTGTCAGCCATTACATCCACAACAAACAAACCAACAGGTAGGTAGCCATCTTGCCATGGAGGGCTGTTTGGGGGGGAGGCCTGGACTACTACTCCCACCATGCCCCCTGTCCCACACCTCAGCAGGATGGAGCACACCCCCACCCCACCCAGAAGCATATGTCAGCCATTACATCCCCAACAAACAAACTAACATGTAGGTAGCCATCTTGCCATGGCGGGCTGTATGTGGGAGGGAGGCCTTGACTACTACTCCCACCATGCCCCCTGTCCCATACCTCAGCAGGATGGAGCACTCCCCCACCCCACCCAGAAGCATGTGTCAGCCATTACATCCCCAACCAACAAACTAACAGGTAGGTAGCCATCTTGCCATGGAGGGCTGTATGTGGGAGGGAGGCCTGGACTACTACTCCCACCATGCCCCCTGTCCCACACCTCAGCAGGATGGAGCACTCCCCCAACCAGAAGCATGTGTCAGCCATTACATCCCCAAAATACAAACCAATAGGTAGGTAGCCATCTTGCCATGGAGGGCTGTTTGGGGGGGAGGCCTGGACTACTGCTCCCACCATGCCCCCTGTTCCACACCTCAGCAGGATGGAGCACACCCCCACCCCACCCAGAAGCATGTGTCAGCCATTACATCCCCAACCAACAAACTAACAGGTAGGTAGCCATCTTGCCATGGAGGGCTGTATGTGCGAGGGAGACCTGGACTACTACTCCCACCATGCCCCCTGTCCCATACCTCAGCAGGATGGAGCACTCCCCACCCCACCCAGAAGCATGTGTCAGCCATTACATCCCCAACCAACAAACTAACAGGTAGGTAGCCATCTTGCCATGGAGGGCTGTATGTGGGAGGAGGCCTGGACTACTACTCCCACCATGCCCCCTGTCCCACACCTCAGCAGGATGGAGCACTCCCCCAACCAGAAGCATGTGTCAGCCATTACATACCCAACAAACAAACCAACAGGTAGGTAGCCATCTTGCCATGGAGGGCTGTATGTGGGAGGGAGGCCTGGACTACTACTCCCACCATGCCCCCTGTCCCATACCTCAGCAGGATGGAGCACTCCCCTACCCCACCCAGAAGCATGTGTCAGCCATTACATCCACAACAAACAAACCAACAGGTAGGTAGCCATCTTGGCATGGAGGGCTGTTTGGGGGGAGGCGTGGACTACTACTCCCACCATGCCCCCTGTCCCACACCTCAGCAGGATGGAGCACACCCCCACCCCACCCAGAAGCATATGTCAGCCATTACATCCCCAACAAACAAACTAACAGGTAGGTAGCCATCTTGCCATGGAGGGCTGTATGTGGGAGGAGGCCTGGACTACTACTCCCACCATGCCCCCTGTCCCACACCTCAGCAGGATGGAGCACTCCCCCACCCAGAAGCATGTGTCAGCCATTACATCCCCAACAAACAAACTAACAGGTAGGTAGCCATCTTGCCATGGAGGGCTGTTTGGGAGGGAGGCCTGGACTACTGCTCCCACAATGCCCCCTGTCCCATACCTCAGCAGGATGGAGCTCTCCCCCACCACACCCATAAGCATGTGTCAGCCATTCCATCCCCAACAACCATACTAACAGGTAAGTAGCCATCTTGCCATGGAGGGCTGTATGTGGGAGGAGGCCTGGACTACTACTCCTACCATGCCCCCTGGCCCATACCTCAGCAGGATGGAGCACTCCCCCACCCCACCCAGAAGCATGTGTCAGCCATTACATCCCCAACAAACAAACTAACAGGTAGGTAGCCATCTTGCCATGGAGGGCTGTATGTGGGAGGGAGGCCTGGACTACTACTCCCACCATGCCCCCTGTCCCATCCCTCAGCAGGATGGAGCACTCCCCACTCCACCCAGAAGCATGTGTCAGCCATTACATCCCCAACAAACAAACCAACAGGTAGGTATCCATCTTGCCATGGAGGGCTGTTTGGGTGGAGGCCTGGACTACTACTCCCACCATGCCCCCTGTCCCACACCTCAGCAGGATGGAGCACACCCCTACCCCACCCATAATCATGTGTCAGCCATTACGTCCCCAACAAACAAACTAACAGGTAGGTAGCCATCTTGCCATGGAGGGCTGTATGTGGGAGGGAGGCCTGGACTATTACTCCCACCATGCCCCCTGTCCCATACCTCAGCAGGATGGAGCACTCCCCCACCCCACCCAGAAGCATGTGTCAGCCATTGCATCCCCAACCAACAAACTAACAGGTAGGTAGCCATCTTGCCATGGAGGGCTGTATGTGGGAGGGAGGCCTGGACTACTACTCCCACCATGCCCCCTGTCCCACACCTCAGCAGGATGGAGCACTCCCCAACCAGAAGCATGTGTCAGCCATTACATACCCAACAAACAAACCAACAGGTAGGTAGCCATCTTGCCATGGAGGGCTGTATGTGGGAGGGAGGCCTGGACTACTACTCCCACCATGCCCCCTGTCCCATACCTCAGCAGGATGGAGCACACCCCTACCCCACCCAGAAGCATGTGTCAGCCATTACATCCACAACAAACAAACCAACAGGTAGGTAGCCATCTTGCCATGGAGGGCTGTTTGGGGGGAGGCGTGGACTACTACTCCCACCATGCCCCCTGTCCCACACCTCAGCAGGATGGAGCACACCCCCACCCCACCCAGAAGCATATGTCAGCCATTACATCCCCAACAAACAAACTAACAGGTAGGTAGCCATCTTGCCATGGAGGGCTGTATGTGGGAGGGAGGCCTGGACTACTACTCCCACCATGCCCCCTGTCCCACACCTCAGCAGGATGGAGCACTCCCCCACCCAGAAGCATGTGTCAGCCATTACATCCCCAACAAACAAACTAACAGGTAGGTAGCCATCTTGCCATGGAGGGCTGTTTGGGAGGGAGGCCTGGACTACTGCTCCCACAATGCCCCCTGTCCCATACCTCAGCAGGATGGAGCACTCCCCCACCACACCCATAAGCATGTGTCAGCCATTCCATCCCCAACAAACATACTAACAGGTAAGTAGCCATTTAGCCATGGAGGGCTGTATGTGGGAGGGAGGCCTGGACTACTACTCCTACCATGCCCCCTGTCCCATCCCTCAGCAGGATGGAGCACTCCCCCACTCCACCCAGAAGCATGTGTCAGCCATTACATCCCCAACAAACAAACCAACAGGTAGGTATCCATCTTGCCATGGAGGGCTGTTTGGGTGGAGGCCTGGACTACTACTCCCACCATGCCCCCTGTCCCACACCTCAGCAGGATGGAGCACACCCCTACCCCACCCATAATCATGTGTCAGCCATTACGTCCCCAACAAACAAACTAACAGGTAGGTAGCCATCTTGCCATGGAGGGCTGTATGTGGGAGGGAGGCCTGGACTACTACTCCCACCATGCCCCCTGTCCCATACCTCAGCAGGATGGCGCACTCCCCCACCCCACCCAGAAGCATGTGTCAGGCATTACATCCCCAACCAACAAACCAATGGGTAGGTAGCCATCTTGCCATGGAGGGCTGTTTGGGGGGGAGGCCTGGACTACTGCTCCCACCATGCCCCCTGTCCCGCACCTCAGCAGGATGGAGCACACCCCCACCCCACCCAGAAGCATATGTCAGCCATTACATCCCCAACCAACAAACTAACAGGTAGGTAACCATCTTGCCAAGGAGGGCTGTATGTGGGAGGGAGGCCTGGACTACTACTCCCACCATGCCCCCTGTCCCATACCACAGCAGGATGGAGAACTCCCCCACCCCACCCAGAAGCATGTGTCAACCATTACATCCCCAACCAACAAACTAACAGGTAGGTAGCCATCTTGCCATGGAGGGCTGTATGTGGGAGGGAGGCCTGGACTACTACTCCTACCATGCCCCCTGCCCCACACCTCAGCAGGATGGAGCACTGCCCCACCCAGAAGCATGTGTCAGCCATTACATACCCAACAAACAAACCAACAGGTAGGTAGCCATCTTGCCATGGAGGGCTGTATGTGGGAGGGAGGCCTGGACTACTACTCCCACCATGCCCCCTGTCCCACACCTCAGCAGGATGGATCACTCCCCCACCCAGAAGCATGTGTCAGCCATTACATCCCCAACAAACAAACTAACAGGTAGGTAGCCATCTTGCCATGGAGGGCTGTTTGGGGGGAGGCCTGGACTACTGCTCCCACCATGCCCCTGTCCCACACCTCAGTAGGATAGAGCACTCCCCACCCCACCCAGAAGCATGTGTCAGCCATTCCATCCCCAACAAACAAACTAACAGGTATGTAGCCATCTTGCCATAGAGGGCTGTATGTGGGAGGGAGGCCTGGACTACTACTCCCACCATGCCCCCTGTCCCATACCTCAGCAGGATGGAGCACTCCCCTACCCCACCCAGAAGCATGTGTCAGCCATTACATCCACAACAAACAAACCAACAGGTAGGTAGCCATCTTGCCATGGAGGGCTGTTTGGGGGGGAGGCCTGGACTACTACTCCCACCATGCCCCCTGTCCCACACCTCAGCAGGATGGAGCACACCCCCACCCCACCCAGAAGCATATGTCAGCCATTACATCCCCAACAAACAAACTAACATGTAGGTAGCCATCTTGCCATGGCGGGCTGTATGTGGGAGATAGGCCTTGACTACTACTCCCACCATGCCCCCTGTCCCATACCTCAGCAGGATGGAGCACTCCCCCACTCCACCCAGAAGCATGTGTCAGCCATTACATCCCCAAAAAACAAACCAACAGGTAGGTAGCCATCTTGCCATGGAGGGCTGTTTGGGGGGGAGGCCTGGACTACTGCTCCCACCATGCCCCCTGTTCCACACCTCAGCAGGATGGAGCACACCCCCACCCCACCCAGAAGCATGTGTCAGCAATTACATCCCCAACCAACAAACTAACAGGTAGGTAGTCATCTTGCCATGGAGGGCTGTATGTGCGAGGGAGACCTGGACTACTACTCCCACCATGCCCCCTGTCCCATACCTCAGCAGGATGGAGCACTCCCCCACCCCACCCAGAAGCATGTGTCAGCCATTACATCCCCAACCAACAAACTAACAGGTAGGTAGCCATCTTGCCATGGAGGGCTGTATGTGGGAGGGAGGCCTGGACTACTACTCCCACCATGCCCCCTGTCCCACACCTCAGCAGGATGGAGCACTCCCCCAACCAAAAGCATGTGTCAGCCATTACATACCCAACAAACAAACCAACAGGTAGGTAGCCATCTTGCCATGGAGGGCTGTATGTGGGAGGGAGGCCTGGACTACTACTCCCACCATGCCCCCTGTCCCATACCTCAGCAGGATGGAGCACACCCCCACCCCACCCAGAAGCATATGTCAGCCATTACATCCCCAACAAACAAACCAACAGGTAGGTAGCCATCTTGCCATGGAGGGCTGTTTGGGGGGAGGCGTGGACTACTACTCCCACCATGCCCCCTGTCCCACACCTCAGCAGGATGGAGCACACCCCCACCCCACCCAGAAGCATATGTCAGCCATTACATCCCCAACAAACAAACTAACAGGTAGGTAGCCATCTTGCCATGGAGGGCTGTATGTGGGAGGGAGGCCTGGACTACTACTCCCACCATGCCCCTTGTCCCATACCTCAGCAGGATGGAGCACTCCCCCACCCCACCCAGAAGCATGTGTCAGCCATTACATCCCCAAAAAACAAACCAACAGGTAGGTAGCCATCTTGCCATGGAGGGCTGTTTGGGGGGAGGCCTGGACTACTGCTCCCACCATGCCCCCTGTCCCACACCTCAGCAGGATGGAGCACAGCCCCACCCCACCCAGAAGCATGTGTCAGCCATTACATCCCCAACCAACAAACTAACAGGTAGGTAGCCATCTTGCCATGGAGGGCTGTATGTGGGAGGGAGACCTGGACAACTACTCCCGGCATGCCCCCTGTCCCATACCTCAGCAGGATGGAGCACTCCCCCACCCCACCCAGAAGCATGTGTCAGCCATTACATCCCCAACAAACATACTAACAGGTAGGTAGCCATCTTGCCATGGAGGGCTGTATGTGGGAGGGATGCCTGGACTACCACTTCCACCATGCCCCCTGTCCCACACCTCAGCAGGATGGAGCACTCCCCCACCCAGAAGCATGTGTCAGCCATTACATACCCAACAAACAAACCAACAGGTAGGTAGCCATCTTGCCATGGAGGGCTGTATGTGGGAGGGAGGCCTGGACTACTACTCCCACCATGCCCCCTGTCCCATACCTTAGCAGGATGGAGCACTCCCCCACCCCACCCAGAAGCATGTGTCAGCCATTACATCCCCAACAAACAAACCAACAGGTAGGTAGCCATCTTGCCATGGAGGGCTGTATGTGGGAGGGAGGCCTGGACTACTACTCCCACCATGCCCCCTGTCCCATACCTCAGCAGCATGGAGCACTCCCCCACCCCACCCAGAAGCATGTGTCAGCCATTACATCCGCAACCAACAAACCAACGGGTAGGTAGCCATCTTGCCATGGAGGGCTGTTTGGGGGGGAGGCCTAGACTACTGCTCCCACCATGCCCCCTGTCCCACACCTCAGCAAGATGGAGCACACCCCCAATCCACCCCACCCAGAAACATGTGTCAGACATTACATCCCCAACCAACAAACTAACAGGTAGGTAGCCATCTTGCCATGGAGGGCTGTATGTGGGAGGGAGGCCTGGCCTACTACTCCCACCATGCCCCCTGTCCCATACCTCAGCAGGATGGAGCATTCCCCCACCCCACCCAGAAGCATGTGTCAGCCATTAGATCCCCAACCAACAAACAGACTGGTAGGTAGCCATCTTGTCATGGAGGGCTGTATGTGGGAGGGAGGCCTGGACTACTACTCCCACCATGCCCCCTGTCCCACACCTCAGCAGGATGGAGCACTCCCCCACCCAGAAGCATGTGTCAGCCATTACATACCCAACAAACAAACTAACAGGTAGGTAGCCATCTTGCCATGGAGGGCTGTTTGGGGGGGAGGCCTGGACTACTGCTCCCACCATGCCCCCTGTCCCATACCTCAGCAGGATGGAGCACTCCCCCACCCCACCCATAAGCATGTGTCAGCCATTCCATCCCCAACAAACATACTAACAGGTAAGTAGCCATCTTGCCATGGAGGGCTGTATGTGGGAGGGAGGCCTGGACTACTACTCCTACCATGCCCCCTGGCCCATACCTCAGCAGGATGGAGCACTCCCCACCCCACCCAGAAGCATGTGTCAGCCATTACATCCGCAACAAACAAACTAACAGGTAGGTAGCCATCTTGCCATGGAGGGCTGTATGTGGGAGGGAGGCCTAGACTACTACTCCCACCATGCCCCCTGTCCCATACCTCAGCAGGATGGAGCACTCCCCCACCCCACCCAGAAGCATGTGTCAGCCATTACATCCCCAACAAACAAACCAACAGGTAGGTAGCCATCTTGCCATGGAGGGCTGTTTGGGTGGAGGCCTGGACTACTACTCCCACCATGCCCACTGTCCCACACCTCAGCAGGATGGAGCACACCCCTACCCCACCCAGAATCATGTGTCAGCCATTACATCCCCAACAAACAAACTAACAGGTAGGTAGCCATCTTGCCATGGAGGGCTGTATGTGGGAGGGAGGCCTGGACTACTACTCCCACCATGCCCCCTGTCCCATACCTCAGCAGGATGGAGCACTCCCCCACCCCACCCAGAAGCATGTGTCAGCCATTACATCCCCAACCAACAAACCAATGGGTAGGTAGCCATCTTGCCATGGAGGGCTGTTTGGGGGGGAGGCCTGGACTACTGCTCCCACCATGCTCCCTGTCCCGCACCTCAGCAGGATGGAGCACACCCCCACCCCACCCAGAAGCATATGTCAGCCATTACATCCCCAACCAACAAACTAACAGGTAGGTAGCCATCTTGCCAAGGAGGGCTGTATGTGGGAGGGAGGCCTGGACTACTACTCCCACCATGCCCCCTGTCCCATACCTCAGCAGGATGGAGAACTCCCCCACCCCACCCAGAAGCATGTGTCAACCATTACATTCCCAACCAACAAACTAACAGGTAGGTAGCCATCTTGCCATGGATGGCTGTATGTGGGAGGGAGGCCTGGACTACTACTCCTACCATGCCCCCTGCCCCACACCCCAGCAGGATGGAGCACTGCCCCACCCAGAAGCATGTGTCAGCCATTACATACCCAACAAACAAACCAACAGGTAGGTAGCCATCTTGCCATGGAGGGCTGTATGTGGGAGGGAGGCCTGGACTACTACTCCCACCATGCCCCCTGTCCCACACCTCAGCAGGATGGAGCACTCCCCCAGAAGCATGTGTCAGCCATTACATCCCTAACAAACAAACTAACAGGTAGGTAGCCATCTTGCCATGGAGGGCTGTTTGGGGGAGGCCTGGACTACTGCTCCCACCATGCCCCCTGTCCCACACCTCAGCAGGATAGAGCACTCCCCCACCCCACCCAGAAGCATGTGTCAGCCATTCCATCCCCAACAACCAAACTAACAGGTATGTAGCCATCTTGCCATGGAGGGCTGTATGTGGGAGGGAGGCCTTGACTACTACTCCCACCATGCCCCCTGTCCCATACCTCAGCAGGATGGAGCACTCCCCACCCCACCCAGAAGCATGTGTCAGCCATTACATCCCCAAAAACAAACCAACAGGTAGGTAGCCATCTTGCCATGGAGGGCTGTTTGGGCGGGAGGCCTGGACTACTGCTCCCACCATGCCCCCTGTTCCACACCTCAGCAGGATGGAGCACACCCCCACCCCACCCAGAAGCATGTGTCAGCCATTACATCCCCAACCAACAAACTAACAGGTAGGTAGCCATCTTGCCATGGAGGGCTGTATGTGGGAGGGAGACCTGGACTACTACTCCCACCATGCCCCCTGTCCCATACCTCAGCTGGATGGAGCATTCCCCACCCCACCCAGAAGCATGTGTCAGCCATTACATCCCCAACCAACAAACTAACAGGTAGGTAGCCATCTTGCCATGGAGGGCTGTATGTGGGAGGGAGGCCTGGACTACTACTCCCACCATGCCACCTGTCCCACACCTCAGCAGGATGGAGCACTCCCCCAACCAGAAGCATGTGTCAGCCATTACATACCCAACAAACAAACCAACAGGTAGGTAGCCATCTTGCCATGGAGGGCTGTATGTGGGAGGGAGGCCTGGACTACTACTCCCACCATGCCCCCTGTCCCACACCTCAGCAGGATGGAGCACTCCCCCACCCAGAAGCATGTGTCAGCCATTACATCCCCAACAAACAAACTAACAGGTAGGTAGCCATCTTGCCATGGAGGGCTGTATGTGGGAGGGAGGCCTGGGCTACTACTGCCACCATGCCCCCTGTCCCATACCTCCGCAGGATGGAGCACTCCCCCACCCCACCCAGAAGCATGTGTCAGCCATTACATCCCCAACAAACAAACCAACAGTTAGGTAGCCATCTTACCATGGTGGGCTGTTTGGGGGGGAGGCCTGGACTACTACTCCCACCATGCCCCCTGTCCCACACCTCAGCAGGATGGAGCACACCCCCACCCCACCCAGAAGCATGTGTCAGCCATTAAATCCCCAACAAACAAACTAACAGGTAGGTAGCCATCTTGCCATGGAGGGCTGTATGTGGGAGGGAGGCCTGGACTACTACTCCCACCATGCCCCCTGTCCCATACCTCAGCAGGATGGATCACTCCTCCACCCCACCCAGAAGCATGTGTCAGCCATTCCATCCCCAACAACCAAACTAACAGGTATGTAGCCATCTTGCCATGGAGGGCTGTATGTGGGAGGGAGGCCTTGACTACTACTCCCACCATGCCCCCTGTCCCATACCTCAGCAGGATGAAGCACTCCCCCACCCCACCCAGAAGCATGTGTCAGCCATTACATCCCCAAAAAACAAACCAACAGGTAGGTAGCCATCTTGCCATGGAGGGCTGTTTGGGCGGGAGGCCTGGACTACTGCTCCCACCATGCCCCCTGTTCCACACCTCAGCAGGATGGAGCACACCCCCACCCCACCCAGAAGCATGTGTCAGCCATTACATCCCCAACCAACAAACTAACAGGTAGGTAGCCATCTTGCCATGGAGGGCTGTATGTGGGAGGGAGACCTGGACTACTACTCCCACCATGCCCCCTGTCCCATACCTCAGCTGGATGGAGCATTCCCCCACCCCACCCAGAAGCATGTGTCAGCCATTACATCCCCAACCAACAAACTAACAGGTAGGTAGCCATCTTGCCATGGAGGGCTGTATGTGGGAGGGAGGCCTGGACTACTACTCCCACCATGCCACCTGTCCCACACCTCAGCAGGATGGAGCACTCCCCCAACCAGAAGCATGTGTCAGCCATTACATACCCAACAAACAAACCAACAGGTAGGTAGCCATCTTGCCATGGAGGGCTGTATGTGGGAGGAGGCCTGGACTACTACTCCCACCATGCCCCCTGTCCCACACCTCAGCAGGATGGAGCACTCCCCCACCCAGAAGCATGTGTCAGCCATTACATCCCCAACAAACAAACTAACAGGTAGGTAGCCATCTTGCCATGGAGGGCTGTATGTGGGAGGGAGGCCTGGGCTACTACTGCCACCATGCCCCCTGTCCCATACCTCCGCAGGATGGAGCACTCCCCCACCCCACCCAGAAGCATGTGTCAGCCATTACATCCCCAACAAACAAACCAACAGTTAGGTAGCCATCTTACCATGGAGGGCTGTTTGGGGGGGAGGCCTGGACTACTACTCCCACCATGCCCCCTGTCCCACACCTCAGCAGGATGGAGCACACCCCCACCCCACCCAGAAGCATGTGTCAGCCATTAAATCCCCAACAAACAAACTAACAGGTAGGTAGCCATCTTGCCATGGAGGGCTGTATGTGGGAGGGAGGCCTGGACTACTACTCCCACCATGCCCCCTGTCCCATACCTCAGCAGGATGGATCACTCCTCCACCCCACCCAGAAGCATGTGTCAGCCATTACATCCCCAACCAACAAACCAACAGGTAGGTAGCCATCTTGCCATGGAGGGCTGTTTGGGGGAGGCCTGGACTACTGCTCCCACCATGCCCCCTGTCCCACACCTCAGCAGGATGGAGCACACCCCCACCCCACCCAGAAGCATGTGTCAGCCATTACATCCCCAACCAACAAACTAACAGGTCGGTAGCCATCTTGCCATGGAGGGCTGTATGTGGGAGGGAGGCCTGGACTACTACTCCCACCATGCCCCCTGTCCCACACCTCAGCAGGATGGAACACTCCCCCACCCAGAAGCATGTGTCAGCCATTACATCCCCAACAAACAAACTAACAGGTAGGTAGCCATCTTGCCATGGAGGGCTGTATGTGGGAGGGAGGCCTGGACTACTACTCCCACCATGCCCACTGTCCCATACCACAGCAGGATGGAGCACTCCCCCACCCCACCCAGAAGCATGTTTCAGCCATTACATCCCCAACAAACAAACCAACAGGTAGGTAGCCATCTTACCATGGAGGGCTGTTTTGGGGGGAGGCCTGGACTACTACTCCCACCATGCCCTCTGTCCCACACCTCAGCAGGACGGAGCACACCCCCACCCCACCCAGAAGTATGTGTCAGCCATTGCATCCCCAACAAACAAACTAACAGGTAGGTAGCCATCTTGCCATGGAGGGCTGTATGTGGGAGGGAGGCCTGGACTACTACTCCCACCATGCCCCCTGTCCCCCAGTCCAACAAGATGGCTCTCCCCATACCACCCAGATGCATGTGGCATGTATTGGATCACTCCAAATAAACAAACAGCTAGCCAGACATATTATACTGTCTTGTGCCACCACTGAGCAGGATGCAAGCCTCCACCATGCACACACAGATGTGTCACAAAACAAAGACAAATGCTAACACACAACAGGTAAGTAGGCAGTACGTACACCTAGCCATTCGACACAAAAAGAATGGTGCCAAATGACAACACCAGTGTTCTCAATGCACAAATATGCACACCAATCATATTGCCACGCACAGTGTGCACACAACTATTCAAAGGAAACTGTCACAGCAACCAAAGTATGACACACCAATGCACATGTAGAGGAAAGACTGGGAACAATCATGCACAGCAATGAATGACAGGTTCAGTGCCATGGGGCCAGAGTAACAAGGACCATATGAACAATAAGAAAGCATGGTATGTGGTATCAAGCCAGATATGCACATGACAAGACAAAGGTATGCAGGAGATGACAATGGCCAGGACATGCCCAGATGTGACGGCTGACAGGTCAAAAAAATCTACAAACAATCCGCACAAAAATCATATTTAGCGCAAGGCCCTAGATGTCAACATGTCCCTGTAATCACAAATAATGCATGTGGCGCATGGTACATATTGACACCTCACACCATGGACAAGAAATGCATGTACCACCGCAGCATGTCAGAAGGCACAGTAGTGCACATAGGAAACAATGTGATGATCAGTCAACTGTGTAGTGTACTAACAGTGAATGACACACAGCTAACACAAATCTTACGGGGTGCACCCCAATGACCATTTCCCATCTGACCCACAGGTGACCAAGAATTGACTGCAGAGGACGACACCAGCAACCTGCAGGGCCAGTCTACCCCCCCGCCCCCCCGGAACATCGACTCTCGGATGTTGACTTCTAGGAATCTTCGGACGAGGAGACCGAGTCCGGCCCATCTGGTGTTCCAGGGCGCAACAGGTCCCAGGACCCCATCGTCCCCCCCACCACACCTGCAGCTACAACAACCAATCTGCATGCCCCTGCTGTTACGCCCGGTGCATCCTCCACCACCACCACAACCACCAGTGGTGCCTGCAACACCCTCCCTGTCTCACAGGATGACCACCCCACCCCACCAACTGAGGAGGGCAGGGAGAGGATGTGTGGTCCGACAGTGGAGAGGCAACCGGTCCGTGGCAGCAGTGCAGGTGGGAGGGGCAGGGTCACCCACACACGATCACAGCCTGGGACCGAATCCCTGGACCACATCCACAGAGTCCGTGGGGCATATGAACGGGCCCAGGGACAAACGGCCCGGTCAGAACAAGATTCACGTGAGCTCCTCCTGCTTAGGAGGTCCATGGACACCCGCATGGGACAAATTGTGGACCTCTTGGGCCAACTAGTGGCGGTACTGAGGGACAGGCCTGCTCCACAAACAACACCTCCCCCTCCCACTGGTGGTCCGCAGGATGACAGTTCACCATCCTCCCCTGCGGCCACAGAGAGTGGTGAGTCCTCAGACCCCACTGGCCCAATAGCAGAGGCCCCCCCTGCCAAACGGAAAAGGGGCCGTCTGAAGAAAACCCTGGGAGTATCTGTAGGCAAAGCACCTGCCAAACGCCAGTCACACAGCCAGCCATGATGGCAACCCTCTGCACCACTGCATTGACTTTTTGGACTGTCCTTCCCCACACTGCCTTATGAATGGCATCTGTCTGTTGGACTGGGTCACCACACCTATGTGGTGACCACTCGATTATCTCATTTACCATAACTGTCAACTCAGCTGCTGTCACAAATCTCACTTACACCTTCACAACAACAGCAACATCATCAGACAATGGGTACGTTGTACATTGTCACCCACCTTCAAGTGAAGTAGCGGGTGATGAGCTGTTGACGCAGGTCAACACCTTCCTCCTCTCCACTGTCATCATCACTGGACACGGGTTGGTTTGCAGGCGGGGCCCTTGGCTGCTCATCAGCATCCAGGAGCAGGGGAATCTCCTTGCGAATGGCTAGGTTGTGGCGCATGCAGCATGCCACTACAATCTGACACACCTTCCTGGGCGAGTACATCAGTGCCCCTCCGGTCTTGTCCAGGCAGCGGAAACATGACTTCAGCAGTCCAAAGGTACGCTCCACCACACGACGTGTCCTCCCATGGGCATCATTACAGCGGACATCAGCCGGTGTCCTGGGGTTCCGCAGTGGGCTCAGCAACCAAGGACGGTTGGGATATGCAGAGTCACCTATGTGTGACACACGCAAAGAAACATTGCAATGTCGCAGATGCAGAGGACAGCAGGTCACACACACAGCACGCCAAATGACTAGGCATACTCACCCACAATCCATGCACGCTCAGGAAGCAGATTGGCCATCAGCTGGGGTACAATGCTGCTACGCAGGATGTATGAGTCATGGGCCGAGCCTGGATATCTTGCACACACGTGTGAGATGATCATATCTGCCAGGCATACCACTTGCACATTTATGGAGTGGTAATGTTTACGATTCCTGTAGACGTGCTCACGGGCCTGTGGTGGCACTAGCCCAACATGGGTGCAATCAATGGCACCAACAACATGGGGGATGTGTCCGAGGGGATAGAAATCTCCCTTTACAGCTGCCAATTCAGGCCCCCTGAGGAAATGTATATATCTGTCCTTGTAGATAATCATGGCGGACAGAACATCACGCAGCACCATGCTGAACATAGGTTGTGAAATCCCACCTGCCTCGGCCACCGTTTTCTGGAATGATCCAGTGGCAAAAAAATGCAGTGCCGCCATCACCTTATACGTTGGGGTGAAAGCTGTTGGATATGTTCGGCAAGGCTGCAGGTGGGGCTCCAACAAATCACAAAGGGTCTTTAGGGTGGCTCTATCCAGACGGCATTTCCGGATGATCGCCTCATCCTCCATGTCTGCCAGCACTGTCAAGTGACGATGCAGATTTGGTCTCCTCCTAGTTGAGATGAGAGTGGACACATTGTAATGCAATACATCATGGGATGTGCACAGCATCTCACATCATGGCTGACACAACGCCAACAAAGAATGTCATATGAATTGAGTCACAGACCAGCTGACATGTAGGGACCCCTTCAACTACACAAATCACACACTTGTCTAATTACACACAGCAAGTTCCCCAAACAACACCTCAGTCAAAGTGAATGCACATTGGGATATGGCCACATTCCCCATGGGCACGCCTGGGAGTCTGTCATCCTGCACATGTGTGACAAGGCAACCCCACGGTATCCTACCTAGCTGCTGTACATGACACACATTCAGGCGTCAATTGAACCTGGCACACCTCAACAACACAATGACCACAGTCTGAGCATCAATGACGAGTGTGTGCATGATCTAACATGAGGGGACATGCTAAATCAAACATCATCAATTGGAAAAAAAATGCTGTGATTGACAATGCACATCAACACATTGACATGTGTGCACATTGTATTGTCCATACCAACACTGTCCTGTAGTGTAGTGTAGTGTAGTGTACTGTAGGTGCGGTACTGAGAGACAAGTGATGGCCAAATGGCAGTTGGCATGCTCCGCCACCCAAATCGCGGTGCCTCATGTGTGTCTATGGCACCCAAATTGCGGAAACTACCGCCTGGCACCAGCGGTGTGTGTGCAACACACCCCAATGCATGGGTGCGGTACTGATAGCCCCAGAGACATGGCCAAATGGCGGATGGCATGCTCCGCCACCCAAATCGCGGTGCCTCATGTGTGTCTATGGCACCCAAATTGCGGAAACTACCGCCTGGCACCAGCGGTGTGTGTGCAACACACCCCAATGCACGGGTGCGGTACTGATAGCCCCAGAGACATGGCCAAATGGCGGTTGGCATGCTCCGCCACCCAAATCGCGGTGCCTCATGTGTGTCTATGGCACCCAAATTGTGGAAACTACCGCCTGGCACCAGCAGTGTGTGTGCAACACACCTCAATGCACGGGTGCGGTACTGATAGCCCCAGAGACATGGCCAAATGGTGATTGGCATGCTCTGCCACCCAAATCGCGGTGCCTCATGTGTGTCTATGGCACCCAAATTGCGGAAACTACCGCCTGGCACCAGCGGTGTGTCCCCGCCATGGTCCATGCCATTACAGCCAATGGGCTCTGCGATCACGGAAGCTCGATGCAATTTTGAAAAGAGCGGTAGACGTGCTACACCACCGCGGTGCCAGTCATTGCATGCAATCAAAAGATGCAATACCGCGTTAGCGCCCGCCTGGCCCCTGCGGTGTGTCACCGCCATGGTCCATGGCATTGCAGCCAATGGGCTCCGCGATCGCGGAAGCTCGATTCAATTTGAAAATAGCGGTAGGCGTGCTACACCACCGCGGTGCCAGTCATTGGATGCATTTGTAAAAGGCTGACCTGGTACACCAATTGCAGCAGCCCAGGACTACTGGAACGACACCAGGGGGCTATATATGTGTGGGAGAGTGCCCAGAATTTCCACTGCTCACAGAGCCTGCTGCCTGAGACCCTCACCTGCTGCCGCCTCCAGGGACTGCTGCCTGAGACCCTCACCTGCTGCTGCCTCCAGGGACTGCTGCCTGAGACCAAGACCCTCACCTGCTGCTGCCTCCAGGGACTGCTGCCTGAGACCCTCACCTGCTGCTGCCTCCAGGGACTGCTGCCTGAGACCCTCACCTGCTGCTGCCGCTGCTGTCTCTAACCAACAGTGATGTCAAGGACAGAGAAGATCCGTGCCAGTCCCTTCACCGGCGAGGAGCTTGAGGTCCTGGTGGACAAGGTGCTCACACAGTACCCAAGGCTATATGGTGCCCCAAATATCGTGGTAAGTCTTCCACAGTGGGTGTGAGAGTGCAGGGGGGGCACACAAGTAGTCGGTCTGATGCAGTATGTGCATGTGAGTGTGGGTTTGTGTCATGCATTGCCTAACTTGCATTCCATTGGGTGAAGGGGTGTGTACCCTACTCCTCAAGTCTCCCTGCCTGCACATCAAGATTGGAGGGACATGTCTTGTCTTGTCAGCCATACAGTGAAGCAACAAGTTGGTAATGGAGGATTCAGGCCAGTGATTGCTAGTGTGCATGTCTTTTCATTTCCCTGTTGTCCATCTCAGTGTGAGCCCACCTGGCCTGCACAGTCACCGTCCAATACAACAAGAACACATCACTGACTGTACAGGGTGTAACATGTTCATTTTCAAATTTGACTCCCCATCAATGTGCCATGTCAACCCTGTAGATTGCACACGACTGGCACTGTGAGAAAGGACGTGGGTTTGTGAGATCAAGTCCCTCAATGTGATATACATGACACAGTGGGCTACTCACAGTGCATGTTCGTTGACGCCTGCGCATTGTCGGACACAGTGGGTCTCGCCACATACACATGTTGTTTTGTGACGTATGTCTTGCTCTACCTAAAAATGGTTAGTAGATGTGGGCAGAGTACACATGGTCTTCTGTGCTGGCATCCTGCTTGTACATGAGATGTGCAAGTATTGTGTCCCCCTCATACATGCATGCATTTACGTGTGATTCTCACATGCAGATGTACCATGTGAAAAGCATTCCTGTCTCTGCATGTGAGATATGTGGATTTGTGATTAATCTGTATCATGCTACTGTCCTGAGTGATTTTGTCAAATGACACTGTGTCACTGATGTTTGCCCCCTCTTGTCTCCCATGCCTGCAGCTCAAGGTGCACCAGCGTAAGGCCGTGTGGAGGGGCATTGCGAACAAGGTGCGTGCTCTGGGAGTATCAAACCGACGGCGCACCCACTGCCACAAGAGGTGGGACGACATCTCACGGCTGGCAAAGAACGTTGCGGAGATGACACTGGGGCGGATCCCTCGCACTGGCCGGATGGCACGGTGCAGCATGACACCACTAATGTGCCGCATCTTGGCCGTGACTCACCCTGAGCTGGATGCACGATTGAAGGAGCATCAGTAGGCAATTAGGGGTGAGTGTACTGGGAAAGGTGACTATGGCTGTCTGTGGCTGCATGTGTGCACAGGATGTGCCAGCGCTGGGCGATGTGATGTTGGTAGTGTGATGCAGTGGCCTGTGAGTGTAAGCTTGTGCCTGTGCTGGGTGCAGCTGTCATGCATGTGTCCTACCTGTACTACTTAACACTGGGAAATGGGTATGAGGCATTTCAATGGCATTGTGGGTGGTGTGAGACAGGTATGAGCTATCTGTGTTGCTGCTGTAACGGAGCCACATGCAGGATGTTGTGTTGTGTGGTCATCACATTGCTCACTTTGTCCTGGTTTGATAGTGCACACGCACTGTTGTGATGACAGAGGTGGGTTTGAACGATGTAATTGCACAGGGTGGCGTGCAACATGTAGATCTAGACATCTTAATGGTTGTCTGTATTGCATATGTTTGTTCTGTTGCTGCCACTGCACTGACCCTACATCTCTCTCTCTCATGCAGCATCTCCCGTGGTCACGGAGGAACAGGGGACGGACACCAGTGGTGGGGAAACTAGCACAACAGCTGCAGAGGAGCCCTGTGAGACAGATGTGACCAGCGCCTCGGAGGGGGACAGGAGTCTGCTGGAGGAATCACAGCCCGAGACGCAAAGTAGTACGTCATCTGATGCCAGCGGTGACGCAGACATGTTGGCGGGCACAGGGAACGGGGACTCTGCATCATCTTCCACCACATAGCGTGCAGTGCCCAGCCTCCCAGCCACTTCCTCTGGTGCTGCCCGTGTTTGCACCACTAAGAGGGGAAGGGTGTCCTTCACCCCCGGCACCGCAGCCCCTGCCCCGGTCCCCCCTGCTGCCATCAGTGCTGAGTCTGTGGACCTTTTGCGCCAGCTGTGTGTAGGCCAGACAGCTCTCCTCAATGCATTCATGGACCACAACAGTAAATTGGCTCAGGTGGTTGCATTCATTGAGGGCATACATTCAGACGTGGGTGGGCTGCACCGGACTGTCCAGTCATTGTCCACTGCAGTGACATCAGCCCTTCAACTGGCACAATCTGGGAGTCCAGCGAAAGTCCCTTTGTCCACACCCATGCCAGTGGCCACGTCGGACGACAGTGGCCACGCTCCATAGACCTCTAAGTCACGATACGGCACACGTAGCACACAGCAGCAACAGAAGCCCAAGCTGTCCAGGCCGCAGACACCATCCCCACAGATGACCAAAGCCACCCCAGTGCACACAGACAAGAGCCCATCAGGCAAAACCAGGGAACAAAGAGCCAAGAAGCAGACGTCAGGGTCACGTGCCTCAGGGACATCCCCAGCCAAGGACTCTCCTGTCCCGAAAGCGTCTCCCAAAACCAAACATACCATTTCCATGCCCACTGAGAAGGTGGTGAGTGCCAAGGGTAGGCATAAGAAGGGCTGCAAGTCTGATTCAACCACTACCTCGACTCCCATAGCAAGCCCAGTGAAGCAGGGAATGGAGGGCACTGGTACCTGGTAGGCAGGGGATGGAGGGGCAAAGCCAGGGCCATGCAAAGCGTTGCGCAGGTTCAAGCACGTCACCAGAGGGAGGGCCAGCGTCTGCACCTGCTGCAGCCTTGGTGTTGAGTGAGCCTGATGTGTCCACGCCACTTCCCATTGTTCCCAAGACAGTGAAGCCATTGCGACTCCCCAAGAAGTGGAAAGGCACCCCTCCACAATCTCCCATCCACACTGTGTCTCATGTCTGCATGACTCCACCTCCACGTGCCACTATACCACCTGGTCCAAGCAGCCCTCCGTTTTGCCAAGACACTGATAGGTATACCTCAGCTGTGCCTCCCTCTCCCCAGTCAAGTGCTCCAACTGGGCCTGACACACAGCCAGCTCCCAGTACGACTGACAGCCAAGTCTGAGTGTTGGTAGACCTCACACGCCTGTCTCTCACACAGCATGGCCTGTGCTGCACATCGTGACACCCCAGACAGTGTTGCTGACCATGGTTAGGGTACAGTTGCACACATTCCCTGTGCATCTTCTCATGGACTCACTCTGCACTTTGTCCTGCCCACTGGCCTTGTCGTTCAGTGCTGTGTGCCCCCTGCCTGTGCAGCTTCTCATGGACTCACTCTGCACTTTGTCCTGCCCACTGGCCTTGTCGTTCAGTGCTGTGTGCCCCCTGCCTGTGCAGCTTCTCATGGACTCACTCTGCACTTTGTCCTGCCCACTGGCCTTGTCGTTCACTGCTGTGTGCCCCCTGCCTGTGCAGCTTCTCATGGACTCACTCTGCACTTTGTCCTGCCCACTGGCCTTGTCGTTCACTGCTGTGTGCCCCCTGCCTGTGCAGCTTCTCATGGACTCACTCTGCACTTTGTCCTGTCCACTGGCCTTGTCGTTCACTGCTGTGTGCCCCCTGCCTGTGCAGCTTCTCATGGACTCACTCTGCACTTTGTCCTGCCCACTGGCCTTGTTGTTCACTGCTGTGTGCCCCCTGCCTGTGCAGATTCTCATGGACTCACTCTGCACTTTGTCCTGCCCACTGGCCTTGTCGTTCACTGATGTGTGCCCCCTGCCTGTGCATCTTCTCATGGACTCACTCTGCGCTTTGTCCTGCCCACTGGCCTTGTCGTTCAGTGCTGTGTGCCCCCTGCCTGTGCAGCTTCTCCTGGACTCACTCTGCACTTTGTCCTGCCCACTGGCCTTGTAGTTCAGTGCTGTGTGCCCCCTGCCTGTGCAGCGTCTCATGGACTCACTCTGCACTTTGTCCTGCCCACTGGCCTTGTCGTTCACTGCTGTGTGCCCCCTGCCTGTGCAGCTTCTCATGGACCCACTCTGCACTTTGTCCTGCCCACTGGCCTTGTCGTTCACTGCTGTGTGCCCCCTGCCTGTGCAGCTTCTCATGGACATGCTCTGCACCTTGGACTGGCCACTGGCCTTGCTGTTTTGCCCCTGCCTGTGCAGCTTCTCATGGACATGCTCTGCACCTTGGACTGGCCACTGGCCTTGCTGTTTTGCCCCTGCCTGTGCAGCTTCTCATGGACATGCCCTGCACCTTGGACTGGCCACTGGCCTCTCTGTTTTGCCCCTGCCTGTGCAGCTTCTCATGGACTCACTCTGCACTTTGTCCTGCCCACTGGCCTTGTCGTTTACTGCTGTGTGCCCCCTGCCTGTGCAGCTTCTCATGGACTCACTCTGCACTTTGTCCTGCCCACTGGCCTTGTCGTTCACTGGTGTGCCCCCTGCCTGTGCAGCTTCTCATGGACTCACTCTGCACTTTGTCCTGCCCACTGGCCTTGTCGTTCACTGTTGTGTGCCCCCTGCCTGTGCAGCTTCTCATGGACATGCTCTGCACCTTGGACTGGCCACTGGCCTTGCAGCTTCTCATGGACATGCTCTGCACCTTGGACTGGCCACTGGCCTTGCTGTTTTGCCCCTGCCTGTGCAGCTTATCATGGACATGCCCTGCACCTTGGACTGGCCACTGGCCTTGCTGTTTTGCCCCTGCCTGTGCAGCTTCTCATGGACATGCTCTGCACCTTGGACTGGCCACAGGCCTTGCTGTTTTGCCCCTGCCTGTGCAGCTTCTCATGGACATGCTCTGCACCTTGGACTAGCCACTGGCCTTGCTGTTTTGCCCCTGCCTGTGCAGCTTCTCATGGACATGCTCTGCACCTTGGACTGGCCACTGGCCTTGCTGTTTTGCCCCTGCCTGTGCAGCTTCTCATGAACATGTCATGTATGTTGTGCCTTGCTATTCTCTACTCTTGTTGCCTATCTGTGCAATTTGTGAATAAAGACCGTTGCTCCTGTTGTCTGTTTTGTCAGTGTCCTTACTGAATAAAGTTCTTTTGCTGTGTGTTTATGGTTTACTGTGCCACATGCTGTGTGTGCCACTTCAACCTTGCCAATTTCTTTACTCACTTACTCTATTTTTTGCAGGGGTGAGGGACTTCAGTTTTTCCTGACCCTGAAACTTGTGTGGGCAATGTATTAGATGTGAGGTGTGATGCAGTTGTCATTGTTTGTTCATGTTGGCTGTGTTGTACACATGTCAAGTTGTGGTGCACTGCCAGCTCAGAATGGGATTCTGTCCAGAGGATTGCAAGCATGCTGGCCAGGCTCATCATGTATGTGTGTTCTTATTTTGTGTGCCCAGTAGTGTATGTGTGTGGTCATCTTGTGATGGGCAGTCATCCTAGTCCCATGGGTTTCTTTCAATGTGTGCTCTTGGGTGGTCAAGAAGTGTGCAGTGTGAAGGTCTTGACTTTGTCTGGAGTGTTGATATGTGTGTGCCCCTGCATTGTCAACTACACACATGTTTCACCCAGGATGTGTGTGCCTGTTGTTTGGATTGTTTATCCCTGTGGATGTGGTTGTATGCACATGTGTGAGTTGTATGTTTTGCAGTGTGCAGTGTGTTGGTGTGTCCATGCAGTTGTGGCTGACTCCTACTTGTTATTTCTGTCAATTGTGAGTATGCAGTGTGTGTGTCTGTCAAGTCAGTGTTGTGTTTTGTTGTTCATCCATCTGTCATGTTACTGTTTGTGGAGACAGTGCAGACCTGCTGATACACACTGACATTGTGGTTGTGTTTTCTCATGCATTGCTGTCACATGGTGCCTGTTTGCCTCCAGTATGTGATGTTGTGTGTGGTGTCTTGCCATCCCCTATCTGTGCTTGGGATGCCTACCCATTGTGAGTCTGCACTCCCTCTATTTGTGTATGGTACACTCCTGCCATGGCACTTCAATTGGATGTCAGCTGTCCCCTTGTTTTACATGTGTGTGTGCCTCCCCATCACTTGATATGTGACACTGTGCTTTGTGGTGCAGTTCTTTGGACAGTGGCAATGTGCCACTCAGGACATTTCCCCAATAGGTTCTGTGTGATGTTCTTGGGCTGTTTGTCAGTCATGTTTGCTCATATGCACTTCAACTGTGTGTGCTGCCCAGTCCCCTGGTCAAGTTGTTTCCACCTTTCTGTGCCAGACTTGTGCATCTGTTGGTGTTGTGTTGCATGTATGTGGGTTTGCTGTGGTACTGCTTCACTTCCTGTGTGTGATGTTGTCTTTGTGCTGTGCTGATTGGTGTTGTGTGGGTTCATGTTGTGTCACTCATTTCTGTTTGTGGCTGGTATGCTTGTTGTGCAGACACTGCTTGTTGTGCATGCAGTGCTGTGGGGGTATGTTGCCTTGTCATTGGCTGGTATGCATCCACTTATGTCCTGCTGTGTTTGGTATGTGTTTTTTTGGCTGTGCATCTGTTGTTTGTTTGCTGTGGCTGTGTTTATCTGTGATGGTACACTTCTTGTCTGTGTTGTGGTATGTTGTCTGTGCATTGTTCCTGACTGATGGGGTTGTGCACTCCTGTCGTGTCTGTGCTCCCATTGCCTTTCCACATTTTTGCTGCACAGGGCATGTCTGTTCTTGTTGTGGTTCTGTGTGTGGTTCTGTTGGGTTATGTGTTTGTCTGTTGTTTTTGTGCAGACATTGGTTCTGGCATCCCTATGTGTATGTGATGTTTGTGGCTACCCCCAGAGAGTGTAATTGTTTGTCTGTGTATTGCCTGGACATTATTGCCACCCTTCTGTTTGTTTGACACTGGTGTTGTGTACTGCAGATGTGAGGGGGGGGTATGTGTGTGGATTCCTACTAGTGTTTGACAGTCATGGAGTGTGTCAATGGGCCCTGTGTGTTGTGCTGCTGGAGTATTCCTGTGAAGTATTTGTATACATATGTGTGGCTGTTCACAGTTTGACTTCAGGGCCTTCCTTTCATCCTTGTGCCTATACATGTGTTGCCTTGCTGTCTCCCTGGGTTGTTGCACTGTGCTGTCTGTGGTGTGACTTCAATCACTATGCAAGCCATGTGTGATTAGATGTCCTGGGGGTGTTGTTCTATGTTCCTTGTCTTCCATGTACTGTACACATGCTTGGTGGTTGTCTCCTTGGCCTTCCATTTGTGTGCACCTCACATTGGCTTTCCTGTTTTGTGTGCTCCATTGCTGGTAGCATGTGGTCTGTGTATGTGTCTGTGTGTCAGTGTGGGGTATGTGTGTGTGACTTGGCAGGCTGTATGTCTAGTGAGATGTTTGTTCCTTGTTTGTGTGTGTGTCCATTTGATGCTTGTACTGAGTTTACTTGCCATTGGTGTGGTGTTGTTGTGGTGTGTGTGTGTAGCCCTGGCCCTGTGCTTCTGTGCTGTGTGTTCCTGTGCAGCCACTCCTGCTGTGGCTGTGTCCCTATTTGTTTTGTGTGTGGTGCAGGGTGTGGTGTCACCTGGCTTGTTGTTGTGCATAGGGGTGCACAGGGGGGGCACCTGGCATGTCCCTTCAGTGGGGGGCTAGTGTGTGAGGCTGGAGTTGTGGCCCTGTGGTCTTTGTGCCCTGCCCATGCCTGGCGCTGGCCCAGCCTTCTGCATTGTGCGCATGTATTCCCTTGTCTTCACCGCTGCAGTGACGTGGCCGTGACATTGCTGCACGATCGCGGTCGATGTGTGACCTGGATGCGGAGGGGTGTATTGGTGGCAAGTGGGTCATGTGTGTGTGCACTTGGGGATGTGTTCCTATCCCCACCAGCGTATCTGATGTGGTTAGGGACCCTGTGCCAGTCCATGGTTTGTGTTTTGTGGTTGTGTGTGGGGTTGTGTTGTTGCGTACCTGCGGCGGCGTCCGCGACGGTCCATGATTTGCTGGTGATTTATCACGTACAGCACTGGGAGAACGTGGAGTGCTGGGTCCATGGCGGTTATGTCCGGGCGCTGTTGACCGGGTCTCTGGTTTCGCGCTCCGCTGTCGAGGTTCCGCCATCTAGGATTGGGCGGTTTCTCCGCTGCGGTGCGACTGGTTGTTTGGAGCTTCCTAATTTTTGGACCTGAGCGGACGTCATTCCGCACGGTGGTGTGTCTCCATTGGCTCCCACCGCCGCGCTTGCGGGCGCACTTTTATGGCGGTTCGGGTCGCACGGCGGCGGACGGGAAATGGTCTATGTTTGGCCATACTAATATGGCGGACGTGAGTACCGCTGCTCGCGGGCGGAAAAATGCATTTTTCCGCACCGCCAGCACCTCGGTGGTGCCACCGCCCGACATCCTAATGGACCCCATAGTATCACAAGAAATGATGCTCAAAACTTTGTTCAGTTGAGCATCATCTTCTTTACGTTCTATTATATTATATTATTCCAGGTTAGAGTATACTATAGTATATTATCTTATTTTATTAAATATTTATAGTGTTTTATCTTTCATGACTTCTATTTACCATTCCCAATGAAAATCCTATATTTATACACATCTATTTATGCATATAATATATATTGCTCAAGCATAGTCCATAAAAGTATTCATTTTCTTTCATTACTGCATATATCTAATGTATCTAGTATTTACCACTACCTTTGTATCCTTTATAATCTATGTGATATCTTACTTTGTACTTCTAAATATGATTAATGTGTTATCATAGGATACCACCCTAATTCATCCCACATCATATTGTGTTTTATCTAGTCATCAACATATACCTCCAGTATCACTTTCTGGGACACACCTATTTAACATTATTCCTATGTTCACCCTACTTATTATCTCATTATTCCTGATGGAGTCCTTCCTTGCGGCAGTGCTCCAGTGAGCCCGGACCCGCGGTTAACAGTTTAGGAATTCTAATATTGCTACATAATCAATCTACACTTTTCATCTTAAGTCTTTCTTATATCCCCCCTTTCTCACTTCTCTTGTATTTCTTCTCTTATAAATTAATATACTACTTTGCTTCCAATATATTACTACTATAGACCTTCTACATTTTCGATAGTGATTCTTTAACTGGACTTGATGACTTTGTGGTAAGCCAGGGTACCTCTCTCTTCTTTCTTCTTTGTTTCTTTCCCATTCTTCTATCCCTTTAATTTTGAATAAGGCACTGCACATCGTATTATTTTGCTCACTGATATTTTTTCAGCATGACACACACTCATCCTCTCTGTGCAGTAACATGGAATGTCCACGGTCTTACACATTACATCAAAAGGAAAAAAGTACTCTCCTATCTCCAATTAAAACATGTAGACGTGGCATTACTACAGGAAACTCATTTAGATACATTAGAATCTGATAAGTTATGTAGAGAATGGGTGGGGAAGTTGATTCATAGCAGTGTTCACAAAGGTGAATCTACAGACGCAGGTCCTATTCGCAAATGTGGAGTAGCAATTCTTATCCGCAAATCCCTCACAGTTACGGTGTCCAAAACATGGACGGACCCAGATGGACGCTATGGGGCCGATTCCGATTCGGGCCGGAAGCGCACCTAACAGTATTCGTCCGGAAAAACTACCAGCCGAACGCGTGTTTCCCGACCGACTCGAACACTCTACCGAACGAACAAGTACAATGCGCATAACAGCCCAGATTCCGACCCAGCCGTACTTACCCAATCCAGCTCCTTTTCTCCGCCCGAGCCGGATCCGTAAACGCCGAATCGAGTCGCACGGAACCAAATACACAGCACCTTCTGGCCGGACAAGTACGATGCGTCTTCCGTACGCGCCGAACCCGTCGCTACGTCCGGCACGTTTCAGCATCCGGGAGAGCCGCACATAAGCTCCGTTTCGCGTCACTAAACGATCCACGGCTACGAGACGAACAAGCCAGCGACGAGTACGAGTCGAAGACACGCGAAACCCGAACGAGACGAACCAACCATGAATCCCATCGCGGAGGTCCTACCAATACTCTACATCTATTACCGGGACCGATTCGGACGCGTACGGCGCAGACGGTAAGTCAAACACCAACAATACAAACTAACTACACGTACCTAAAATATGTCACACACACAAAGGGATGCACAAATGACGTACACTAGCAACTGCACAATCATAGGGGTGGGATGGGCATCACCAATGCCATACACACCCATAGGGGCCTGGATTCCTGCCACCACCACCACCCCTACTCAGGGGGGCCTGGATGCCCATCACCACGACCATCCCCACTCATGGGGGGCTGGATGCCTATCACTACCACTACCCCTACTCAGGGGGGGGCTGGATGCCTATCACTACCACCCCCCCTACTCATGGGGGGCTGGATGCCTATCACTACCACCACCCCTACTCAGGGGGCTGGATGCCTATCACTACCACCACCCCTACTCAGGGGGGCTGGATGTCTATCACTACTACCACCCCTACTCAGGGGGCTGGATGCCTATCACTACCACCACCCCTACTCAGGGGGCTGGATGTCTATCACTACTACCATCCCCACTCATGGGGGCTGGATGCCTATCACTACTACCACCCCTACTCAGGGGGGCTGGATGCCTATCACTACCACCCCCTACTCATGGGGGCTGGATGCCTATCACTACCACCACCCCTACTCAGGGGGACTGGATGCCTATCACTACCACCACCCCTACTCAGGGGGGCTGGATGCCTATCACCACTACCATCCCCACTCATGGGGGGCTGGATGCCTATCACTACTACCACCCCTACTCAGGGGGGCTGGATGCCTATCACTACCACCCCCTACTCATGGGGGGCTGGATGCCTATCACTACCACCACCCCTACTCAGGGGTGCTGGATGCCTATCACTACTACCACCCCTACTCAGGGGGGCTGGATGCCTATCACTACCACCCCCTACTCATGGGGGCTGGATGCCTATCACTACCACCACCCCTACTCAGGGGTGCTGGATGCCTATCACTACCACCACCCCTACTCATGGGGGCTGGATGCCTATCACTACCACCACCCCTACTCAGGGGGGGCTGGATGCCTATGACCACGACCATCCCCACTCATGGGGGGCTGGATGCCTATCACCACCACCCCCCCTACTCATGGCTGGATGCCTATCACTACCACCACCCCTACTCATGGGGGGCTGGATGCCTATCACTACCACCACCCCTACTCAGGGGGGCTGGATGCCTATCACCACTACCATCCCCACTCATGGGGGGCTGGATGCCTATCACTACTACCACCCCTACTCAGGGGGCTGGATGCCTATCACTACCACCCCCCCTACTCATGGGGGGCTGGATGCCTATCACTACTACCCCCCCTACTCATGGGGGCTGGATGCCTATCACTACCACCACCCCTACTCAGGGGTGTTGGATGCCCATCACTACTACCACCCCTACTCAGGGGGGCTGGATGCCTATCACTACCACCCCCTACTCATGGGGGGCTGGATGCCTATCACTACCACCACCCCTACTCATGGGGGCTGGATGCCTATCACTACCACCACCCCTACTCAGGGGGCTGGATGCCTATCACCACTACCATCCCCACTCATGGGGGGCTGGATGCCTATCACTACTACCACCCCTACTCAGGGGGGCTGGATGCCTATCACTACCACCCCCTACTCATGGGGGCTGGATTCCTATCACTACCACCACCCCTACTCAGGGGTGCTGGATGCCTATCACTACTACCACCCCTACTCAGGGGGGCTGGATGCCTATCTCTACCACCACCCCTACTCATGGGGGCTGGATGCCTATCACTACCACCACCCCTACTCATGGGGGGCTGGATGCCTATCACTACCACCACCCCTACTCAGGGGGCTGGATGTCTATCACTACTACCATCCCCACTCATGGGGGCTGGATGCCTATCACTACTACCACCCCTACTCAGGGGGCTGGATGCCTATCACTACCACCACCCCTACTCAGGGGGGCTGGATGTCTATCACTACTACCACCCCTACTCAGGGGGGCTGGATGCCTATCACTACCACCACCCCTACTCAGGGGGCTGGATGCCTATCACTACCACCACCCCTACTCAGGGGTGCTGGATGCCTATCACTACTACCACCCCTACTCAGGGGGCTGGATGCCTATCACTACCACCCCCTACTCATGGGGGCTGGATGCCTATCACTACCACCACCCCTACTCAGGGGGCTGGATGTCTATCACTACTACCATCCCCACTCATGGGGGCTGGATGCCTATCACTACTACCACCCCTACTCAGGGGGCTTGATGCCTATCACTACCACCACCCCTACTCAGGGGGCTGGATGTCTATCACTACTACCATCCCCACTCATGGGGGCTGGATGTCTATCACTACTACCATCCCCACTCATGGGAGGCTGGATGCCTATCACTACCACCCCCCCTACTCATGGGGGGCTGGATGCCTATCACTACCACCACCCCTACTCATGGGGGGCTGGATGCCTATCACTACCACCACCCCCACTCATGGGGGGCTGGATGCCTACCACTACCACCACCCCTACTCATAGGACGGGTAATGCATGACACAACCAGCATACTCCCACATAAGGAATAACAGAAAATTACATCCACCCAAACAACATGACAAGCGTGTGTAGTCCATGTCAAATGCCTACAACACTAAACATGACAATGAACATACAATGTGACCCACTAACACATGTGTCACACATAAAAGTGTGTGGCCTCCACAATACAAGCCGACCATGGCCACTGTGGCAATGGGGCCTAAAGCCCCATCACCACAGTCACCAAAAGGTAAGTGTGGGGTCCAAGGCTGATGGACCTTTTGGTCAGTGTGGCAATGGGGCCTAAAGCCCCATCACCACAGTCACCAAAAGGTAAGTGTGGGGTCCAAGGCTGATGGACCTTTTGGTCAGTGTGGCAATGGGGCCTAAAGCCCCATCACCACAGTCACCAAAAGGTAAGTGTGTGGTCCAAGGCTGATGGACCTTTTGATCAGTGTGGCAATGGTGCCTAAAGCCCCATCACCACAGTCACCAAAAGGTAAGTGTGGGGTCCAAGGCTGATGGACCTTTTGATCAGTGTGGCAATGGTGCCTAAAGCCCCATCATCACAGTCACCAAAAGGTAAGTGTGGGGTCCAAGGCTGATGGACCTTTTGATCAGTGTGGTAAGTGTAGGCATGGTAAAAGCTGCCAAAGACAAACTGAATGGATGAATCCTGGTCACACAACAACTAAAACATCTGTGGCATAGTACTGCTTGTGTCCCATTGCACATATTTTGGGGGAGGCTAACAGTGCAGTGTCACAGAAACATTGCTTTTGTCCATGTGCATACAAACATCACACATGGGGGACCACATTGCCAACAATCAGCCGATTCCACAATGACAGAAGTGAACATCATGATGCTGACCCACATATCTGCACCTATGGACACACAAATGTATATAATCTGTGGAGACTGTGGATGTCAGGTGAACAAATACCATACCATGGCAGCAATGGGACATACAAACCATGATCATTGTGCTGACTGATGACCGAGGAGTACCAGGGAGAGCAGGGGAAAATCACCAAACCACATACAGCCAATGGCACACTACAGAAATGCCAATGCAGTGATGCAAATGCACTGACACAAACAAGCAGACTCACACTTCCTATCAAAGACAACAGGTGATGGGGGTGTGTGCCAGTGTCCCCAGGCAACCACACAACACATGAGGAGGCCTGAATCCCAATTACACAGATGTGTATACAGTGCCACACACAAGTAACTCATGGATTGGATTCCCCTATGTGGGAAATCTGGCATTGTCAGATGAGAGGGAGCCCAAATTACACATGTCACACAAGCTTGTAGGAACAGCAACTAACACAGCAAGAGACACACCCACCACAGCACTACCCCCAGGGACCCCACATTGTGCAGACACTAGCCTGCATGACAATTCCACTGTGATGACAAAGGTAGATGTTGATCACACTGTGAACCACAGCCATGTGTCCTCAGCTACAAACTACCATCACACCTACACAAGCTCCAATCAATCAGCAGGGCCTGCCAGCCAAGGCCAATATGGAGGTAGTGGTCTAGCCATGCAACAACTCACATTTGCACACTCAACACCACACACCCTCATCTGCAACAATGTGCAGCAGTGAAGCTCACATGGACTGGTGTCATTGCACATGCACCCATGACAATCCCAGGGGTGGTGGGGGGAACTAAGGTGCAGAAACCCATCACACATGCCCACTCAACATGACTCGTCTATGTATGACACACTGCACAGTACGCCGTACATGCGCAGGATGTGAAAT
The DNA here is from genome assembly GCA_963921515.1 of Calotriton arnoldi. NCBI lineage: Eukaryota > Metazoa > Chordata > Amphibia > Caudata > Salamandridae > Calotriton > Calotriton arnoldi. The sequence goes on from CAWUFW010012591.1 coordinate 207,600, forward strand.
CCACCACAAACAATGGGATCCTGGCCATAGTCACACACCAACGAAGAAGCCAAGGTGAGACACAAAGAACACACGTACACAACTTCCGACATTGCAGCTCTGACCCTGAGGAGTGGCAGCAGTCACACACACAACGCGTCACAATCACTGAAAGCTAACACAAACTCAAAATCACATTACTTGTGTAAACAACAAGTGCCAAGGGGAATCCTGAATGTGTCCCATCTGCGTTTGCCCACATCCCCAGCCCTGACAACAAAGACAACCTGGGATGACAACCTCATGAACATCAGTTTGCCATGCAACCACATCACGGAGAAACCAGGTCCAAGATGCTGGATGAACACATACCAACTCTGCAACCATCAGAAACAGGAACATCCCTAGGGACACAGCCTGTGTAGGAAAAGGGAAGGGAACATGCACAGACATGCCCACACAACACACAACACGGGCACACGCAATGTCACCAGATTACACACAGCCATGAGGGCACTCCACTCCTGTGGAAGCTCCGCTGTGCCAAACCTTGTCTGTGCACGACTCAAACATATCAGCAGGACACTCCGTCAGTGAGTCAACAACTACAACACACAGAAGCCTCTGCTCACATCAGCCTGGGTACGGGAGTGTCACGTCAGTCATCTGCATACACCCAAAACACGTGGCAATCCAGTTGTACTGTATACACAGATGAGTCCTCCAAAATTGATGTGCAAAACTGCATGTCCAGTGGAGACGGGCACACAGTCAGGGTACTAGGAACATTGGACAGTGGTAAGCCCAACAGATGTGCAACAGTGTAGGACAAAGATGGTAATATACAAATGCTAAACGTACATCCCTGTGTCAAATGCTGAACATTACACCCTCAGACTGCAGCAAGGGATGCTATAGATCCAGACTAGATTAGGACACATATCCCATGGGCCACATGGAGCCCATCACAGCAAAACTTCATTTACCTGATCTGAACACAATTACAACAGCAAATGCATGATACTACACATCTACATCATGTACCACCAAAGATTAACCACAAGTAAACAAAAAGAGGCTTTATTCAGCAAGTGTGCAACTCAAATCAAAAGTCCAAAATTAACAACGGCCAATGTCCAGTCCAAATACACAGTCCCAACAGGGTGATGTGTGACTACTTGTCACAACTTGCTTGCCTGCACAGGTACCAACAGGGGACATCCCCCTTGGAGGGGCATACGAGGGGCAGGCCAGGCACCGCAGGGACAGGATCAGGGGATGCCAGAAGGAGGCAGGGAAGGTGAGGTGGGTGCAGGAGTGTCACCGGCAACTGCAGTGGAGGTGTCTGACTCAGGGGGCCGGCACCACCGCAGGGCTCAAGTCCGATGGTGTTGGTGCTGCAACCACTGCAGTGGGCTGGGCAGATGGAGTGGGCTGGGTCCCCAATGCAGTGCCCGAGTCAGATGGGGTTGTTGTGGACTCCACCGCAGTGCATGACTCCAAGGGAGTGGAAGGGGGGCAGAAGAGCTGGGCAGGACAGAGGGGGGGGACACGGTCTCCACACCAGTGGCACATACAGGCAGAGCGTCTGGTTTGGCGGTGGAAGAGCAAGTGGCAGGGGGGGAGGGCCTGAGCACTTTGGGGATGCGGTATCGGTATGTGGGGGAACCTGGGGCAGGGTGTGGCGGTGGAACCTATGGAGTGGTGGCCTGGGGGATGGAGGTGAGAGACTGGGTGGGTGACTTGCAGGGCGGTGGCGGGGTCTTGCTCTTCCGGGTCTGGGGGACTTGCGGGTGGGGGGCTCACTCTGCCTGCGCCTGGGGGAGGGTGTCCGGGGGCGAGGGGCACTCTCCTCTCTGTGTGTGGACTTCCTCTTCCCCGGTATGCTGGATCAGCAGGATTGGAGGGGAAGAGGCCGAGGTCAGAGAGGAAGAGCTGCTGTGTATGTGGGGTTGCAGGTGAGGCAAGGGAAGGGGTCTTGGAGGGAGAGGATCTTGAGGATTGCGGAGTGACTGTGGTTGCCTGTGTGTGTGTCAGTTCCCCATCCCCTGTGTGTGTGGAATCAGTCCCCTGAGGATGCTTGTGTGCACGTCTTGCCTTGGTTTTGTGTGGGTGTGTGCTGCTCGTGTCTGTGTGTTGGTGTGATTGTGCAGGTGTGCATGTGCTTTGGACAGGTAGGGTGGTAGGAAGTGTGGATGGGGCAGAGGTGGGAGGGGTGAGGGACTGTTGGAGGAGGGACACTGCTGCCGTCAGGGAGGAGTCCATGGACCTATTGCTCCTCTGTAGGGCAGACATACCGGTTGAGATGCCCTCCATGAACGACACCAGCTGTGTCAACAGTGTGGTGTGTGCATGGAGGACAGTCAGCATTGCTGTCTGCCCTACATGGAGCTGCCGAAGGAGGTACACAGACTCCTCACTCAGGGCAGCAGGGGACACAGGGGCAGGGGTGCGGTGCCTGGCTTGAAGGAGACACGCTCCCGAGCACGGGAGCCTCCACGGACCTCAGGAATGGGAGCCAATGGGAGGGCAGTGGTGGTGGTGGTGGTGGCGGGATCAGACAGAGTAGCTGGGGTGTGGTGGCTGCTGACACCCGCCTCCACAAGGGAGTCATCCTCCGAGCTGCTGTGGTCCTCAGCTGAGGTGGATGGTGCTGAGGACTCCTCGGTGTGGCTCCCCTCGCCCTCCGTGCTACTGGGTCCCTCTGACCACTCGTCGGACGCTGACCCAGTCTGGCTCCACTGCTCCTCCTGGTCCATGGAGCTGTCCCCTCCTGTGGCTATGGATGTATCTGCAAACAATTAGGGAAACAGACAAACATCAGTCACCTGCACTGACCGCACACACCACAGTAAGTACAGCACATCACAGAGCAAGCCCTGGCATCACTAGTAGAACATTGCCAAAAGTCATCACACAGATTAGGAGAAGCCAATTGTCAGTCTGATGGTCAGCCATGGAACAGACACCCCTCCTGCCCTTGCACCCATCTGTCTGGTGCCCGTCTGATGGTAAGACCCCAGTGTGGACACATGCACCACCTACACAGTAGTTGGACATTGCTGAGAACACGGTGAAGTATGTGAACATGCCCACCTCACATCACTTGCCACTGAGTCAGTGCAGGTGTCTGGATAAATGGACGGCCTGAGCCTAAAAGAAATGCATGTGATGCATACCAGCACCAGACCCCATGAAGCACCCATGTCCGGATAGTCAATGCCACAATGGGGTGCCTGTTGCACATGTCACCACCCTGCAGGATCACCCTTAGGAAGTTTAATGCCATGACACAGGCATGCCTGCAAAGTCATACATCACTGTCTCAAGTCACATGGCCATGTTAGCCAGCAAACAACAGTCTGCACTGTGTCACTATCCTAGGACATGGGGAAGGCAAGTAATGTAACTGTCAAGTGCACATGTTCATCCCCCACTAACCACATCCTCTGAACCAGTATTTGTACACTGCACACCATTTGGACAAATGGGAGACATGAAACACTACTCCCTGAACCAGAGCACCTCACAGTGTGCTGTGAATGATGAACAGCTGCCTGAAAGTCACAGTCTCATACACCTGTCTGCACAGTCAAGTGATCAAACACCTATGAGTCACAGAAGTCTTGTCTCACATGGTCCAATAGCAGATGGCATGCTGACCCCTAACCGAAGGACATCACAGGAGTCACGACAACGTAGTCACAGCACAACGACACAGAGGCAGACACCTGAGGCAACATTTCACTGAGCACAGCATGTCAGATGATACACGGGAGTGGGAGTACAGAGTGTATTGTATGCCCTGTAGTAGGCATGACTGTCCGGCTCCACCTGCAAGAGGGATGAGCCCTGGTCAGTGGGCAGGTGGCTAAGCATGTGTGACACACTTGACATACATACTCCTGAGGCCCAGACAATTTACCCACCCGCAGATTGGGGGTGTGGCAAATACCCCAGGGACATGTGGTGAATTAGATGTGCAAGTGGATCACATATCAAAGTTACACCCAGACTACATAGCACGACTCAGGCATTGTGTGAGCAACTGACCCACCCAAGAAGGCAAACACAATGTCACGGGAACAAAATCTGTCACCACCTTGAGCAAAGCAAAATGCTAGGACCCTGTACCCAAGTGACACAATTATCCTGAGCGTAAGGAGCACACTGGTGCATCAGATGGGTAGTGGCCAGGTTACAATAGAGGGACATGGGTACTGGACAACAAGACTGATGTACTGGGGAAGTTTAACCTGGCCAGAGGAGGGCACATAGCATGTTAGACAGAGTTCACAGTGCAGTCTTAGACTCACCCCCTTCTTGCTGCTGTCTGCCCATCAGCTGCCCATCCAGCTCCGGGAACACCACCGGCAGGATCTGGAGCATGTGGGGGGTCAGGGTCCGGTGTCCGCCCCTCCTGCGAGGAGGCGACAGCTTCAGCTGGACCCTTGCGATCCTCCGGGTCCAGCCACGAAGGTCCTGCCACCTCTTCTGGCAGTTGCGGATCCGGCGCTTGTAGACCCCCACGGATCGGACTGCCCGGACGATGTCCAGCCAGATGTTCTGCTTCCGATGGGCATCAACCTGTGAGGACGAGAAAGTGAAAAGGCCATTACTACACATGCAACATATCCGTGCATCACACAGTTGGAAATACATGTCTCAATCACAGGGGCATATGATGTACACAGGCAGTGCAACGAGGGCTATGGACAGTTTGCCAGCAGTTACTACATGGTATCATTGCATGGGTAGTGAACCTTGTTTGAATGCACTGTTACTCCACTGTACCTGTTCAGTGCAAGTGACTACACACTTTGGGGGTGCGAACTACTCAGTGGGCATGCTAGCCAGTGGTGTGCACACTGTAAATCCTGCTAGTCAGGCAACATGCACAATTAGTGAGGCAGTGGACAGCACACTCACCTGCTCCCCTGGTGTTCCATACAGCTTGCTGTACTGTGGAAGGAGGCTGTCAAGCAGGGCCTGGTTCTCCTCATGGGTGAAGGCTGGGGCTCTCTCCACAGTACGTGCCATTGCAGCAGCCAGAGGATGCAGAGACAGCAGCCATGTAGTGGCAGATGTCGTCCTGGAGCATGTAGTGCAGGCAAGTGAGCTCTCAGGGGAACAGCCAGCATTATATGTGTGCTGCAGAGGCAGATACTGTCCCATGTGTCCAAAGTGATAGGTCCAAGTCGGTAGCATCTTCTGAATCTGGCCAATCCATGGAATAGCAGCTCCAATACACGCCCACAGCATCCTTCAAAAATTCAACTTCATGACACCCATGAATTTGCAACATTGTTGTGGCTGGCCAACTGAATTCACTGCATCAGACTCGTTTAAAATTCAAAAACCGCATCCGTTGCCATGCCAGGCCCCAGCCAATGCGTGAACACCGATCGGACCATTGCTGTACAACGCGTACCCGCTCACATTCAATGCAATGGTCCGAGCGGGCACACCGATCGGACCATTGCTGTACAACGCGTACCCGCTCACATTCAATGCAATGGTCCGGCGGGCACACCGATCGGACCATTGCTGTACAACGCGTACCCGCTCACATGCAATGCAATGGTCCGAGCGGGCACACCGATCGGACCATTGCTGTACAACGCGTACCCGCGATACAACGCGTACCCGCTCACATGCAATGCAATGGTCTGAGCGGGCACACCGATCAGACCATTGCTGTACAACGCATCCCTGTACAGGTCACACGCATGTGTCACCATGCTGGTCAATGGTGAACCTATGCCAGCCACATATACTTTCCAGGGACTCTGGGGCACACCTACTACACCACACCCAGTCCACACTGTATCTAAGGCATGTGTGGCAGCATGACCTTATCTGTGTATGGGTGTGTACATGTTGTTTTTGGGCTGGCACTTGGGGGCAGACACACCCAGGCTGTGCACATGTTAATGGGGACAGGGTCCTTTGTGTGTCGTGCACATGACCACTGGGATGTGCAACTGTTCATTTTTGGAGCATGTTGCATGGTCACATTTCCAGGTTGTGTATATGTATGACATGTCACATACCCCAAGGCTCATGTGGGAAAGCATGTACATCACAGGGTGGCCCATTGCCACAATAGTCATGTCCCTCCGTAGTCTGTGTGCATGTTGTGGTTCACATGTCTGACTCCATGTGCACAATGGGAGACAGTCTCCACATCCATGTTGTTTGTGCATGGACTTAGATGGTGTGTGTGTGTGTCACTGACGTCCATGTCTGTCCTGCAGAGGCTACAGGGGGCACTACCTGTGGGAGTCATGTTTGATTTTTCTGACGTGTACATGATACGCCATGTCATGCCAGTGTCCATGTGGCAAGACAGGCTCCCTGGGAATCTACCTGTCAATGAGTTGAGATGCCTGTGGTGCATCTGTCCAGATGTCACTGTGGTATGTGTGTGGAATGTGAGTGCAGTAAATGGGTACTGTGACACAGCCAAATGGTTTCACATAGCACACCCTGGGACCTGTTGTCCACACATGTTGAACAGAGATGTTACATGATGTCCATGTGGGTGCCATATGTGTCCAAACAGAACGAGACACACATCAAGTACTAGTGTTTGCTGATGATGTAGCATGTGAACTACAGTATGGTGAATGGCACATATGTGGGGTGACTGACAATCTTGACTTCTTCACCTCTGCACTACAGGGCTCCTGCTGACAATCGACCATTCCAAGACCTAGCAACGATGGTGGAACGTGACAGCATCCGATGGTACCGCTTCACCAGGCAGCTGATTGAGGATTTGGCAGTGCGGTTGGACCCACATTTGCAGCCTGGCCGGCCGTATCCGACAGCGCTGACCCCCAAGGTGAAGGTGATGGCAGCCCTACACTTCTTTGCCACCGGTACCTTTCAACACACTGTGGCATCTACTGGTGGTATGTCACAGACTATGTTCAGCCGTGTGCTACGCGATGTTTTGGTGGCGATGTTGAGATGCCTTAACCAGTACATCTATTTCCCACAACGTCACCGACTCACTGACGTCAAGAGTGACTTCTATGCCCTGGGGAGGATGCCACATGTCATTGGCTCCATTGATGGGACACATTTGGCTTTGGTACCACCACAGGCACATGAGCAGGCATACAGGAACAGAAAACATTACCATTCTGTCAATGCTCTGGTGGTATGTCTTGCAAACATGACCATCACACATGTTTGTGCCGGTTTCCCCGGTTCTGCACACGATGCCTACGTGATGAGGAGTAGTCGCATCCCGAGGATGATGTCACAGATGCCGAACCAGCGTGCTTGGCTTGTCGGTGTGTACTGACTTTGTACCATTGTGTGTGTTGTGCTATGTTGCTTTCCGCACACTTTTCAATGTTGGCTAATGTGCAATTGTCTGTCTGTAGGTGACTCGGGATACCCCAACATGCCGTGGTTGCTGACACCCCTCAGGAACCCTGTGACACCAGCCCAGATGCGCTACAATGAGGCACATGGTCGGACCAGGAGGGTGATTGAGCGGACCTTTGGTCTCCTGAAGAGCCGCTTCCGCTTCCTGGACAAGACAGGAGGCGCCCTCCCATATGCCCCAGCAAAGGTGTGCAAGATTATCATTGTCTGCTGCATGCTCCACAACCTGGCAGTGCGGAAGGAGTTGCCTCTCATCCCGGATGACGATGACCAACATCCACCACCTGTGGAGGATCCAGGCCTGGGCCACGATGCCAGTGATGATGATGATGATGGTGATGGTGATGTCCGCACACAGCTCATCACCAACTTCTTCAGCTGAATGTGAGTATCCAGAGTGTTGTACTATCAATGAATTTGATTTGCATGATATGTGTGTGTGGTGCTCTGGTGCTGTTTGAGTGTGGCCATGTGCAACTTGACTGGATGCATGCGGAGATGTGTCCTTGCAGGTGGTCTGTACTTGCCAACAGTGTAGACATGCTAACTTGCTTTTGTGTATTTAACTAGTGACAGGTATTAGACATGAGTATTGCCATTCTGTGCTGTTCTTCTGTGCTTTTGAGTGTGTGTCATGTCTGTCCTTCACAGGGTGCTGCTGGAGTTGTTAGAACAACTTGGATCCCCGAATCAATGATTCAACTTCCAAGGTGGCAGCAGTTGTTCCCCTACAGGTGATGTGCCACACACCCCTGGACTTTCTATCTTCTGCATTGTTTGACTTTGTGGCCACAGCCAGGTGGGATTAGCTTGCATTTGTAGTGGAAACAACATGTAGCAAATGTGTAATAAACCTGTTCTACATTTTGGGGTGTGCGTTGTCCGTAGTCACACATCTGAGTGACATTTGCTTACTGCACCTGTGTTGTAGTTGACACAGACTGTGAATATGTGTGGTGTCTGTGCATTGCACTGTATTTCCAGGCAACATCAGTGTAGGGGATGAGTCATATGGCCCTGGTGTGTATGTGTTGTGTGGCCCTAGTGGGGTGTCTCCCTCATATGTGTCACGTCGCCATGACTGCCATGACGGTGTTGGACTTGCTGTAGCAGTCAGCATGCACAGTGTCATATTTCTGATCACCATCTCCATGACAGAGACCACGTTGGAATCACAACAGAGGCAGATATGGTTTTTTGGTGAGTTTATTTACAAAAGGTGTGGGGATGGTGCACAGGATGGTGGGTGCTGTACATAGAACTTGGAATCCAAAGTTCCCATGTGAATTGGAAGTCCTGGTAGATGAAATGTCCAGGGTATAGTCCACAGTCATCTGATGAATTTGTACAACTAGAGCTCCCCATGTCATGTGGGCGAGTTGGGTTGCCATCGACAGGGCGTGCACTTTGCACACAGAGGAAAAGTTCCAGAACAGGTGTTGGCTTCCTGGGGGATGTAGCTGGCCATCGGCCTCTCAGTTTGGCCTCCTCGGATGGCCCCTCTTCTTGGGGGGGGACCCTCAGGTGCAGGCTGCCGCAGTGCAGGGTACTCTCCGCCAGAGTCCTCCTCCCTCCCTGTGGCTGTTGCGGATGTAGTGGCAACAGATGTTGTGGGCACACAGGGAGGTGAGGCCATGTTGGTGCTGATCTGGCGGAGGCATGTCAGTATGTCCCTATGCACCGCTGTGAGTTCTTGCAATGTGTCCCACTTGGACTCCATGCGAGACATGTGTGTCTCGACACGGGACATGTGGGAGTCCAAGCGGGCATGATGGGCAGCCTGCTGCTGTTGTATGTCCTTGAGGATCCCCACTACCTGGGTGACCTCTCCGGTGCTGGTCTGGTACGCATCTGCAATGCGTGCCAGTTGTGGGTCATCACGCAGTCCTGACCCCTCTGCAAATAGCGACCTGTGTCTACCACCCCTCCCACCACCCCTGGCAACACGTGCAGGGCCTGCGGTGCCACGCACAGGTGACCGTGTGCCCACTTGGGTGTTGTTAGTGGGCTCGATGGCAGCGGCTCCAGTTTGGTCCTGGGTCCCTGCGCTGTTGTCACCTGTGGTCCTTGGTGTGTCCATGTTGGCAGGGGTGGCCTGTGTGTTGGCAGTTGTTGGAGGGGTGGGTGCAGGGGGTGCAGATGTTGGTCCTGCTGGTGCTGCATGATGACTGGCACCGGAGGGTCCAGCTTGTTGTTCGCCATCCGAGGAGTGCAGAGGCTGATCCACACCAGTGAGCTCTGTGTCCCCCGGAGCCTGGGACAGGGACTCCTCCTCATCTGCTGCTGAGTCCCCATCTTCACCTGTTTTGGGGAGAGACACAGATTGTATGGTATGTTTCTACAGGCATCAATTGTTAAAACACCGGACAGTTGTGACTGTACCTCTGGATGCGGCCCTGGACATTGCATTCTACTCAGTTATGACAGTCAGAGAGTGATATTGGTGTAGTACATTGTCCTGCCAACCTGTGGCATGTCAATGTGAATGTTGAGGTGTGTGCCTGACCAGCATTGGTGGTATTTGGTTGCCATCCGGGCCGACTTCTCCCCCAGCCCAAATATCCCACCATGGAACATGCTTCCATTGCAGGGAGTGCAAGTTGTCTTTCAGGATGTCAGTCAGTGGTGTCCTGCTGTTGGTTGTTGCACAGTTGCCTGCAGGGCCTTGTGCTCCCCCAGCAGTACCCAGTGTCAGCCATCTTGTGAGTCCTTTTCCACTCCCTGTGATGTGAGCATGGTTCAGGGTGGTGTTGATGGGCCAATTGTGAGGCTGAGCAATATCTGTGACTACCACTCCAATCATGCTATTGCCTCCACCCCCTTCCCAGCATGCCCATCCTTCCTTCCTTTTGACTCTGCTTCCCTGTGGGGTGGGGTGCCTGTGCTGACAGGTTGGATGAGAGTGTTCTCCTTGCGGTTGTTTGGCTACCAGTCCCAAGAGTGTCCCTGTGCTTCACACAGTATGAGCCCGGCTGGTTGGTCTTTGTGGGATCTTGAGTTAGAATGTGAGGCTTTGCATTCTCCCAGGTGGGTTCTGTGGAGTTAGTGTTGGGATGTGTGTGAGGGGAGGTGCTTGTAACTATGGTCAGTGCTATGAGTCCTCCTTCCCACCCAGCCAGATATCCCACCATGGAACATGCTTCCATTGCAGGGAGTGCAAGTTGTCTTTCAGGATGTCAGTCAGTGGTGTCCTGCTGTTGGTTGTTGCACAGTTGCCTGCAGGGCCTTGTGCTCCCCCAGCAGTACCCAGTGTCAGCCATCTTGTGAGTCCTTTTCCACTCCCTGTGATGTGGGCATGGTTCAGGGTGGTGTTGATGGGCCAATTGTGAGGCTGAGCAACATCTGTGACTGTCACTCCCATCATGCTATTGCCTCCACCCCCTTCCCAGCATGCCCATCCTTCCTTCCTTTTGAGTGGACTTCAGTGTGTGTGAGTGTGAGAGCAATGGCAAGATGGCTGACAATGTGGTCGTGTTGTTTGTTGGTGCACAGTTGCCTGCAGGGCCTTGTGTTCCCCCAGCAGTGCCCTGTGTCAGCCATCTTGTGAGTCCTTTTCCACTCCCTGTGATGTGAGCATGGTTCAGGGTGGTGTTGATGGGCCAATTGTGAGGCTGAGCAATATCTGTGACTACCACTCCCATCATGCTATTGCCTCCACCCCCCTTCCCAGCATGCCCATCCTTCCTTCCTTTTGACTCTGCTTCCCTGTGGGGTGGGGTGCCTGTGCTGACAGGTTGGCTGAGAGTGTTCTCCTTGCGGTTGTTTGGCTACCAGTCCCAAGAGTGTCCCTGTGCTTCACACAGTATGAGCCCGGCTGGTTGGTCTTTGTGGGATCTTGAGTTGGAATGTGAGGCATTGCATTCTCCCAGGTGGGTTCTGTGGAGTTAGTGTTGGTGTGTGTGTGAGGGGAGGTGCTTGTAACTATGGTCAGTGCTGTGAGTCCTCCTTCCCACCCAGCCAGATATCCCACCATGGAACATGCTTCCATTGCAGGGAGTGCAAGTTGTCTTTCAGGATGTCAGTCAGTGGTGTCCTGCTGTTGGTTGTTGCACAGTTGCCTGCAGGGCCTTGTGCTCCCTCCAGCAGTACCCAGTGTCAGCCATCTTGTGTGTCCTTTTCCACTCCCTGTGATGTAAGCATGGTTCAGGGTGGTGTTGATGGGCCAATTGTGAGGCTGAGCAATATCTATGACTCCAACTCCCATGATGCTATTGGCTACACTGACTTTACCAGCATACACAGAATTCCTTCCTTTCAGTAATCTTCCCTGTGAGGTGGTGTTCTAGTGATGTCAATATATCTGGGAGTGTTTGTTGGTTCTATTTGTGCCACTGCCTTGCTGTATTTGTTGTTAGGTTTGTAGATGTCATGACACAGTTAGATGTCACTATGAGATGGCAGGTATTGTGTTTGTCTGACTGGCATTCACATCTTGGGATGAGTATGTTTTGTTTGCTGTGTATTTGGTAAGGGTGCATGGTTTGCCTATCCCTTTGAGGGTGCTATGTGATTATTGTCACACCATATTGTGTATATAAGTTGTGTACTCACCAGGCTCTGGGATGTCTGTTAGTCCATATACGCTCACTGGTGGTAGGATGGCCCGCACCTTCTTGTCCCAGGGCCTGAGGTATATTGGTTTTGCAGGAGGGCCACTGCTGGTGCGCTGGCTGATGATGTAGTGCTTTTTCAGTAGGTCCCGGACCCTCCTGCGCACATCATACCACCTGTTCTGGATGTCTTCCTTTGTGCGCAAACATGGTGATTGTGCATTCACCCTGTCGACAATCCTTGCCCACATCTTGGTTTTCTGCGACATGGGGGTCTGTTGTACCAATGTACCAAACAACTGTGGCTCTACCCTGAGTATCTCGTCTACCAGGACTTCCAATTCACAATCTAGGGACTTGTGGTTCTTCTTTGGGGGCATGGTGATGGGTGGTGGTGGTGATTGATGTGTGTGTGTGTGTGTGCAAGTGGGGGTGTGTGAGTGTAGGTTTAGCTGGGTGTGTGTGAGGGTGCTATTTGTAAGTGTGGTAATGGTGTGTGGCTTGTGTGATGTATGAGCTGTGAGTGTGTCTGTGGTTGCTGTGTGATGGTGTTGTTTGCTGGCAGGTCTGTGGAATTTGCAAAGGCTCATGGTAGGGATTTGTGGCCTTTATGTAGGTGGGGTTGGGGGTGTGTCCTTGTTCCATTTTTTCCCCACCCCCAGTATTTATTGGCTTTGTGGTAGCTTGTTTGGCCATTTTTTTAAACTTTTTTCCCTTGGTGCTTTGGGTGCATGTAGGAGTCGTTCTTGTGTCCGAGTCGGATGCTGCTGTTGTCTGGTGCGATGTTGTCCGACTCGTTCCCGCTGTGTTTCAGGTTGGTTTCATGTGCGGCGTACGAGTCGGTCACGGAGTATTGGGTTGATTCGGCTGGGTTTTGTGTGCGTGTGGTCGTACGGCTTTTGCTCCGTGCGAGTCGGTCGTGTTTTGCACGCATAGCATCGTACTACGCGGGTCGGAGTTCGCGGCTACGTTTCGTTCGGTCGCTATCCGGGTGCGTGTCGGTCGGTTAGTTTCGAGTGTTTTTCCGGCCGGATGGCTTGTTTCCGTCCGGCTCGGTCGTTCGTTTTGTATTCCGTCCGAGTCGGTCGGGTTTCACATGCATTTCATCATACTACCCGGGTCGGACGGCGCCGGTTCATGTAGGTCGGAATAAATTCCTGCACCGAGTCGGTCGGTACGTTTTCCGGCCCGAATCGGAATCGACCCCTATGCGTTTGCTAAGTTACGCATAGGGGATGTTTGCATCTGTGTGGGGTCAGTCTATGCTCCGACAGGAACAAAAAAATCATTCCTTCTTCAGCTGAATCGTTTACTAACAGAATTAAATGCCTCACAGTACATCATTGGTGGTGATTGGAATCTAGCAAGAGATCCGATTTTGGACAAAACGGGTACATTAGACAAAGGAAATGCTGTAGATAGAGCTCTAATGGATGACATAATGACGGATAATGGGCTAGTTGACCACTGGCGCCTCAGTCATCCAACAGATGCAGAATACACATTCTTTTCTCCCACTCATGGTACATTTTCTCGCTTGGATTATTTTTTGTCATTACAAAAAGTGGTTCAATTAGTTAGGGAATCTCGCATTCTGGAGACCACATTATCCGATCACTCTCCGGTTCTTTTATGCCTAGAACTAGGACTTTCTAGACCAGGACGCAAACCCTGGCGTATGAACATTCAACGACATAAGACTCCCAAGGGTAAATCCCAATTACAATCACACCTTCAAGACTACCTTTCTAATAATCAGGGATCAGTGACTTCTGGCAGGACTATCTGGGCTGCAGCTAAAGCTACTATCAGGGGCCAGTTAATGCGAGATGCAGCACTTATTAATAAACAGAATGCTGCATGACAAAAAGAACTAGAACATGACATTGAATCCTATTCTTGCCTATATACAGTAAATCCAACTTTGCAGAGTCGTAAGTTACTTGAGCAAGGCCGCATGGCATTAAATAGCCTTTTTACATCCAAAGCCGAATACGCTTTACAGAGAATGAAAGGAAGGCATTACGAACAAGGGGAAAAGGCAGGGAGATTGTTAGCTACACAGTTACGCCAAAGGAAAGCAGCTATGGCCATTCCAGTCATTCAAACAGCACAAGGCAATATGCTCACGAGACGCCAAGATATAGTAAATGAATTTGCTTCTTTTTACCAATCTCTTTACACTCCAGGTGCTCAAGTAGATTTGGATAAGATGTCTAATTTCCTTACAAAAGTGGATCTTCCCCGTCTTTCTGATGAGGGTACAGTTCTCCTTGAAGGTGAAATCAGTACCGAAGAGATCTCCCGTGCAATAGCTAACTTACCCTGTCATAAAGCTCCTGGGGAAGATGGATTTCCAGCTGAATTTTATCGATGGGCAGGACAAAATGTTATTGACACATTGCATACTGCATTCCAAGAAGCGGATAGTGTATCCTCATTAGGACCTCTTTCTAACAAAGCACTCATCGCTGTACTGCCTAAACCTGGTAAGGATCCCTTGTTATGTAGTAGTTATCATCCCATTTCATTATTAAATTGTGATAATCAAATGTTGGCCAGTATTTTAGCGTCCCGTCTTCATAAAGTTTTACCTTCCTTGGTACACCAAACACAAGTGGGATTCGTTCCAGGGCGATCTTCTCGGAATCATCTTCATACTATTGGCCCATACTTTGTGGTCTGCTAAATCTCTTCCAAACGATGCATTGGCACTTTCACTCGACGCAGAAAAGGCGTTTGATCGCATTGAATGGGAATACCTTTTTAAAGTAATGGACCGATTTGGATTAGAAGATCAATTCATAGACAAAGTACTTTTATTATATGATAATCCATCCGCTCAAGTAAATTGTGGTGGTTTTCTGTCTGAAACATTCCTGATCCGTAGAGGAACACATCAAGGATGTCCTCTATCCCCACTTCTTTTTCTTTTAGCTATGGAACCCTTAGCAGCCACAATACGTCAATCAGATGAAATCACAGGTACACACCTTCCAGTAGGAAATTCTAAACTCTATTTATATGCTGATGACATTCTACTTACCCTCACAAACCTTCCCCATTCTATACCGTCTCTCCTTCAAATTATAAACGACTTCCCTTCATTTTCAGATTATAAAATTAGTTGGGATAAGAGTGAGGCATTACCCAATTCTGACGGAACTACAAAAGCAGCCATACATGGTTTTCCCTTCCATTGGCAATCTTCACGCCTTAAATACTTAGGAGTCTTAGTGAACAAAGGTTTAGAAGGCATGGTTATAGATAATTTGAAACCCTCTGATCTCTCAAATGCAGCGTGATTTTGAAAAATGGAAAATCTTAGGGCTTTCTCTTTGGGGTAGGGTCCAGGCTGTTAAAATGGTTACTGTTCCGCGTTTCATGTACATTCTGGGCATGCTTCCTCTTCAGATCCCCCCTTTCCACGCTTAGACTAATAGATTCTAAGATAAAAACCTTCGTATGGGACTCGACCAAACATCGCTTTGCTGTGGCAAAACTAAAAGCTCATCAATTATATGGAGGAATTAGCCTCTCGTTGATCGAACATTATGCCCTTGCATTGCATTTGTCTCAAATATCTTATATATTACCAGGGATCATTGATGTTACACAATGGGTTCATATAGAAAGACACCTTCTCTCCACAGAATCAGGTCTCTCACTTTTGTATGGGAGCGGAACTAGTGTTCATGACCCCAAAAATCCGATTTTATCAGCTATGCACAAATCTTGGCAACGAGCACATCGTTTACTAGACTCAAATCCACAAATTTATTATAAAGCAGCCCTATGGAATAATACAGGCATACGTATTAATGGTCGAACTCTATCCTGGCCTTTATTGGAAAAAGCAGGCATCCACACTCCAGATCAACTTCTTCTTAATGGTGACTTTAAATCATTTACACAACTAAAAGAAGAATTTAATATCCCCACACAACAATCTTTGAAATACATCCAACTTCAGCAGTGTTTGAAAAAGCATTTGGGACCGTCACCTTGGATTCTCCAAAACTCACCAATATTATCATATCTAAACATATGGGGAAAACATAAAGGAGTGACACCCGGTATTTATAAAACTCTCACGCTACTCCTCTTTTCAAAACCCCTCTCTCAAAATCTTCACTCTAAATGGCAGACACGTTTATCAAATTCATACACAGATGATGAATGGGAACAGATATTGGAGAATTTACACAAAGGAACTCGAGAAGCAAGGCTTACATTTTGTTTATTTAAATTTCTTCATGACTGGCATTGGTCACCAGTGAAATTACACTAGGCTGGCCTTCTCTCGCATACTAATTGTTGAAGATGCTCCAATTCTGGTTGTGATACAACTCATATTATCTGTGACTGTCCAAATGTTCAATCTTTCTGGACTTATGTAGGCAAGGTTTTACATTCTACAATGCCCTCGTGTCTTCCACTCACACCTGCTAATATCCATCTACATGATCTACGAAACTCCCCGAAACTTTCCAAACGTCAACACCGCCTTTTTTACACTGCACTAGCTACAGCTAAAATATGTATATTACGTCATTGGAAATCATCATCTCCACCGTCACAAGAAGAATGGTTAATAGCCATGATACAAACGGCATCACATGAACAAGTAATTTATAATCTCCTTGATCAAACTGACATATTTCTTCAGATCTGGTCACCCTTCCTAAAAACAACAAATGATGATATTAATAATACTTCTGTCACTATCATTGCAACAAATTAGGAGACACGATCCTGTGTTTTATTATCTGTTCCTCTTCTCCCTTTTCTTCCTCCTCATATTTACATACTCTGGCTTCACCTTTTCACATCACTCTATTCTCCTTTACACTTTTTTCTTTTTTATTCTTATTTTCACTACTTTATTAAGCTCCATTATTTCTAGTTTATATAACAATTTTCTTTTTTACAATATGGTCTTTTCCTATCATAACACATTCTTTCAAGATTAATAAAATGATCTAATGAAATTTTAATTGATCATTACTATATCTGTTTAATCAATAATATATAGTACATGAATTTCTCATTTATATCATTTTCATATATGTTAATTCTTATTTCCCTTATCCTTCCTCTTCCCTTCCCTTTAATTTATTTCCCTCATTCCATGTACTATTTAACTATTTAAATATTTAATTAACTGGTTATTTATGCAATTTTATATATATATTTAACATACGAATATTTATGTCTTCCATATTTATACGCCTTTCTTTTACAGCAAAATGTCATTTATTTGATGCTTTTATTTATTCTTACAGAATTATTCATCTATTTATTAAGATTGTACAGATATTTATTACTGTTCTACTGCAGTATTTTTTGCAAAAGTTAATAAAAAATTTCAACACAAAAAAACACGTTTTTCATTATTCTTTCCGTCTGTTTTTCCAATAGTCACGTCGTCCGATGATTTATGACGTTTAGTCAAGATTTACACTGATATGACCACATGAAAGCACCAACAATCCTCTGATGTTTCTCAGCACAAGCTTCACGTTGCATTACGGGCTTGAAAAATGATCAAATTGAAAATGTCCGCCTCTGCTTCTGATTTCTGCACTCTCAAGGGGTATGTGAAGTTGTAAACATTTTTTAGAAACTAAGCAAAATTCTATGGAAATGTTTGCGAAGGTTGCTAAGTTTTTCCCTTTGCCACTTCAGCGCCTCGTCAGGGGTAGTTAGCGCTACATAAATACTTATTCCTGAAAATCATGACATCTGTTAACATTTGTTTACTCACAAATCTGTATTTAGCACTAATAGAAATGGTTCTACAAGAAAATATGGTGCATTGGGAACAGTGACTGATCTTTTCTTTTCCAGTTCAATTGTTCTTTAAGTCTCGTGCATAGACAACACTTGCACAGAAGAGTTCTGTAAACATTAATCAGTGTGCACAGAAGAACTTTGCAAATAAACTTAGAGATAAAAATGCTCCTTAGTATTTCCAGCTTCACTGGGTTTCCTCGTACCCTTGCGGTGCCGCTGTAACAGAAGGAAAGTAGCCAGTCACTCTGCTGATATCTGGGACTTACTGTGTAAGAAGAAATCACTAGTGAAGCCCTCTCCAAGCCCCTTATTTAGTGATATTGTCATTTCCAGTTCTGACTAATGTTATTAATCGATCATGCTTTTAAATGAACCAGTTTTCGTTCGTTTCCACCCTCGGGAATAACTCCTCGGTACTGTCTGAGATGGTGAAGGGGTTTTCATAAGTACATCTCCTTCACTTTTCTCCTGAAAAGTTGACAAGTACAATCGCGATTAAAAACAATTAATTTTATAAGATGCCAATGCAGTGATATATTCATTCCAGAGATAACTCATGATAATCGAAATGCTTCTATCATATGTTCCTTGTCGTTGCTATGGCATGTACACTAAGAAACCTAAGGGCGGATTTACAAGCCCCTTGCGTCACTTTTACGCTGCCGTTGCGTCACTTTTGTGACGCAATGGCAGCATAAAAAATGCGGCAATTTACAACGTGGCGCATCTAGGGAGATGCGTCATGTTGTAAAGCCCTGCATGACATTATACCTGCGTCAGGTATAATGTATGCAGGGTAGGCGTTCCCACGCAGGAAAGCCTCGTAAAAGTGACGCAGTGAAATCTACAAGATTTCACTGCGTGACTTTTAGGATGCCACTGCGTCAAAACCTTACGCCTGCTTGAAGCAGGCGTAAGGAGTGATGCAGTGTATTGGGAATAGGCCGCAACACGCATTGCTGGAGTTGCGTCGTGCTTGCGACACGACTCCAACAATGCGTGACTTTTCCGCCAACAGATGCGTCAGAATTTCTGACGCATCTGTCAATCCTTGTGCCATAGTGCGCCGTATTGCAAATACGGCGCATCTATAGTGGTGCAAGGGTTTATCACGCAGGCGCAGGGAAACTGACGCATCTGCAGATGCGTCAGTTTCTTGTAAATCTGCCCCCTATTATTTTTCCTGACTTGCCCACCTCCAGTGAACACACGCAGACTCAGGAGCACACGTGTTTTGTTAAGCATGTGCAGAGTGCAGTCTGAGAACTTTGGAAGAGACCTCTCCCCGGGTGGGCACGTAGTCCTTGGGTTACTCAGACAAATTGTTGTTTTCATTTGGGAGCACTGGACCCTTGGTGAGTAACACCAACATCACTTCTGACAACGTCAACCCTTAAGGACCTAGAATAACGCACGTGAAAAGCCAAGCTAAACAAAAGCGGTAAACGGACATAATATCGAATTTTAAATATCGAAATGACATAATATCGAGTTTAGTATATCGATTATACTAAAATATCGATGTTATGTATATCGACTGTCAAAATATCGGTTTTTTTTATATGTATTGAGCAAATATTAATAATTTAGAATATAATTTATAAATATATTATACTACAGAGAATTATAGCTGTAATAAGGTATGGTATTTAAATATAATGTAATGGAGTACATATAATACATTATTTATAATACATTTGTGAGTAATATGATAATATATGTAGTAAAAAATGTATATAAATTAATATTTGATAAATATATTATTATTAAATGTTATACATTTTTGTAATAATATTTAATGTAAAAAATCATTAAACAATTTAATATTTAATAAGGAATTAAAATAGTATTAAATTAATAATGACATATGTATACACTTGAATGAATTAATTGTATTATAATTTATTAATATTAAATTAATATATTTATAACTATAATATGTGGGAATATTATAATAAAGAGTGTTTTAACTCTTTTTTTATTTTGTTTGTATTTTGAACAAAAATTAATAAATGTTTAGTAGGTAGCATTATTATTTAAGATATATTTATTGTAATAAAATTTGTAGATGAAATGTAAATTTTATAAATAGTTTTTAATTTTTTAATTTTAACTATAGTGTGAATTTCATAATATATTTGTTTACTCTCAAAACTTTAATGTAAGTTAAGTTAAAGTGGAGTAGGAATAGTAAATTATATTTATTTACTAACCAACACCTTCACTGATTTAATATTAACTGGAGTGGGAATAATTATTTATATTCATTTACTGACCAATATTTTGTTTTATTTAATACTAATTGGAGTGGGAATAGTAAAATATATTTATTTACTATTTAGCACCTTCCCTGATTTAATTCTAACTGGAGTGGTAATAGTAAATTATATTGATTTAATATCCAGCACCTTCCCTTATTTAATAATAATTGGAGTGGTAATAGTAATTTATATTTATTTAATATCCAGCACCTTCCCTTATTTAATACTAACTGGAGTGGGAATAGTAATTAATTATTATTTACTATCCAGCACCTTCCCTTATTTAATAGTAACTGGAGTGGGAATAGTAAATTATATTTATTTACTATCCAGCACCTTCCCTTATTTAATAGTAACTGGAGTGGGAATAGTAAATTATATTTATTTATTATCCAGCACCTTCCCTGATTTAATACTAACTGGAGTGGGAATAGTAAATTATATTTATTTACTATGCAGCACCGTCCCTGATTTAATACTAACTGGAGTGGGAATAGTAAATTATATTGATTTAATATCCAGCACCTTCCCTGATTTAATACTAACTGGAGTGGGAATAGTAAATTATATTTATTTAATATCCAGCACCTTCCCTTATTTAATATTAACTGGAGTGGGAATAGTAAATTATATTTATTTAATATCCAGCACCTTCCCTGATTTAATACTAACTGGAGTGGGAATAGTAAATTAATATTATTTACTATCCAGCACCTTCCCTTATTTAATACTAACTGGAGTGGGAATAGTAAATTATATTTATTTAATATCCAGCACCTTCCCTTATTTAATATTAACTGGAGTGGGAATAGTAAATTATAATTATTTACTATCCAGCACCTTCCCTGATTTAATATTAACTGGAGTGGGAATAGTAAATTATATTTATTTAATATCCAGCACCTTCCCTGATTTAATACTAACTGGAGTGGGAATAGTAAATTAATATTATTTACTATCCAGCACCTTCCTTACTTAATACTAACTGGAGTGGGAATAGTAAATTATATTGATTTAATATCCAGCACCTTCCCTTATTTAATATTAACTGGAGTGGGAATAGTAAATTATATTTATTTACTATCCAGCACCTTCCCTGATTTAATACTAACTGGAGTGGGAATAGTAAATTAATATTATTTACTATCCAGCACCTTCCCTTATTTAATACTAACTGGAGTGGGAATAGTAAATTATATTGATTTAATATCCAGCACCTTCCCTGATTTAATATTAATTGGAGTGGGAATAGTAAATTATAATTATTTACTATCCAACACCTTCCCTGATTTAATACTAACTGGAGTGGGAATAGTAAATTATATTTATTTACTACCCAACACCTTCCCTGATTTAATACTAAGGGGCCGATTCCGATTTCGGCCGGAAGGGCACCGAACGATGGTCGGAGCCCGTCCGACCGAATCGGAACGTGCCGGCCGGGTTCCTTTCCGACCGAGCCATTCCAATGGGCTCGGTCGGAAAGGAATCCGACTGGGATTTCCGGATGAGCCCGTCCGCCGTCCGGAAATCCTTCAGTACTCCGCCGGCCGCCTCTTCACGACCGAGGGAGTACGATGGCAGTATTTCACTGCCTTTTTGTGCCGGTCTTTCTGGCACGAAAAGGCAGTCGGTAACTGTCTTTGGGGGCCCCCAGTAGGGCCCCCATGGGTGCGAGGCCGCCGAACATGGGGGCACCTATGGTGCTCCTCTGTTGATCCCTGCACCTGGTGGCAGGCACCTTGGGGGGCCGGCCACAGGGTGCAGGGATGAACTGCACCCCTGCTTTCCACAATGCAAGCATGCATTCCGCTCGGAATGCATGCTCCCATTGTGAAGTATACGAGTGCAACCGAACAGGGTTCGGTCGCATCGTACTTGCAGGGCCGTAACCGACGACAGCAGGTCGGTCGGTTACGGCTCCTGACCGATGTCGGACGGACCTGAGTCCGTCCGACATTGGAATCGGCCCCTTTGTGGAGTGGGAATAGTTCATTATATTGATTTACTATTCAGCACCTTTCTTGATTTAATACTAACTGGAGTGGGAATAGTAAATTATATTTATTTAATATCCAGCACCTTTCTTGATTTAATACTAACTGGAGTGGGAATAGTAAATTATATTTATTTACTATCCAGCACCTTCCCTGATTTAATACTAACTGGAGTGGGAATAGTTCATTATATTGATTTACTATCCATCACCTTCCTTGATTTAATACTAACTGGAGTGGGAATAGTAAATTATATTTATTTAGTATATTTAAGCTTTTTTTAATTAATAATAAATGTAGTGGGAGTAATAAATGATATATATGTAGAGTTTATTAAGTTATCTGCATTAATAGCATATGGTGTAGCTAATTTAAATTAAATATATTTGTATATATGTGAATATGATATATTATAAAAAAATACAGTTGTTATATGTATGTATTATAATATTGTCTCTTGTTTAATAAATATTATAATACATATTTAAATTGTTATTGATGTACAACATTATTTTTGTAAAATATATGCATTTTTAATAAACATCATAAAATAACATACATTGCAAAATAATCAGACTTTCAAATAGGGTAAACAAACATTTTATTTTTATTAGGATATTGTTAGATGAAAAACATATTTTATTTTGAAAATGTTATATAGATGAAGACATATGGTGAAAATATTTACATATTTTATTTTTTTGCATAACATTTTTGAACACATTACAATGTTTACAATATATATTTTTTAACATATATAATTTATACATTGTTATGTTTTATAATACATGTATTTTTAATTAGTAACATAAAATAGTATTTTGCATGTTTGTGACAAACTTTTTTTTATACAAAATAATATTGGTATATTACTTATCAGTTAATTTTTCCATGTTTCACATTTTATAATATAAAATATAGGTGCCCATTACGATGTCGGGCGGAAGCACTACCGCCGTGCTGTCGGAGGCAAAAACCGCTAGTTACCGTCCGCCAGCAACGGCCCACACGCCCGAAAAATTAGGATGTGAAAAGTCAGGCAAACACCGCCTGTAAGCCTGCGACGCCGCCCGCCATCAAAGTGCGCCCATCTACGTAGCGGCGCGAGCCAATGGAGACATACCGTCCGTCGAAATGACGTACCGCCCGGCGGATGCCACAACCAAACAGCCTCACTGGCAAAGAGACACCGCACGAAATACCAAGGCGGAAACCCGACTGTTGAGTACGGAGAATAAAAAGGCGGCCCACCCAGAGATGAATCCTGCACTCCAGGCCATCCCCATGCTCTACCTGATGCCCCACCTAGGAGTGAACGCGCCACAACGACGCAGGTAGGCAGACACACAACAAGGGCACGCAAACACTGCACACAATGCAAGGGCGGAAAAACTGTACATGGCCCCCCCAGACACCCCTGTGTGGACAGGACACATCCACCACTGTACCCACACATGTCCCACCTGTCAAAATAAAACAACTCGCAACATCCTGGGCACCCACTACCCACTACCCAGGACCAGGAAGTGACGTCCCCGTCAAGGCACCGCAGCGCAGCAGCGATGACGCAGGTACACATGCGCAAAACGCAGAGACCAACGACAGCGCCACGCATGGGCTGCACACAAACACCACAGGGTCACAACTACACACCCCACACACCAGCCCCACCCTGAAGGCACATGTCACGTGGCCTTCCTGCATCAATCATGTCCCCAACCGACAACTCACAGTTGTCAACTTGATGTCACACAAGTGTCCCGAACAGGGGAGTAATGTGATGGCAAAATAGGACACACCCTTGTGTGCAAAAAATGGAGAAGCACACGGCGGCTGCTACATAACAGCGCAGAATATGGACATTGTCCGTAAAAGGCACGCCAGTCTCATCCAAAAATACCTATACCATCCTGCTCGCAATATCAAGCAATGCAATGTACAAAATAGAAAAACCGTGCTGCCTGAGAACAGGTGTTTCCAATTACTACACCCACACAGAAGCCTCAATGTATAGCGGCAACGCAGTGTCCCGCCCACACACGGGAGAGCAGATAGCACTGAATGGCCTTCCATTCCTACTCTGAAATCACATTGCAACAATTTATGCAGGAGAATGGAGCCATTGTACCAACAAGAAGCCAAACAGAGCCATGCAGAGTAAACCTTCCACTGGCAGATAGCGCCTAACATGAAAGAAAGATAATAACACAAAATACAATTATACCACTCCTCCATGTGGGTCAAATGCAAGTAATCTGGAAAGAGTCAGACACCACTGGCCTTGACCATTCATTGAAGCATGTGGGATGAGGGCCTGTGTCCTCCGCCCAAGCTATAACCCAAGTCATGCCGCCGTACATCCATTCCAGTATTCCCAGCATCGTCGGAGGTTGCACTCTGCTGACTGCTCAGGCAGCCGGAGCACGCCATCACATCATCCTGTAGCAAAATGGCTGTTGCACCACTGCTTCCCAACTACGCCGGACAGATGCAGCTGTACATTGAGAGCTTGCTACAGATAGTGGGCTGTGAAAATCTGGCTATGCTGAACGTAAGTTACCGAGTAACTTACCGCATTGCAATGTTCAGCTGCGTCATCCCCGTTTTCTACTGTCGGAGGTGTCCGTTCCACTGTCCTGTGGATTTATGTCTCTCCAACCCGGCATGTCCAAAGGCGGACTTGGTACACTTGTTTGCACCCCTGGACGCCCACGACAGGATCTGTTCAGTGTATGGGGGCATGGCGTATGTGGCTGCAATCGGACACACACTGCAATGGGACCAGTGTGCCTCCACACAACGTATTCTGGATCACAGTTTCATCGAATGTCATCCAACATGTCCCATCAGGCTTCTACAAGGGACAACTTACGATGAACACGTTGCTAGCCACCATCCGCTTCATTGGATGGCATCCATGTTTATCACCAATGCCATGGATGCCCTGCTGGAAGGTATCGCATACCTGACAACTTGTCAATTTATCGGTCCCCGACTCAATAACCCCAATTGAACATTGATGCTCAACACCGTATATATGCTTGTCTTTCGCACGGAGTGGGCAATTAGCTGTACAACAACTATACCATACAATCTGCAACAAACACCTTACCATCAACTCCACTGCCATGACATCGGACATTTTCGGGACATGCACTCTGTTCCTCACCATATCCTGTGTCTCTGCATGAACAGGGGGAGGCAGAGGTATGGGACTTGTGTACAGTAACCACATGGCCAATACTGCACGAACAACTATGCTATAATATGTATTCTGCGCACCTGAACACAAGCACCTGTCAGTGCACACTTAGTTGTCTGCTGTATTACGTGAGAACTGTCACCTCACCTTCGTCTGTACTTCCGTGCCAGGACTTTTGCATGGACAACAAATGCAACCCCCTACAACATGGCCCTAGTTATTGTGTCATGTTCAGTAGCCACCACATAGCAACAACTTGTGAGACGCTGCTGCATGCATGTAGGCTCATGCTCTGATGTCACCTCTGACGCAGGTGTGTCGGAGTCACTATTGTAGTAATCCCGTAACATGGAACTGAGATGTACTGTGCCTATGATGTCAAGCTGTCTGGTAGGCAAAATGAATACTGTCTGTGTCAAAGTCTAGAGCTCTTCAGTAATGAGCAAATGTACTTTAGCATAGCAAGGGCAAGGCAGTTGTAACTCTGAAGCCTTTATTCCACAGTCAACAACCAATCACATCTACCTGTACCCCCTTTTGTATGTGTAATCATGCTAAGTATATGCTTCACATGCATTTTGCTGCCAGTAGTGTCCACTATACTGCATCACAGAGGAAGTAAGTTCAAATACATGCCTTGAAGCAAATATGTGACTATGTAGAATTATTTATCGAAGACAAGTACGAATGAGAGAGGATGAGAGTGTGTGAAGTACACGAGAGTCGTGAGATGACCATGTAGTCTAGTGTCATTGGATGTCAATGCATATGAGTTGCCGCCACAGTGGACCTAGTGAAATACCAGAGGTCGTGGGCGTTGGCTTGTCAGACTCTAACGTGGCCCAAAAGATCATCACATTAACACTGACGGACTGGTCACTACAAAGCACAGTCCTACCTATGTGTACAATTACCTTCACAGTCTGACATCACAGTCATCAAGCAAAATTAGGAGCCATGCAAGAAGCATGCTACAGCAATGCATGACAAAACACACACACGATATCAGTGTGGGTGGGCAGGTCTGCACAGTGAGTACGAACTGCAGAAATTCACACACATGCTCAATTAAACAAGGCACAATCTTGACAGTCACACACCCTGCAGACCCACAATGTCCAAAACATATCAAGTAGGAGTCATCCTGAACTGCAAGGACACACCCACACACTGTGCAACATACAATACACACATGTGCTCACATTCACAGACCTGAACACGGATACAAACACCCACCATGGCCCTGGGTAACACATGTGTGAAGTCGCCATTGCCAGAGCGCACACACACACACCAACACTACCCCAAAGTCACACCCTTCACACCACACATACCTACACCTCCCAAATGCACACATTGAAAGTAAGCCGTGTGCCCAGGCTCAATGTTCATCACAATATTAACATACACCTACACTGCTGGCCACACAGAAAGTAAGCTCACACATACCTGCACACTCTGCACATGCTACCTGTCATCCTGTGGCTAGACTCACACCCTGTGCTTTGCTTGCCCGCAAACATGACACATATACATTTTCGCAGAAATACCACCAAATACATGCAGACAATCCGTGTCACAAAAATACTTCTTCATCACACACACAAGTAGCAGAGTCTGAAAGAAGTGAAGTCCCTGCCACGTGTAAAATACATTGGAATGTGAGACCAGACATTGCAATTGTTGAGGTACCATACACTCGCACTCAGCGCAGACCTCAGCTGCAGCAGGACAGGCGCTGCTCTCTCCCCACAGGCTCGCATTAACAGCCCTGTATTCTTCGTAACTTCAATATCCCCGGCGCTGCTTGGAATCACTCGACGGCCAGCTGCCCTGCAAATATCTTTCGAGTCACTGATATTAAATTCAGCTGAGACCTTTGCATCATAGGAACCTCTACCATTACAGCAATATCGATCAATTCTATTTGCTCACCATGTATGTCCTGAAGATGAACTCAAATAATTGAGTTCGAAACGCACGTCGACCCTCTACAACAAGAACTCCTTTTTACTCTGTAAAAATGCTCTAAAGGATGTTCTATTATTGTTGTCAATGCGATGTCTTTATTTTAATTTCACTTTCACCTGTCACGTCACGCTTATTGTCACTTGATGTGTGAGCACCTATATATTATTGTTGTGGAATAAAATTCTGTCATACATTGACCTACATGTCCCTAGTCTATTACCTACCGCTCTCCTCTAATGAATTAAGTTCAATCCAAAAACCTAGTGCCCCCTAGCTGGGTCACTTCAGTCTGGACCTTTTTGGGCCACATAAGAACCATTGTTTTTCTAAACAATTCATTACCCTCGGTTCATATATTGGGGTACCCTTGTTCTCTTTACTAGAGGTACCATACACAGCATGTGCCTCACTTAACTATGCACACACAGTAACAACTGCAATCAGCAACTACACAGACACAACCGACTACAGAACAACAGCATCCAGTCACAGATTACATAGACAGGCGGCAATATTGTTCAACACCAGGGACAGTGGCCAGTCCGATGTGCAGAGTAGTGATACGAAAAGCTGCGTATGCAATGTGTGTGAGTGTACCCTGCCATGGCCAGCAACACTGCCATGGCAGTCACAATAGCCATTACAGCCACCACTGTGTCACAGGTAGTTGTGTGAGGGTGCCTACCATTCAAACAGGATGCCAGTCCGACTCGGTGCTGTCTGTGTGCTACGGGACAGTTGGAGGTCCGCCCCTGAGAGGAAGCACAACTGTGGAAGACACACATGTGGCATGCGAAGCAGGAAGGATGCTTGGCCCAGGTGGGTGGGTGGCACGGGTAGGTGCACTCATGCAGTGTTGTAACAGACTGTGTGGGGAGGATTCCGGAGGGGTAGATTTCCACTGTGTTGGGTATTTGGAAAGCCTACCTGTCTGGGGATGAATGTGAACTCGTGTG
The DNA here is from genome assembly GCA_963921515.1 of Calotriton arnoldi. Lineage (NCBI taxonomy): Eukaryota > Metazoa > Chordata > Amphibia > Caudata > Salamandridae > Calotriton > Calotriton arnoldi. The sequence continues at coordinate 235,713 of CAWUFW010012591.1, forward strand.
GGCACAACAGGCGGGCACACGATCAATGCTGCATCAGGTGTAGACGTTAGCCCTCCCTCTGGGGACATGCTGGATACTGCTGTGCGTCTGCCAGGCCCTTCCCAAGGCACTTACATCCCCTGCCCTCCAGGTGTACCCCCTACATTGTCCACCTGCACAGGCTACCCAGGGCACGGGATGGCAGTGGAGCTTGGTGGGTGGGAGGTCATGGCGCCCTTCTCCTGGTCACATCTCACAGGCAACACATTCTCAGTGTGCAGCAGGGCACAAGTCCTAAATAAGAAGTGGGGGGACGCTGACGTCACAACAAGAAGTGACGTCACGAAAGGTGGCTTGCACCATCAGACTCATTGCCACCCCTCGCTCACCCCTTAGATGCGATTGCATCAGAGAAGCCAGCACATGCACAAGCAGCTCCAATCTCGCCCCAGAGAGGCCAAAGAGTGAATGTGTGGCTCCATTTGCTCCAGTCATCGAGCTCGCGGTAAAATAAGTGGGGGGACGCCGTCCACCCGCGTGGTACCCCGACTCGAGCCCTGGTGTGCAGGCAAAGTGTCCTATTGGCTTTGCGATATGTGTGAGTTGCATGACACTCATTGGCGGGGGATGGCTCGGAGGCCCGTCACCCTGAGGACCATATCTCACACTATGGGTCCCTTGTCAATGGCAGCGGATGTAATGACTATGCGCGCCGGGGTGGGTCTACCTTTCGTCTCGGTTGGTGTTTGCGGCCTGGCCCGCTAGGGCAGCTACAGCTTCTGTGTGTTGCATGTGGTGTATCCGGACTCCGGGGTCTGTCATGCATTGTCACTGTTGTCCAGGGCTCGAGTCGGGGCACCACGCGGGTGGACGGCGTCCCCCCACTTATTTTACCGCAAGCTCGATAACTGGAGCAAATGGAGCCACACATTCACTCTTTGGCCTCTCTGGGGTGAGATCGGAGCTGCTTGTGCACACGCTGGCTTCTCCGATGCAATCGCATATAAGGGGTGAGCGAGGGGAGGCATTGAGTCTGACGGTGCAAGCACCTTTCGTGATGTCACTTCCTGTTGTGACGTCAGCGTCCCCCCACTTTTTTTTTAGGACTCGTGCCCTGCTGTTGTCAGATGTGCCACTTTCCAGGGGGTGGAGAAAGGGTCAGGAATGTCAGCCTGAGATTGGCCCAGTTGAAGGCCCACCTTGACAGGGGAGGACAACCATTGGACAGTCTGGTGTAGCCCACCCAGGCGTACATGTAGGCCCTCCATGAACTATGTCACCTGCGGCAAGGTGATGTCATGGGCAATGAAGTAATTGAGGAGAGCTGTCTGCCCCACGCAGAGATGCCGCACAAGCTCAACAGACCCAGCACTGAGGGCAGCAGGGGTCACATGTGCAGGGGCAGCTGTGCCTGGTGTGAAGGACACTCTATCCTTCATCCTTGTGCCGACACGTGTTGCACCAGTGGAAGTAGATGGGAGGGCGGACATTGGCCTCCCCGTGGCTGAAGAGGAGCCAGAGTCCACGTCCCCTGTGCTAGCAAACATGGATGCATCACCTCTGTCCTCAGATGACGCCGAAATTGCCGTCTCGGCCTGTGATTCATCCAGCACACGTCTGGCCCCTCCGAGGCGCTGGTCACATCTGTCTCACTCAGCTCCTGTGCAGCTGCTTCATCCGATGCCTCACCACTGTTGACCGTCCCCTGTCCCTCAGCACCCACGGGAGATGCTACATGAGAGAGAGAGCGAGGTGGCCTCACTCATTTGGCATCAATTAAACAGACATGTGCAAGGGAAGCAACACAGAACATTTCCAAATCCACATGTTGCACGATACCTGTGCAATTGTATACAGCCACCACAATCAACACGTAATGGCTGGCGTACAGAAAATGAAGCCGCTAATAAGTGGCACATGTGTTGTGCACATAGCACAACACCCGGCCTGTGTCACCCTGCGACCATAGCCACAAATCGCTGTGTGCACACCCACTGTCCTGATGGTGGCAAGGATGACCACTACGTAATTAGGCCAAGGACATACCTGCATGGAGCAGAATGGGACACCACTCACACATACTGCAACATGAAAGTCCACAATGGTCATGAGCCCATGCCATCCACCTGTCGTTCGCACGAGCACAACTACTGTTGCCCAGTGTGCCGGATGTGTAAGTACCAGGAATATGAGGTGAGGCATCGCACACATATATCCGAACGAAATCAGAGTAGGCACAGTGCCTCCAACATACTTGTGAATTGCCACTCCAGCCTACTACAGGTTGTTCCTGAGGGCTATGACTCTGAATGCATTGACAATGCAGAGTGCTCAAATTACATCTTGACCCTCAGGAATCGCATATGCATGTCAGATGCACCCAGCACAGAGTACACTTACAACCCAATGCATCACACAACAAACATCACATTACCCAGATTATGGGTAGGCTGTGGACACATGCTGCCTCTCACAGCAAAAGACACCATCCCACAATACTGTACACTTGCTTGCTGCTGATGCCCCTACAAATGTGCATCCGGCACAGGCTGTGTGACTGTCAAGATGCAGACCATTAGTGGTGAAATGCAGCGCCATGCTAACCGGACAATACGAGGGGGCATCCCCCGATTCGTCTCCGCCACGTAGTCGCTCATCCGGCAGATGACGTCACACTCTTTGTGGAATTGGCTGCACTGTCGGTTACACATACACAGAGGCATCAACATGGATGCAATGGCTCATCACAAGGCCTTGGGCTGGAGGACTTCCAACTGCAGGGATGGTACACAGGAGGGTTGAAATATCACTCATACACTTCTCATCATCACCCACATCCACAAATCACAGTGGCATGATGCTGACCCATCCAAAATACTCAGAGATGTGTAACAGAGCCAAGAAGTAATCGGACATGGCATAACAGCATGTGTACACCACACGTGAATGCATGCTGATGGGAGTGTGTACACAGTACCTGTCCATCCCATTCACATGCAGGATGCCAGCACATTGAGCAATGTGTAGTCTGCTCACATCTACTGTCCATTGTCAGGTAGACCAACACATAGATCACAAGGCAACACATCTTTGTGGGTGGACTCACTGTGTCCAACACTGCGCAGCCCTCAACGTACTCACCCTGTGAATGGCTCACACCGCAATGGAGGTCACATTCAGTGTCTCTATCTCTCACACACATCCCTATCACAAAGCCTCGAGTGTTCAATCGGCAGGGCTGAGTTTGCGCATTTCCGGACAGTTGTGAACAAAAGACACATGTAACCCACTGTACAGTCAGTGTTGTTTCCTTCTAGGATTGGGCGGTCAATGTGAAGCCCAGGTCTGCTGAGACTGAGAAGGCCAGCAGGGACCCAGCCAGCCATTGACACAAGCAATAACTGCCCTGAGTCCTGCATTGCCAAGTGGCTGCGTCACTGGATGTCTGACATGAAAATGCCATGTACCACCACTCGGGAGGGACATGCATGGGAAAGCGCCAGAGAGCCTACATACCCCTTCCACCTGTAGTAAGCATGGTAAGCAGTGCATGTTGGAACCCCACAGGCTCTGACTCATAGTGCTGCGGATCAACGACATGTGTGTCCCCCACATGCATTCCCACACACACTGTAGTTGTCTTACACACACAACTATTGCAAGAAATAGCTTTGGGCAGTGTGCGTGGAGCTCGGAATCCAGGATCTCCAGCTCCTCGCTGGTGAGTGGACCTGGACATATCTTCAGAGTCGTCGACATGAAGGTTGACAGGTGGCAGCAGCAGCAGGTGTTGTTGAGGGATGCCAGGCAGCAGTCCCTGGAAGCTGTGGTAATGCCGGTCTCCCTCCCACACTCATATAGCCCCCTGGGGCTGTTTCAGTGGGTCCACGTTGCTGCAATTGGTGTACCATGTCTGCCTACTTCAAATGCACACAATGGCCTGCTCCGAGCTGTCCCGGTATGCTTACCTCTATAGTCGAACACGCAGGATGCAACCGCGAGGGCCATTAGAGTTGGCCTCAAGGGCCTGGTCCATGGCAGGTACAGTCCGCTGGTGCCATGTGGAATCCACAGTTTAATGTTCGCCATGCATTTGCAGGTGTGGCCATGATTTGTGTGTGGGAGCATGTCCACACTAGACAGGGCCACTTCATGCTGTGTGCATAGGCATTGACGGCCAGTGCTCAGCCTCCACATGTCTGTTGGCACATCATCATGTACACATTAGCATGGGAGCATGGGATGTGCATATGCACACACATGCCATATTTCTCAATGTACATCTCCCACTTGGCACGTGCAATGTTACGTGTCACTTGTGATGTGTATTTGCATTCACACAGCTGTGTTGTCATGGAGTTGTCAATGTGTACACCTGTCAATGTGTGTTGGAGGTGTGATACGTACAGTGCTGTACATTGGGTGAACTAGGGACTTCATTGACTGTCTCATATCCCGTTGTGCAACAGGACCCACTTGTTTGGGCCGCTCAGCCTGTGTACATTGTGTTGTTGGTGTGTGCCATACTCACCCAGCCTCGGAAGCTGTGTCAGGCACAGCAGCTAGGTATATTGCCGTGGTGTTGCTGCTTCCCACATGTGCAGTCTGAAATCATCATCATGCCTTTCAAGCTATTATGGCCTAAATTCCATGTGCCTGCTCATAGCAATGGTTTGTGTCAGTGGTCATTGCTATTGGTAAGGGCACCTGTGTAAGAGTATTGTAGCTGTGCTGTCCCTACTTGTCAGCTGTTCCGTGATTCTATTGCTTTGTCAGTAATTTTAGTTTTGTGTATGTGAAAATGCCATGTGGTGTGTTGCATTGACATGTGTCCACTTCCATCTGTCCTTGGAGGAGACCAAACATACATCGTCCCTACCAATTGCTGGCAGACATGGAGGATGTGGAGGTTATACGGAAAATCCGTCTGGACCGACCCACCCTGCATCACCTATGTGCAATGTTGGAACACCACCTTCGTCCTCTCAGGGTGTATCCTACAGCATTCACCCCCACGGCTAAGGTGATGGCTGCACTGCATTTTTTCGCAACCGGATCTTTCCAACACACGGTGGGCAGTGGAGGTGGGATGTCCCAGCCCATGTTCAGCATGGTGCTACGGGATGTCCTGTCAGCTACGATGCTCTACAGGAACCGGTACATCCGATTCCCCAGGGCTCGTGATTTGGCGGCAGTGAAGGGTGCTTTCTATGCCCTTGGATGCATCCCCCACGTTGTTGGTGCAATTGATTGCACCCATGTTGGCCTTGTTGCACCACAGGCCATGGAGCACATCTATAGGAACCGGAAACATTTCCACTCCCTGAATGTGCAAGTGGTGTGCCTGGCGGACATGATTATCACACACATGTGTGCGAAGTTTCCCGGATCCGCCCATGACTCGCACATCATGCGCCACAGCATCCTCCCACGAATGATGACCAATCTTCAACCGGACCGTGCATGGATTGTTGGTGAGTATGCATACTCGTGTAGCGTGCTGGGTGTGACATGCTGTCTTGTATCCGGTTGGAATTGCAACGATTCTCTGTGTTTCTCACACACAGGTGACTCTGCATATCCTAACGGGCCTTGGCTGCTGAGCCCACTACGTAATCCTAGGACACCAGCTGATGTCAGATACAATGAGGCACATGGGAGGACCAGACGTGTGGTGGAGCGGACCTTTGGACTCCTGAAGTCCAGATTCAGATGCCTGGACCGCACCGGGGGTGCACTGGCATACTCCCCACAGAAGGTGTGCCAGATAGTTGTGGCATGCTGCATGCTGCACAATCTTGCGATTCGCAGGCAGATCCCCCTGATAGTGGATGACAGTGATCAGCCAGGGCCCCCGCCTGCAGACCAAGCTGTGTCCAGTGATGAGGACAGTGGAGAGGAGGAAGCAGTGAATGAGCGTCAGCAGCTCATCGCCCGCTACTTCCCTTGACGGTGAGTGACCATGTACGACGGCTGATGTTGCTGTAGTTGTGTAGGTGTATGTGTGCATTGTCACGGCAGCCTATTGTTCACTGAGTGCTGTGTGGCAATGGTCCATGTCCAGGGTAGTATGCCACTGACAGTGGCTGTAGCATTGTGCCCTGTTGCTCTGTGAGATGTGTGTACATTGCTTAAACTTGATGACAAGTACTGTGTGATGAGTGTGTGACACACACATTCTATGGACTCTTGTTCTGTTTTTCACCCCTAGGTCCCTACAGCCTCTCCTGGCCTATCGACATACTACACTCCTGATGCATTTCTGATCATGGTGACGGTTGCACATCCTTGATTAAACACAGAGCAGATAAAACAGAATCTGATTCAGGTGTATTTATTTTAAGCTGTGACATGTGATTGTGGGCAAGGTGATCACAAAAGTGGTGCATGCTAAAACAATGAGTTGACGGTCATGTCCACGTGATGGTCAAGGTGTACCCATGTTGTTCTGGGTCCACAGTCCGACAGACACATGCCATTCACATGGCGGTATGGGGTAGGATAGTAGTCCAAGTGAATGCAGTAGATGGCCACCGTGGCTGGCTGACTCACTGGAGTTTGGAGCATGCGAAGTCATCTCTGGACACCTGTTTCCTCTTCGGACGACCCCTTCCATGTTTGAGAGGGGGGGTTGTGTTTGTGGGCTGCTGGTGGTGGCTGAGGATTGCCCACTCGCTGTGGACGCAGGGGAACTGGATGTTGCACGACCCTGCGCCCCAGCAGGTGGTGGTGGAGGTGGTGTGGTTGGCCTTGATTGGGCCCTCACCACCACCACTAGCTGGCCCATGAGGTCGACAAGTTGGCCCATACGGGTCACGAATTGGCCCATATGGGCGTCCATGGACCTCAACACCCCAAGGACTTCCCGCGTATCGGCAGCTGACCGGGCCCATTGTCCCTGGGCCTCTTCATAGGCCCCAAGGACTCTGGCTATTTGCGGCAGGGCTTGGCTCCCAGGCTCTGATGGCGTTGGCCTCACCCTGCTCCTCCCACCTGAACTGCTGCCACGACCTGCCCACTCATCACATTGGTCACCAGGGGCCTCGTTGTGGCTCCCAGGGTCGATGTCGACCTGCGTACCACCCCTTGCGCAGGGTGAGTGGTCATGGAGGCCCTGGTGGTGGTGGTGGTGGTTGCGGCGGTGGTGGTGGCCGCAATGACCGTGGCAGCAGGGGCCTGGAACTGGTCACCAGCCCTGGGAGATTGGTTGGTGGGTAGGAGGGGTCCTGGGGAGCGGTTGCACCCTGCCACACCAGATGTGCCTGGTCGGGCATCCTCGTCCGAAGAGGTGTCCAGGTCTCCACATCCGTGAGTCTGGGTGGAGGGCTTGTGGACTGGCTGTGATGGCTGCTGTCTCCCTCTCCAGCATCATGCTGTTCGTCACCTGTGGGGCGGAGACGAAAGGTTATTGTGTTGCACCTTGCAAGGTTTGTGTTAGATGTCTGACATTCACAGTTTGTGCACAGTTGTGCACTGATTTCCCAAATGCGTGTGTATGGCTCTACAATGTGTGTGCATGATCAAGGCAATGGAATAGTGTGATGGGTGCATGTAGCATGGGACGGATTTGGAAAGCCAATCGGTGTGTGCTGCAGTACCCCTACATTTTGTGGCTTTGGTGGAAACGGGGTACAGCCCCATGAACGCTTTTGAGATGAAATCTGGTTTTGTGGTACATACTGTGACATATGGGTGCAGAAGGGGACATGTGTTTTGGCCACACGACACTACAGAGACAAAGGTGTGTGTATGTCTGACATACCCAGCATATCTGCTCACTGTTGTCATTTAGGGACATTACACTGCAAGCATTGTAGTGAGTGAGTAATGGTTGTGTGCCACACAACGTATTGCAGATGGGACAATTCCTTGGTGTGTGTGCTACCCTCAGCCATGTGCAGCAATGCAGTGCTCTTGGGGTGTTGACTATATTAGGTATGTTGTAAATCACAGTGTGACGTGCGCTTCAGACACTGCAGACACATTTTAGGTCATTGGCAGGAATCTTTGCTGAACTACTGTATATGGGACAACTGTTTAGATGATATACCTTTCATGACACTGGGGCTGTAAGATTAAATGGATGAGATTTTGAATGTGCATTGTGTAGCTGTGTGGTTCATGGGTCCAGTGGTGTATGTGACATTACTGGGGTTCCACTCTGTTACATTGAGACAAGATAGACTTACATGGGTGATGTTGTACAATGTCAACGGAACAAGCAGACACGACTACATGGACAAGACTTCGATGGTGTTGCTGATGTGTGTGATGACTGGCACAGTGCACGCCATGTGGGTCAGTACTCCAGTGAGACTTGTGCATGCAGACGTCACTCCTTACGTGTTACTGTGTTTGAGATTGCTCATGTGGGCTATGACTCTGTAAGTCATGTCCGTGTGCACATTAGTCACATGATTATGACAGGGAGCAGTGCTACCTGTTCCTCTGCTACGTGATATGTCCCAAATGTTAGTCGTAGTACAGTCCTCATGCCTACAGACACCCCGCCCTGTACAGTAGTCTACCTACTTGTTGGTTTGGAGGAGCAATGCAATGGCTACCACATGGTTATGAGAGGGAGGGGTGCTCCATCTTGCTGGTCTGTGGGAGTGGGGGCCGTGTTGTGAGTTGTGGTGATGGCTTACCACCCACAGACACCCTCCTTGTAGGGAAACATATCTACCTGTCGGGTGAAGGTGTGCACTGCAATGGCTGACACATGGGTGTGGGGAGTGCTCCATCTTGCTGGTCTGTGGGAGTGGGGGCTGTGTTGTGAGTTGTGGTGATGGCTTACCACCCACAGACACCCCTCCATGTAGGGAAACATATCTACCTGTCGGGTGAAGGTGTGCACTGCAATGGCTGACACATGGGTGTGGGCAGTGCTCCATCTTACTGCGCTGTAGGACTAGGGGCCTGGTGGGGGTTGTACTTCTGCAGTCCCCCCTCCGAATAACGGACTTTGTGGTAAGGCTACTTACCTGTTACTTGTTGGTTAGTGCAGCTATGGCTGACACATGTGTGTGGGTGTGGGGAGTGCTCCTTCCGGCGCATCTGGGGTACAAGGGGACCTGGTGGGAGTTGTGGTGCTGGCTGACTGTACACATGCCCCCATGGTTTTGTTTGTTGTAAGCCTGGGCGTAGTTCGCGAAGTAGCGCTACGTGAAGCTACGCAAAGTGCAGTTCGCACTACGCGAGCTACGCGTCGCACTACGCGAACTGCGTAGTGCACTGTTCGCAATGATTGCACAGTGCCGGATGCTTGTCCGCACTGTGCAATCATTGAAAACGGCATCTTGCACAGTGCGAAGCTGTCCTTTACTGCCGCTCGAGTAGATTTTTACTCAAGCGGCAGCTTTCTCAACGCGGACTGGTAGTTTCTCATCGCGAGCGGTCGCGAGCATACGCGACCACTCGCAATGAGAAACCTGACCTCCCCGCGTTGAGAATCTCGCCGGGAGGTTTATTTTCCACGCTCGCGATCGGCAACTTGATGTTGCTGATCGCGAACGAGGAAAAGTCTCGCCGGATGTCATTTTGCTTGCTCGCGGTCGCCAACTTGACGTTGAGGACCGCGAGCAAGCAAAAAATGACCGCTGCACTACGCTACGCGTGTTTGCACTGTGCTACGTGCAATTCGCATTGTGCGAAGTAGCGCAAACTTCGCAAACTACGCGAGCGTAGCGTAGTGCTTTGCCCAGGGTTAGTTTGTTGGTACCTTTGGGCTGAGTGTGTGGGAGTGTCTGTTGCATGTGTGAGAGATGTCTTGTGGATTATGTACTGGACATGGGGGTGTTTGGCCCTCGGAGCTATGGCATTCTGGTAGTGCATGACAGTACATAGCGGTATGCTGGTATACATTTGTTTGTACTTACCAGCCTCCACTCCCCCTGGTATTCCGGTGAGACTCTCCGGATGTAGAATGTCTCACACCTTCTCCTCCCACGCCTTGAAGGTCTTGAATGGCGCGGGATTTCCGTCGCCAGCCCTGTCAGCCAGCTCACGATTCTTGGCCTCCTTCTTCCTGACCACGCTTTTCAGGTCATGCCACCTCTTTGCAATTTCACCCCGGTTGCGTGGCACGTTCCCAACTGCATTCACCTGGTCTACGATCCTGCTCCACATTCTGTTTCTGGTGGCTACTGGTATCTGTTGGACCTGGTTCCCATAGATTTGTGGGTGCACCTTGATGATCTCGTCGACCATGACCGTCAACTCAGTGGCCGTGTACTTAGGCATTCTTTGTGTTGCCATGGTGTGTGGTTTGGTATTTGTGGTGCTGGTGTGGTGGGTGTGTGGTGTGTGGTGTGTGATGTGCAGGGGGTTCGTGGTGCCGTTGTTTCAGTGGTGATGGTGGTGGTGTTGTTGGTGATGAGTGTGATGTGTGCGTGCGTGTGGTGTGCTGCTTTCCTTTGTGGCTCTCTGGGTTCTCTGATGGCGTCTTCGCTTTGTAGTAGTGCAAGGGATTGTGGTCTGTGAAGGGGCTGCTTTTGTACTTACCTATGTGGGTGTGTCATGATGGGCTGTCGTTTTCAGGTGTGTTGTGTCTGGTGTCCTGGGATTTGTAGTTTTTAGTTTTGCCCGGGGGATGTGTCTTTGGGATGTGTTCTGTGTTTGGGTATTTTGGCGTAGTTTGCTGTGTGGACTTGTTGGCCATGTTGTGTGTATTTCTTTGTTCCGCAAATGATTTCCGTGCACGGACGTGGCCGCCAGGCCTTCCGCCGTGTCAGTTATTCATCACTGTTGTTAACCGTGGCGGGCGGGGAATATGTGGATTTTCCGCGCTTATGTCGGGGAGATCATAATTTCACGGTCGTTGTCTCGGTCGTCAGAGAGGGCGGATTTGGGTTGTCGGGCGGGATTGCGTCCGTGGCGGACGGATAATCTTCTACTCTGACATGGACGGGCGGAATTTTGTGTGTTTTTACCGCCGCGGGCGGAGGTTGCTTCGCGACTTCATAATTGCTCGGTCGGTATTCCCATGGTGCAGGCGGGCGGTTTTCTCAGGCTATAGTAGATGGCGGATTTTTTAACGCCGGTTATCGTAATGGGCCCCTATATTTGTTGAAAAAGAATATTGCATTATAATATACTTGTATTTAACAAAACATAATATTATTTTTACAGAACATTTTTTCCATATACACAAGATATATTTTTTATTAATATGTATATAATTAATAATATTAACAATTACATTGTTTAAGTTTCTATTATTTTTTTAAAAAGGTATGTATTTATTTAACATTTGCATATATGTTATGCATTTATTTATAAAGTATAGTAAGTAATACAAATAAATATTTTATAATAATAATTAATATATATAATATATTATTTATTATTATAAATTAACAATGTTGAAAAAATGTTACAATAATTTTTAAATGTATATAAACATTTGTTACATTTTTAAAAAATATATCTGTTATTCATTTATAACTTTATTGCATGTTTTCATATTATTTAAGATTAATAATAATATTTAACCAGCCATTTTTGTTTAGGGGGACTCATTTTGTAACCGCTACCTGTTGTTTTGGGTCATTTCGCCGGGGATCATATCGCTGTTGGGAGCTGCTTCGCGTTGAGACAGGTAAGACTAATTTTCTTTATTTAAACTAAGTTATTACTTTAATTTGGATGTAGTTAGGTGGTGTATAGTGTATTTACTGTTAGGTAGTTGTGTTTTTGGTGTGTTTTAGGTGTATGTTCGATTTGTTTAGTTTTGACTAGAATTGGTGTTTGAGGCCTAGTGTTTAGAGTTTATAATATGTCTATAACTTTATGTGTATTATTTTTAAACAGTTATCAACAGTATATTGCAGTTGTATATGTGTATTTTTGTGTGGGAGGGTATGTTTTACTTTTTTTTACAGAATTTAGTTTTACGACGTTGCGTTTTGGAGAAGATTGCCATTTTTTTCTAAGAGGTGTGTATTAGTTTTGTAAACTAATATTTATTTAACACCTTCTTAATTTTTCGCCTTTTCATGGAGCGTTTTTATACTATACTATTTTTTCGGGTTTTTTATGGTATTTGCCAATTGGATTTATCGAGAGAGGATTTGTTTTTGGCGATATTTGCATTTTTGCTTTTTTTGGGGGTTTATTTTAAATTAATTTGGAGAAACCGACACCTGGATGGATGTAGAAGATGTGTAAAGTTAGCTTTGGAGCTACAACAACTGTAAGTAATTTTTAATATTTTATGTGGGAGGGAAATGTTGTTTTATTATATTTTAATATGTATTATATTTTGTAAAATATTATTAAGCTGTCAATATATATTTATATTATTATAATATATATATATGAGAATGTATTAATGTTTTATAAAATATAAAAATAATATATATACATGTATATGTTGGGTTTTAGAAGAAAATTTATTAATTACTGTTTACTTTAGATTTAAAGTATGCCTTTTGCTATTAGGGATAAGTATTCTAGGCCTCTAGTTGTTGGGAAGAGTGTAACTTGACTTTGTAGAAGCTCATACATTTTTTTAGTATATTTAGTTAGTTTTGGTCCAATTAGTGAACGGATTGTTCTATTCTAAGTTGTTGGTAACTTTGCTCTTTTTGGATAGATTGTAGTAATTTGTGAAGTGTAGGTGTCCCTCTGCCTGTTGTTGCCTAGAAGGCATTATGCCATCCTTCAACAGCGTTGTTAGTTTTGCTTTGCTTGTTTAGGGTACTAAGGTACACATTCCACCATGGAATGTGGAACTTGGGTAATCTTCTGTGCCCTGATCTATGTAGTCTCCCTACCCATGTATCCTCAAAGTAATCCAGTAGTGGGCTTAATTTCTCCTCATTTCTTTTGTAGTAGGGGCTCTCTATTAGCAGGTTATAGTGCTCTGCTACATCAGTCACAGGCACATAGGCTAGGGCTACAAGTTTTTTAATTTGATATGCTAAGGTACTGTCTGTTGCATATTGAACACTTAGGGGCTGATTCCGATTCCGGTCGTAAACCGTACCGACAGACTCGGACCTGGAATGGAGACCGACCGACACGGACCTGCGCAGTACGACCCGCGCAGTACGATGCCTTGTGTGTGAATTACAACCCACCCGCACGGAACACAAGCCGCACGCCCGACTCGTTCGGAAATCATTGATTCACCCATAAATTGACCGGGAATCGTACCGACCGACACGCATTAGGAATGGACCCGAGCGAAACGTACCCGCGATGCACGAGCCGCGTAGTACGATGCAATACATGTGAAACGCGACCGACTCGCACGGACCATGAGCATGAAAACCGAGACGTACAGCAAATAGTGACTAGCAAAGAATAGAGCCCTTCGCGTCCGAGGCGTACACCAACGTCGAAACACCAACGCCACAGGCAGCGTACAACCCGGTCAAATGAATGTCTCCATCATGCACAACACAAGCAAAGGAAATAAGACAAATAAAAAAAAAAAGAAAAAGCAATGACACAGCCAAATTATAAAAAATAAAAAAAAATAAGGAACAAAGACACACCCACAACTCCAACTTTATAAAGGCCAGAAATCCCTACCATGATCCTTTGCAAACTACAGGCATAGGACAGCAGACAACCCCACCACACTGCAGAGACACACCACAACACACACAAAACACAACAACTACACCATTTGCACCACTCAAAAACCAAATCACATATTCACTGACAAACTCACACCCACCACACTCACTTACACCCTCACACACACATCAATCACCACAACCACCCAGCACCATGCCCCCAAGAAGAATCCAAAGTTCACAGATAGTGAGTTGGAAGTCATGATAGACGAAATACTCAGGGTAGAGCCACAGTTGTTTGGCACATTGGTCCAACAGACCCCCATATCACAGAAAACCAAGATGTGGGAGAGGATTGTCGACAAGATTAACGCACAAGCTCCTTGTTGGCGCACAAAGGACGACGTACAGAACAGGTACTATGATGTGCGCAGGAGGGTCAAGAAGCTCATCAACAGGGAACACGCCTTGAGCACAGACACTGGCGGTGGCCCTCCTGCCAGACCAACGTACTTCAGGACCTGGGAGGAGAAGGTGCAGGCCATCCTACCACCGGAGAGCATCCATGGATTAACAGGAATACCAGAGCCTGGTGAGTACACAAACAATATACTCAATTTTGTGCGGCAATACACATATATCACTCTCAAGAGGACTGTTAAACCAATTCCTGCCAGCAAAGCCATAGCAACATAAAGGCAAGTCTCCTGTGATGTGTATGCCAGTTACCCAAACACAATACCTGCCATCCCACAGTAAAATGGAACTACGACATAACATGTACAAACCTAACGACAAATACTGCAAGGCATTAGCATAAATCCACAACAAACACAGTCATCCATTTCGCCAACGTCACACCACCTCACAGGAAAGCTGAGTCAAAATGAAGGAAGGTTGGGCTGCTGGGAATGTGCATGTAGCAGAAAGCATGATGGGAGTTGCAGTCACAGCCAACAGCCCCCCCCCCGTCCCAGCAAGCTCACACTGAACCATGCTCACCTCACAGGGAGTGCAAAAGCACTGCCAAGATGGCTGACACTAGGCCCTGCAGTGGGGAGCACAAGGCCCTGCTGGGACGTGGGCTCAAACAAACAACAGGACACCAATGCCTGACAGCCTGAAAGGTAACTCACACTCCCTGCAATGGAAGCATGCTGCATGGTGGGATAACTGGACTGGGGGAGGAGTACTGCCTGCTCTGACCACATCTACCAGCAGGTACTTGCACACACCCCCCCCTTAACACAAACGCAACACAACCCACCTGGTATAATGTATTCCCTCAGAATTCATTTAAATATCCCACAAAGATTAAACACACTGGGTTCTGCAGTGTGAATCACATGGGCTTGTTGGTACTTTTGTGCAAACAAACACCAGGACAACACTGCCTGCCAACTTGTCAGCACAGGCACACCACCACATAGGGAAAAAGCTTCACAGGAAGTAAGGTCAGGTATTGTGGGAAGGTGGGTATAGCCAAAAGCATGAGGGGAGTTGAAGTCACAGCCAACAGTCCCCACCCACATGTCCCAGCAAGCTCCCACTGAACCATGCTCACCTCACAGGGAGTGCAAAAGCACTGCCAAGATGGCTGACACTAGGCCCTGCTGTGGGGAGCACAAGGCCCTGCTGGGACTTGGACTCAAACAAACAACAGGACACCAATGCCTGACAGCCTGAAAGGTAACTCACACTCCCTGCAATGGAAGCATGCTGCATGGTGGGACAACTGGACTGGGGGAGGAGTACTGCCTGCTCTGACCACATCTACCAGCAGGTACTTGCACACACACCCCCCTTAACACAAACGCAACACAACCCACCTGGTATAATGCATTCCCTCAGAATCCATTTAAATATCCCACAAAGATTAAACACACTGGGTTCTGCAGTGTGAAGCACATGGGCTTGTTGGTACTTTTGTGCAAACAAACACAAGGACAACACTGCCTGTCAACTTGTCAGCACAGGCACACCACCACATAGGGAAAAAGCTTCACAGGAAGTAAGGTCAGGTATTGTGGGAAGGTGGGTGTAGCCAAAAGCATGATGGGAGTTGAAGTCACAGCCAACAGTCCCCACCCACATGCCCCAGCAAGCTCCCACTGAACCATGCTCACCTCACAGGGAGTGCAAAAGCACTCCCAAGATGGCTGACACTAGGCCCTGCTGTGGGGAGCACAAGGCCCTGCTGGGACTTGGGCTCAAACAAACAACAGGACACCAATGCCTGACAGCCTGAAAGGTAACTCACACTCCCTGCAATGGAAGCATGCTGCATGGTGGGATAAGTGGACTGGGGGAGGAGTACTGCCTGCTCTGACCACATCTACCAGCAGGTACTTGCACACACACCCCCTTAACACAAACGCAACACAACCCACCTGGTATAATGCATTGACTCAGAATCCATTTAAATACCCACAAAGATTAAACACACTGGGTTCTGCAGTGTGAAGCACATGGGCTTGTTGGTACTTGTGTGCAAACAAACACCAGGACAACACTGCCTGCCAACTTGTCATCACAGGCACACCACCACATAGGGAAAAAGCTTCACAGGAAGTAAGGTCAGGTATTGTGGGAAGGTGGGTGTAGCCAAAAACATGATGGGAGTTGAAGTCACAGCCAACAGTCCCCACCCACATGTCCCAGCAAGCTCCCACTGAACCATGCTCACCTCACAGGGAGTGCAAAAGCACTGCCAAGATGGCTGACACTAGGCCCTGCTGTGGGGGAGCACAAGGCCCTGCTGGGACTTGGGCTCAAACAAACAACAGCACACCAATGCCTGACAGCCTGAAAGGTAACTCACACTCCCTGCAATGGAAGCATGCTGCATGGTGGGATAACTGGACTGGGGGAGGAGTACTGCCTACTCTGACCACATCTACCAGCAGGTACTTGCACACACACACCCCTCCCACCAACACCAAAATACACACCTAGAATTATGCTCCACAAGAGAGTGAGTGAAAAGTCTCTACCAAGAACACAGACAATGGCCTCTGCTGTGGGGAGCACAAGGCCCTGCTGGGACTTGTGCTCAAACAAACAACAGGAAACTACTGACTGACAGCCTGAACGTAAATTGTGACTCCCTGCAATGGAAGCATGCCACATGGGGGATTACCTGGCCACTGTGGGTGAAGGAGGTCCTGCAATGACTCCAAATGCCATCAATGCCGCATCAAAACACACCTTCTCTGCTCGAACAAATTGCAACCTGGGACCAGTCACTCCAAAAGTAAATGCCTTGGCAAGATGTCTGACACATGGTCCAGATGTATGAATTGTCTGCAAGTCACACCTACGCACTGGCCAACTCAAACACATTTACACTCACAGCCATTGGAACTGTAGGTATCCTCCCACTGTCTGGATATTCAGTGTCCCTGGGGTGTCCCCTGACCTGCCTGTGAAGGTGTGTTTCGTAGATGACAATTGGGGAGAAGTAGACATAGTACATAGCACCAAGCACACACAATGTCCCATATACATCATTGACAGTGGACACCTGACAGTGACTAGAATGGACACACACATATAGCTGACACTGTAGCATGGTGTCATACACAAAATGTGCAGTTGTGAGCTGCATGTCAATACCACATCGGTCTGCGTTGTACGCATCATTCACACAACACATCACTCACTGTCATGGACAATCCAAACACAAGGACTATCCTGGACTGCATCGGATGACGCATGCAACTCACAGCAGCAGAACTGTAACACACACACCTCTGACCATCACTGTCATGAGCATGGAAAAGAAAGAGTGCTGCTGTGCCCAATCCCTCTCACTGTGGAGGAAATAGACAAGATAAAAGAAGTTAGCACTGACAAAACTCTGCACCAACATCAGTAGGCACGGTAACACCATGACTTGTTTGTAATGAGATGTGAACTAGGAACACAGATAACCAGAAAGTATCTCACATTGGATCACAGGCATACCGGACTGTGACCATGTTGCACAGACCCACCAATGTGACGCACAGAGCAACGCAACAAATTCCACCACACATGCACCAAGCTTGATACATAACCTAAGTGTAATTGTACTTATGTCATCGTTATAGCACAAATGTGGACAGGGATGATACAGCTGTGTCAGGCATGTGATGGAACCTGAGTAGCAATGGACATGTACAGACAATTGATCAATACATGAGCTGGTCATGCACACAGCTTGACGTGCACATCGAAATGCTTCAGGTTGCCATGACAAAGTGCTCCAACAATATCAACCTCAGTCTGTCACAACTTTTGACAATGCAATGTACAGACTCTAATTATGATGTCCAGTGGCAAATGTAATGTGTGTGAAACGTTGATGTTGGTAGAAACATAACATACATTGTGTGTCTCCTCCAAACACAGGGGATGCTGGGGACACATCATGACCTGAAGAAGAGTCCCAGTCCCAGACTCTGGTGGACCCTGAGCTCACCGGTATGGATCAGTCCCTGTCCTCTTCGGACGACGACCCTGAACAACCTGGCACCTCTGGTGTGACTCATCGTGCAGCCCCAGCAGCAGTAACATCAGCACCCCCTGCAACCACACCTGCCACATCTGATACCACACCGAGTAGCCCTGCCGACAAGGACAGGCCAAGGTCACTGAAGAACAACGGAACAGGTACACAAGGCACCCTGGAAGGGACAACACCACCGTCGCAAACACTCAAGTGGTCCCAGTGTTGCCTGTGCTGGCCACGGCAGGTCCTGCCCCTGTGGGTAGGGGCGGTGGGAGGGTGGGCAGGCAGAGGACACGGCCTGCAGAGGGGGCTGGACTGCATGATGAGCCACACCTGGGACGCATCATAGATGCGTACCAGGAAAGCACTGGAGGATTTGGACAGGTAGTGGGGATCCTCAAGGACATCAAAGAACAGCTTGCTGCACATCATGCCCCCTTGGACTCCCACATGTCCCGGATGGAGTCCAAGTGGGACAAATTGGATGAACTAACAGCGGTGCATAGGGACATACTGACCTGCCTCTGCCAGATCAGCACCAACATGTCCACACCTCCCTGTGCACCCACAACATCTGTTGCCACAACACCCGCAACTGCCACAGGGAGGGAGGAGGACTCTGGCGGAGAGTCTTCTGCACTGCAGCTGCCTGCACATGAGGGTCCCCCGAGATAGAAGAGGGGTCAACCAAAGAAGGGGAATTGAGACGCCGATGGCCATGCATATCCCTCAGGAACTCAACACCTGTTCTGTATGTCGTCCCTTGTGTGCAAACCAATTACCCTTGTCGACTGACACACAAATCTCCCACTTGACATGGAGGGTCAAAGCTGTGACAATGCAGCTAATGACTGTGGATTCTACTCTGGACATTTCATCTCTTAAGACTACCAACTCACCTGTGAACTTTGGATTACCATCACATTGTACAACACTTCAAAATCCGTTCACCATCCTTACACATGTCTGTAAATAAAATCACATTCACACAATACTTGCCTCTGTCATGATTTATACTTTGTGTCATGGCGATGATGATCTGATAAGGAACACTGTGCATGCAAACTACCACAGCAATGTGAACACCGTAATGTGAGTCATGGTAATGTGACACATATGAGGGAGACACACCACTAGGACAACACAAGACATACTCACCATCTCCAGCTAACTCATCCTCATAAGTGATGTCAACAGGAAATACAGTGGAATGCACATACACCACACCCATCCTGGGTCAGTGGCAAGCATTCCACAGGTACAGGATGCTAATGACTGTCTGATGTGTAGATACACATGGAGCACATCCCAAAGCGAAGCACAGGTTTATTACAGATTCACAACGTGAAAAGCCCACAACTGATGCAAGTTAACCTCACGTAACAGTGAGCAAACATTAAACAAGTTGTAAACAAGGAAAGTCCAGGGGTGTGTGGCACATCATTGGTTGGGACAACGACTACTTGTACTCTGGAACAAGGATCTGGGTTTTGGGGTTCAGACCTCACCATACAGCAGCCAAAGTACTCTGTGAAGGACAGACAGAAAACACAATCAAAAACCTTGAATTACAGCATTCAACAACAATATACATGCCCACAAATGTAACAAAACTACGTACACACAACATATCAATCAGCTAAACACTGTTTGGGAGTACAGACTACCTGAAAGGACACATCACAGCAAGCATCCTGACAAGTAGCACACAGTCACACTCAAGCAGCACAAGTGCACCACCAACAGATATAAGGCAAACACAATACTTTGAAGACACATCAGTGTATACTCACATTCATGTGAAGAAGTTGAGGATCAGCTGGCTACGAACATCATCCTCACCCTCATCATCACTGGCATCATGCCCCAGGGCAGGATCCTCCCTGTCTGGCGGATGCTGGTCATCATCATCTTGGATCAGAGGCAACTCCTTCCTCACTGCCAGGTTGTGTAGCATGCAGCACACTATGAAGATTTTGCACACCTTAGCAGGTGCATATGGGAGGGCCCCTCCTGTCTTGTCCAGGCAGCGGAATCTGCTTTTTAGGAGACCAAATGTCCACTCGATCACTCTCCTGCTCCGACCATGTGCCTCATTGTAGCACATCTCCGCCGGTGTCACAGGGTTCCTGAGGGGTGTCAGCAACCATGGCATGTTGGGGTATCCGGAGTCACCTACATAAAGACAATAGCACATTAGATGAGTCTTAAAAGAGGGTGTAAATAAACTTTAGCAAAATCACATAATAGTAAACAGTCAGTACACACCGACAAGCCAGGCACGCTGGTGCTGCATCTGTGACATAATCGTTGGGATGCGACTACTCTGCATGATGTAAGCGCCGTGCGCTGAACCTGGGAAACGTGCACAAACATGTGAAATGGTCATGTCGGCCAGACATACCACCAGAGCATTGATTGAGTGGAAATGTTTCCTATTCCGGTAGGTCTGCTCATGTGCCTGTGGTGGTACCAAAGCCACATGTGTCCCATCAATGGAGCCAATGACATGTGGAATCCTTCCCAGGGCATAGAAGTCACCCTTGATGTCAGAGAGTCGTTGTGGTGTTGGGAAATGGATGTAGTGGTTGAGGAAATGCAACATCGCCTCCAACACATCTCGTAGCACACGGCTGAACATGGTCTGTGACATCCCACCAGCAGTAGCAACTGTGTGTTGGAAGGTACCGGTGGCAAAGAAGTGTAGGGTTGCCATCACCTTCACCTTGGGGGTCAGCGCAGTAGGGTATGTCCGGCCAGGTTGCAAGTGTGGTGCCAACTGCTTCGCCAAATCTTCAATCAGTGGCCTAGTGAAGCGGTACCGTCGCATGCAGTCACGTTCAACCATGGTGGCAAGGTCAGGGAACGGTCTGTGGACAGCTGGTCTCCTGCAGTACATAGATGAGCAAAGACAGTTTGTCAGTTCCCCTATCTAGGTGCCAGTGTACATGCTAAATAGCACATGAAACAACAGGACACAAAGACATGATGTATGTGCTGTAGTGTATGTGCACACATGTCAGATACATGCCCATCATCTGAAATCTCAGCTCTACAGGTCCACACAACAAGGTCCATGTTGTGCTGGGACCAATCTATGGGCTCTGCCACAGTACATCAGTATGAGTGTCACATACCAGACACACACCACAGTCACTAGTGAGGACAGATGTCTACCACACATCACAGGTTTTTGACAGACACACACAGGGACCTTGTGTCGCCACAAGGACACCATCATGATGTAGCGTCTCATATACACACCACAACGCACACATAACACACACATGAAGCGCCACAACGTTTTTTTGCATCTCATACATGGTGTCTGTGACACACAGACACCACATCAACTCACATTGACAATACACATGGATGTGGTGACCGTTTGACATTGAGCACATGAAATCA
The DNA here is from genome assembly GCA_963921515.1 of Calotriton arnoldi. Classification (NCBI taxonomy): domain Eukaryota; kingdom Metazoa; phylum Chordata; class Amphibia; order Caudata; family Salamandridae; genus Calotriton; species Calotriton arnoldi. The sequence goes on from CAWUFW010012591.1 coordinate 257,121, forward strand.
GAGTAATCTCCGTAGCTAAATGCACACATACTGTGGATGAACATCACAATTGTGGCACTGGGACACCCTGTGACACACATCCCATTCCAAATAAGAGTCAGGGTGTATGTCACATGTCATACACAATGTACCCCGGGAACTGTGTACATGCCTCATGCCCTGAACTGTACAGTCGTCAATCACAGTGGTTATGTGTCCAACACACAGCGGTATCTGTCCCCATGACACCTTGCCCTGCCTGGGAGTGGGTGCCACTAAGTGACACATACCAAATCACATGTTTACCCACATATGCACACACAGGTAATGCAGCCTGACATGCCCCTTGATATACTGTGTCACAGGCTGTATTGTTGTTGGTGTGCCCATGAGTCCATGGAAAGCTATTGTGGGTGGAACACTTAGCACATTGCCTGCAATGGTGACTGACGCGGGTGACCAATTCAAAAGACGCGTCGGACACCTAGGGAACGAGGCGAGCGCACGCCTTGCACACACGCCTTGCACAGTGACTGCAATGGGGACTGACGCGGGTGACCAATTCAAAAGACGCGTCGGACACCTAGGGAACGAGGCGAGCGCACGCCTGGCACACACGCCTTGCACATTGACTGCAATGGGGACTGACAGGGGTGACCAATTCAAAAGACGCGTCGGACACCTAGGGAACGAGGCGAGCACACGCCTTGCACACACGCCTTGCTCATTGACTGCAGTGGGGACTGACGCAGATTTGGCCCTTGTACGATTCGTGTTGTGAAAAATCAGTTGGCTCCCTACAACAATGTATCAGACTCGTTGGTGTAATGGGTTTGAAATATTTGAACGATGCGGAAGGCGTGTACGAGCCGTGCAATGCGATGGATTGGCCAGATTCATAGGATGCAAACGTGTTGGACCTATCACTTTGGACGCATTGGACAGAATCTGCCTCAGCAGCACAGATATAAGGCTGTCTATTCCCCTGAGTGCTCACTTGCCTGCACTACATGCTCCAGATTGACATCTCTGCTACCACTGCTGCTGTCTCTGCATCCTCTGGCTCAAAGAATGGCACATACTGTGGAGAGGGCCCCAGCCTTCACAGAGGAGGAAAACAAGGCCCTGCTGGACAGTCTCCTTCCACAGTACAGCAAGCTGTATGGGACACCAGGGGAGCAGGTAAGTGTGCAGTCCACATCCCTTTTTCATTGTGCATGTTGTCTTACTGGCACTAATGGCATTGTGTACACCAGTGGCTAGCATGCTCACTGAGTAGTTGTTACCCCCAAAGTGTGTATGTACCTGTAGTGGACAGGTACTGTGCATGAAAAGGGCATTTTAACACAGTTATTATACTCAGGCAATGTTTCCATTTTGTAAATGCAGGACAACTGTCAATCACCATAGTTGCACTACCCGTGTACATCATATGGCCTTGTGATGAAGACATGTATATCCAACTGTGTGTGGCACAAACATGTTGCATTTCTGGTAATGGACTTTTATCCTTGTCGTCCTCACAGGTTGATGCCCATCAGAAGCAGGAGATATGGCTGACCATTGCCCGGGCTGTTCGTTCTGTGGGGGTCTACAGACGCCGCATCCGCAACTGCCAGAAGAGGTGGCAGGACCTTCGTGGCTGGACCCGGAGGATCGCCAGAGTCCAACTGAAGCTGTCGCCTCCTCGCAGAAGGGGCGGATGACGGACACTGACCCCCCACATGCACCGGATCCTGGCGGTGGTCTTCCCTGACCTGGATGGGCAGTTAAAGGCCAGACAGTAGAAAGGAGGGGGTAAGTGCATGCCTTTTCTGTGAACTATGTCTCACATGCTCTTTGCACTCCTTCATCCTGGTTACACTCCCACAGATCTCCTGTCTGCTTGAACAGGAGTCATGTTCCTAAATTAGTTCATGGCCCATCCTCATCTGATACACAGTTGTGGCCCTTTCAGTCTGTGACTTGTGTCACTTGTGTTGTGTGTCCCTGCTGTTGTCCAAAATTAAAGGTTGTAAACAGCATCTGCTACCGGTTTATTGTTTTGTCCTCATGAGTGAGGCAATTGATTGCCATGTGTCTGCACATTGCCAGAAATCAGACATGTACTCTATGTGGGCAAATGATATGTGTTCCAATTGATGCTTTGGCTCACCATATGTGTCTGTGGTATTTACCACACAGCCATGCAGCAGGTAAGACAATCTTGGGGCCTCATAATTATGTACATCATGTGTGTCACACATGCATGAACACATGCCTAGTGTTCAGGGTAATCCCATGTTGCATATGGAACTGGACAGGTATGCCTACTCCGGACATGAGGAACACTCTGTGCTCCTACTCCTGTGTGTCAGCCTACATTTAGTTAATTGTGAAATATGCAATATGGTGTCTGCATCGGTGTCATTCTGGAGTGGCCTAGCATCTTAGACTCCTGTGGTGTTGAGCATCTTGGTTTTGGCAGCTAGCTCAGGTGTGGCTAATGGATCATCACAATGGGGAAAAACATAGGTGTGTGATCACTTGACAGTGCATAATGATGTATTATACATAATAGTGCAGGCAGCCTCAATTCGTTCTCATCAGACTGCGATGTTATCGTGTTCACAGATTGGTGCTTGCAGTCACTCAACTGTCGCATTTGTATTACGTGGGATCATCATATGCCTTAAGATGTGTGTAGCAGTAGAGGAACATGTGCACTTGATAGCTGCAGGGCTTACATTGCCCAAAATGATTATGATTGTGACACAGTGCAGACTTTTTTATTTATGGATGCACTGCCCCTGTAACTTTATCCAGTGATGACTGATTAGCCAGACTGGCCCGTAGCATGGTATCCCACTTGCTAATGTGTATCCTGCCGTTATGTCAGTTGTACAAACAACAGTTGATGGACAGAATGCAGAACAATGTCATACATTCACCCCAGTACAGAGATCTGGGCCTAAATCCATTGTTTTTTTGCTCACTATGCCATTCCAGTTTGAACCCAGCCATATGCAAATCAGTCTTGACCCTGTGCCTCATGGGAACAGTCCAGCCCGAACTGCCAAGCCAGGTCCTCCCTGGACTGGAAACAAGCCTCCTAGGACCGGTTTCGGGGTTTCACCCCTCTTCAGCCATGATAGCTTGATTCCAGTGGCATGGAGAGCACGGGACCCACGTCTGGGCATACCCGTCCCACTCTGGGTGACAAATGTAAAAACAACAGTTGATGGACAGAATGCAGAACAATGTCATACATTCACCCCAGTACAGAGATCTGGGCCTAAATCCATCGTTTTTTTGCTCACCATGCCATTCCAGTTTGAACCCAGCCATATGCAAATCAGTCTTGACCCTGTGCCTCATGGGAACAGTCCAGCCCGAACTGCCAAGCCAGGTCCTCCCTGGACTGGAAACAAGCATCCTAGGACCGGTTTCGGGTTTCACCCTCTTCAGCCAGGATAGCTTGATTCCAGTGGCATGGAGAGCATGGGACCCACGTCTGGGCATACCCGTCCCACTCGGGGTGACAAATGTAAAAACAACAGTTGATGGACAGAATGCAGAACAATGTCATACATTCACCCCAGTACAGAGATCTGGGCCTAAATCCATCGTTTTTTTGCTCACCATGCCATTCCAGTTTGAACCCAGCCATATGCAAATCAGTCTTGACCCTGTGCCTCATGGGAACAGTCCAGCCCGAACTGCCAAGCCAGCTCCTCCCTGGACTGGAAACAAGCATCCTAGGACCGGTTTCGGGGTTTCACCCTCTTCAGCCAGGATAGCTTGATTCCAGTAGCATGGAGAGCACGGGACCCACGTCTGGGCATACCCGTCCCACTCGGGGTGACAAATTTAAAAACAACAGTTGATGGACAGAATGCAGAACAATGTCATACATTCACCCCAGTACAGAGATCTGGGCCTAAATCCATCGTTTTTTCTCACCATGCCATTCCAGTTTGAACCCAGCCATATGCAAATCACTCTTGACCCTGTGCCTCATGGGAACAGTCCAGCCCGAACTGCCAAGCCAGGTCCTCCTGGACTAGAAACAAGCATCCTAGGACCGGTTTCGGGGTTTCACCCCTCTTCAGCCAGGATAGCTTGATTCCAGTGGCATGGAGAGCACGGGACCCACGTCTGGGCATACCCGTCCCACTCAGGGTGACAAATGTAAAAACAACAGTTGATGGACAGAATGCAGAACAATGTCATACATTCACCCCAGTACAGAGATCTGGGCCTAAATCCATCGTTTTTTGCTCACCATGCCATTCCAGTTTGAACCCAGCCATATGCAAATCAGTCTTGACCCTGTGCCTCATGGGAACAGTCCAGCCCGAACTGCCAAGCCAGGTCCTCCCTGGACTGGAAACAAGCATCCTAGGACCGGTTTCGGGGTTTCACCCCTCTTCAGCCAGGATAGCTTGATTCCAGTGGCATGGAGAGCACAGTACCCACGTCTGGGCATACCCGTCCCACTCGGGGTGACAAATGTAAAAACAACAGTTGATGGACAGAATGCAGAACAATGTCATACATTCACCCCAGTACAGAGATCTGGGCCTAAATCCATCGTTTTTTTGCTCACCATGCCATTCCAGTTTGAACCCAGCCATATGCAAATCAGTCTTGACCCTGTGCCTCATGGGAACAGTCCAGCCCGAACTGCCAAGCCAGGTCCTCCCTGGACTGGAAACAAGCATCCTAGGACCGGTTTCGGGGTTTCACCCCTCTTCAGCCAGGATAGCTTGATTCCAGTGGCATGGAGAGCACTGGACCCACGTCTGGGCATACCCGTCCCACTCGGGTGACAAATGTAAAAACAACAGTTGATGGACAGAATGCAGAACAATGTCATACATTCACCCCAGTACAGAGATCTGGGCCTAAATCCATCGTTTTTTTGCTCACCATGCCATTCCAGTTTGAACCCAGCCATATGCAAATCAGTCTTGACCCTGTGCCTCATGGGAACAGTCCAGCCCGAACTGCCAAGCCAGGTCCTCCTGGACTGGAAACAAGCATCCTAGGACCGGTTTCGGGGTTTCACCCTCTTCAGCCAGGATAGCTTGATTCCAGTGGCATGGAGAGCACGGGACCCACGTCTGGGCATACCCGTCCCACTCGGGGTGACAAATGTAAAAACAACAGTTGATGGACAGAATGCAGAACAATGTCATACATTCACCCCAGTACAGAGATCTGGGCCTAAATCCATCGTTTTTTTGCTCACCATGCCATTCCAGTTTGAACCCAGCCATATGCAAATCAGTCTTGACCCTGTGCCTCATGGGAACAGTCCAGCCCGAACTGCCAAGCCAGGTCCTCCTGGACTGGAAACAAGCATCCTAGGACCGGTTTCGGGGTTTCACCCCTCTTCAGCCAGGATAGCTTGATTCCAGTGGCATGGAGAGCACGGGACCCACGCCTGGGCATACCCGTCCCACTCGGGGTGACAAATGCAAAAACAACAGTTGATGGACAGAATGCAGAACAATGTCATACATTCACCCCAATACAGAGATCTGGGCCTAAATCCATCGTTTTTTTGCTCACCATGTCATTCCAGTTTGAACCCAGCCATATGCAAATCAGTCTTGACCCTGTGCCTCATGGGAACAGTCCAGCCCGAACTGCCAAGCCAGGTCCTCCCTGGACTGGAAACAAGCATCCTAGGACCGGCTTCGGGTTTCACCCTCTTCAGCCAGGATAGCTTGATTCCAGTGGCATGGAGAGCACGGGACCCACGTCTGGGCATACCCGTCCCACTCGGGGTGACAAATGTAAAAACAACAGATGATGGACAGAATGAAGAACAATGTCATACATTCACCCCAGTACAGAGATCTGGGCCTAAATCCATCGTTTTTTTGCTCACCATGCCATTCCAGTTTGAACCCAGCCATATGCTAATCAGTCTTGACCCTGTGCCTCATGGGAACAGTCCAGCCCGAACTGCCAAGCCAGGTCCTCCCTGGACTGGAAACAAGCATCCTAGGACCGGTTTCGGGTTTCACCCCTCTTCAGCCAGGATAGATGGATTCCAGTGGCATGGAGAGCACGGGACCCACGACTGGGCATACCTCGCCCCACTCGGGGTGACAAATGTAAAAACAACAGTTGATGGACAGAATGCAGAACAATGTCATACATTCACCCCAGTACAGAGATCTGGGCCTAAATCCATCGTTTTTTTGCTCACCATGCCAGTTTGAACCCAGACATATGCAAATCAGTCTTGACCCTGTGCCTCATGGGAACAGTCCAGCCCGAACTGCCAAGCCAGGTCCTCCCTGGACTGGAAACAAGCATCCTAGGACCGGTTTCGGGGTTTCACCCCTCTTCACCCAGGATAGCTTGATTCCAGTGGCATGGAGAGCACGGGACCCACGTCTGGGCATACCCGTCCCACTCGGGGTGACAAATGTAAAAACAACAGTTGATGGACAGAATGCAGAACAATGTCATACATTCACCCCAGTACAGAGATCTGGGCCTAAATCCATCGTTTTTTTGCTCACCATGCCATATGCAAATCAGTCTTGACCCTGTGCCTCATGGGAACAGTCCAGCCCGAACTGCCAAGCCAGGTCCTCCCTGGACTGGAAACAAGCATCCTAGGACCGGTTTCGGGTTTCACCCTCTTCAGCCAGGATAGCTTGATTCCAGTGGCATGGAGAGCACGAGACCCACGTCTGGGCATACCCGTCCCACTCGGGGTGACAAATGTAAAAACAACAGTTGATGGACAGAATGCAGAACAATGTCATACATTCACCCCAGTACAGAGATCTGGGCCTAAATCCATCGTTTTTTTGCTCACCATGCCATATGCAAATCAGTCTTGACCCTGTGACTCATGGGAACAGTCCAGCCCGAACTGCCAAGCCAGGTCCTCCCTGGACTGGAAACAAGCATCCTAGGACCGGTTTCGGGGTTTCACCCCTCTTCAGCCAGGATAGCTTGATTCCAGTGGCATGGAGAGCACGGGACCCACGTCTGGGCATACCCGTCCCACTCGGGGTGACAAATGTAAAAACAACAGTTGATGGACAGAATGCAGAACAATGTCATACATTCACCCCAGTACAGAGATCTGGGCCTAAATCTATCGTTTTTTTGCTCACCATGCCTTTCCAGTTTGAACCCAGCCATATGCAAATCAGTCTTGACCCTGTGCCTCATGGGAACAGTCCAGCCCGAACTGCCAAGCCAGGTCCTCCCTGGACTGGAAACAAGCATCCTAGGACCGGTTTCGGGTTTCACCCTCTTCAGCCAGGATAGCTTGATTCCAGTGGCATGGAGAGCACGGGACCCACGTCTGGGCATACCCGTCCCACTCGGGGTGACAAATGTAAAACAACAGTTGATGGACAGAATGAAGAACAATGTCATACATTCACCCCAGTACAGAGATCTGGGCCTAAATCCATCGTTTTTTGCTCACCATGCCATTCCAGTTTGAACCCAGCCATATGCAAATCAGTCTTGACCCTGTGCCTCATGGGAACAGTCCAGCCCGAACTGCCAAGCCAGGTCCTCCCTGGACTGGAAACAAGCATCCTAGGACCGGTTTCGGGGTTTCACCCCTCTTCAGCCAGGATAGCTTGATTCCAGTGGCATGGTCCCAGGATGCTTGTTTCCGGTCCAGGGAAGACATGGCTTGGCAGTTCGGGCTGGACTGTTCCCATGAGGCACAGGGTCAGACTGATTTGCATATGGCCATGTCTGGAACTGGGGTGGTGGAGTGAGCTAAAGAATGATGATGGATTAAACCCAGATCAGTTGACTGGGGGTGAGTGTTTGATTAGCTCAAGCGCTCCGTCCATCATCCCCTTTGGTATCGTTATGTCAGTTGTACGGCATACACTCTATTGTGGCATTGACCATCAATACATGGGCACATCATGGTGTCTTGTGAAGGAAGCATATCCATTTTACTGACAATGAGTTTGGGCATCCCTCATCCTGACACATGTACTGAGTCATTGGCAGGAGATGGGATATGTGTGTACTGACACATTTCATTCACAATTTAAGATGTTCTGAGATATGTCTATGCGGTGCATGTGTGCACATATAAGTAGTGGCATACTACATGCACCAGACAGATGGGTCCATGGAGGGAAGTGTATGAGTGGCATGGTTGACTGGCAGAATGACAGGTGTATTTTTCAATATGTGCCAGCACTTCTAGCAATATTTAGCAAATGCGGAAAATGCGTCATCTGTAATGTGCTGTAATGACTGTGATGTCTCAGGTGAAACAAGTAACTTATGTGTATCTGTTTATCCTGATTGTTTGCAGAAACATCTTCGGCTACTGGAGGAGACAGCTCCACGGACCAAGAGGAGCCGCAGAGCCAGACTGGGTCTGCTGGAGAGGAGTTGGAGGCACCCAGTGGCACAGAGGGTGAGGGGAGCCACACTGAGGATACCTCAGCTACAACCACCTCGGCTGAGGAACACAGCATCTCCAGTGAGGACTCCCTTGTGGAGGCGGGTGTCAGCAGACCCCAGACAACACCAAGCAAGTCTGTCCCCGCCGCCACCACCACCATCTCCACCCTCCCATCTGCTCCCATCCCAGAGGTCTGTGGAGGCCCCCGTGTAAGGGAGCATGTCTCCTTTGTGCCAGGCACCGCACCCCTGCCCCTGTCTCCCTGCTGCCCTGAGTGTGGAGTCTGTGGACTTGCTGAAGCAGCTCCATGTAGGGCAGACAGCGATGCTGAGTGTCCTCCATTCCCACACCAGTCTGTTGACACAACTGGTGTCCTTCATGGAGGGCATCTCATCAAACATGTCTGCCCTACATCGGACTATTCAGGCCATGGCTTCCACACAGACGTCAGCAGTGTCCCTCCTCCAACAGTCCCTCAGCCCTCCTACCTCTGCCACATCCACAATCCCCACTGCCCTACCTGTCCAACGCACACACACACCAGCACCGGCATGCACCACAACAGACACAAGCAGCACACAGCCACGCAAGCCACAATCCAGAGCCACAGGCACGCACACTCCGGTGTCTAATGGCACACACACAGGGGATGGGTCACAGACGCACAAACAGACATCCACAAGCACTCCGCAGTCCTCAGATGCCTCTCCCTCCAAAACCCCTTCCCTTGCCTCACCTGCAACCCCCTTCCCAGCAGCTCTTCCTCTGTGACCTTGGCCTCTTCCCCCACCGATCCATCTGCTCCAACTCACAAGGGGAAGAGGAAGTCACCACGCACAGGGGGAGTTCCCCTGCCACACGGACACCCTCCCCCAGGCACACGGACACTGAGACCCCCATCCGCAAGTCCCACCGGACTAGGAAGAGCAAGACCCCACCACAATCCTGCAGCTCCACCACACAGTACCTGTCCTGCAGCCCCCAGGCCACCACTCCACAGGTCCCCCAGCCACACCCTACCCCTGGTTCACCCACACACCGATACCGCATCCCCAAAATGATTAGGCCCTCCCCCCTACCACATGCACTTCCACCCCCACCTCACATGCTCAGCCTGTTCCTGCCACTGGTGTGGAGTCCGTGTCTCCCCCCTCTGTCCTGCAGATCTCACCTGGACCCCATGAAACTACTTTGGAGGTTGGCACTGCAGTGGAGAGCTCATCCACCCCTTCTGACTTTGGCACTGCAGTGGAGACCACGTCCACACCATCTGACCTGCCCACTGCTGTGGTGCCGGCAACCACCCCATCGGACTTCATCCCTGCAGTTGTGATGGTGCCCACTGTGTCAGACACCTCCACTGCAATTGCCAGTGACACTCCAGCACCCACCAGCCCTCCCCTGCCCCATTCTGCTGTCCCCTGATCTTGTCCCTGCGGTGCCTGGCGTGCCCCATGTATGCCCCTCCAAGGGGAGATGTCCCCTGCTCGTAGCAGTGCAGGCAAGCAATGGGTGACAACTTGTCACATGTCACCCTGGTTGAATTGAGAAATGGACTGGCCATTGGCCTTTTGACATTGTGGACTCGAATTACCAGTTTTGAGGAGTTTCATTTTTTAATAAAGCAAATTGTTGTTATCCATTGTTGTTGCATCTAATGTACATGATGTTGATGATGAGTATCATGGACTTGATGTTGTACTTGTGTTTTGAAGGTACAACAGGATGATTTGTTGATGTGATGGACTCCATGTGGTCCATGGGATATGTGTACTTTTCTGCTATGTATCCATGACATCCTTTGCTGAAATTACAGGGTGTAATGATTGCAAAATGTTGTAACCAGGATTATCTCTTTGGGTTTGCTACTTCACATCTCTGGCATACACTGTTGCACATATGTTGTACTTACATTTGGGCACATGGTGAGATTCCCTGACTGGGCCCATCTACACTGGACAGGCAGGTTTGTGCATCCATGGTACACAAGTCATCTGTGTCATCAGTGCAACTATCTCTACATGTGTATTGCGTATGTGCAGATGACTGAAGGGACACTACCGTACACATGTTGCTGTGACCAGAGCTTTCATTGTGTTGTAATTGTTGGCTCACTGTGCAAGTGGTGTGCTGGCATGACAGGACCCTGCACAAACAAAATTTTTCACAGCTGACATTCCCCAGGAGTGGAGACCCCTCATGGCATTGTGTCATTCCATGGCATTGCCTGTATATATGGTGTGTGTTGTGTGAGCATGTCTGTGTGTGTTGCCTTCCCTTTTTTCGACTCAGCCTGTGTTCCATGCAGATGTTCCTGTTATGTGCAGTTGCTGAGTTGTCCTGTGTTCATCAGACTTCTTTTCCCTGGATTTACTGGGATGTAGGTGCATGGCAGACTACTGGTCATTAGGTTGTCATCCATGGCTGTTTTAGTTGTAATTTCAGGGGATGTTGTCAAACGCACATGGGACACATTCAGGATTCCCATTGGCACTTATGTGTTTCAAACATCATGTTGTTTTCCCTATGTGGTATCTGTCAGTGTGAGGCTCACTCGTATGTGTGTGTGACTACTCCCACTCATCAGGGTCATTGCTGCAATGTTGGAAGGTATCAACATGTGTTCTTTGTGGGTCTCCTTTGGTTCCTCATTGGTGTAGGTGTGTGGCAGGGTTCCCAATGAATCATGTTGTCTTCATATTATGCCCATGTTCCACATACTGTGCAGTGTGGCAGACATTCACAGGTGTTGTTGACAGGCCATGTGTGTTGATTTTTGTGTACCTTAGATCCCCCCACCACCCCTGGGATTGTAATGGGTGCTTGAGCAATGTCAACAGTCCCTGTGTGCCTAGCTGATGCATATTGTTGCAGATCAGGGTGTGTGGTGTTGAGGGTGGCCTCATGTGAGTTGTTTCATGTCTAGGCCCCTACCTACATTTTGCACATTGGCTGCAGGACATGGCCAGTGATTTGTGTTTATGGAGGTGTGATGTGAGTTTGTTGTTCTGGACACATGACCCAGTATGCACAGCTGACTGTGCTCCACAGTATAGACAAAACAGACCTTTGTCATCACAGTGGGATTGGCGTACAGGCTACTGTCACCACAAATTAGGGTACTAGAGGGTAGTGCTGTAGTGGGTCTGTCTCTTGCTGTGTTGGTTGCTGTTCCACCCAGCTTGTGTCACATGAATACGTTGCTATACCACTCATCTGACGATGTATGCTTCACCACAAAGGGGTGCCCAGTTCATTAGTTACTTTTTGTATGGCACTGTGGACACATCTGTGTGATTGGAGTTCATCCCACCGTCATGTGTTGTGTACTAGCCTGGGGACACTGAGACAGACACACGTGTTGTGTATGATATGCAGTGTGGGTCTGCCTGTCTGTGTTTGTGCATCTGCACCTCTGCATTGGTATTGCTTTTGCGTTCCAATGTGTGGATGTAGTTTGGAGGTTTTTCCCTAATGTCCATGCATCTTGTAGCTCATCATCCTGCACATTGCTCATGTTTGGTATGTCCCATTGCTGCCATGGTATGGGACTTTGTCTCCTAACATCGACAGTCTCCACAGGATTCCTCAGTTTGTGTGTCTGTTCGTAGAGATATGTGTGTATGCATCATGGTACTCACTTTTCACATAGTCTAATTGGACACTGTGGGCATTGTCAGGGCTCATGGCCAATGCTTGTCTGCACATGGCAGAGGGAGTTCTTGTGATACACAGCAATCTTTGCCTCTCAAATCTATGTTTGTATGTGACACAACCACCACATTGCCACTACATTGGTTGTGGATTTGGGACCAGTGATCACAAATGCTGGTCTGGTGATGCTGCTATTATTTTGTCCACACTCACCTTCTGGTCACTGTAGTGATGTGGGCTTTGGAACCCATTACCACAATGTTCCTGAGATGCTGGAGTTTTGAACCCCACACTCATCTTTTGGGCACACATGTGATGGGAGTCACATTGTATGTTCACTATCAGAATCAGTGTTGTGGGCATTTGGCACACACATACATAGAATCTTGCAAAGATGGTAGGGGTGGGGGTTTGCTTAGTGACCCTATGTGTGTGAATGCTGGTGGTGCAGGGTATCCAGCCCCCTATGAGTGGGGATGGTAGTGGTGCAGGGCATCCAGCCCCCTATGAGTGGGGATGGTAGTGGTGCAGGGCATCCAGCCCCCTATGAGTGGGGATGGTAGTGGTGCAGGGCATCCAGCCCCCTATGAGTGGGGATGGTAGTGGTGCAGGGCATCCAGACCCCTATGAGTGGGGGTACTGGTATTGATGGACATCCAGCCCCCTATGAGTGGGGATGGTAGTGGTGCAGGGCATACACCCCATATGAGTGGGGATGGTAGTGGTGCAGGGCATCCAGACGCCTATGAGTGGGGGGTACTGGTATTGATGGGCATCCAGCCCCCTATGAGTGGGGATGGTAGTGGTGCAGGGCATCCAGACCCCTATGAGTGGGGGGTACTGGTATTGATGGACATCCAGCCCCCTATGAGTGGGGATGGTAGTGGTGCAGGGCAGGTAGTGGTGCAGGGCAGCCAGCCCCCTGTGAGTGGGGATGGTAGTGGTGCAGGGCATCCAGACCCCTATGAGTGGGGGGTACTGGTATTGATGGACATCCAGCCCCCTATGAGTGGGGATGGTAGTGGTGCAGGGCATCCAGCCCCCTATGAGTGGGGGGTACTGGTATTGATGGACATCCAGCCCCCTATGAGAGGGGATGGTAGTGGTGCAGGGCATCCAGCCCCCTATGAGTGGGGATGGTAGTGGTGCAGGGCATCCAGCCCCCTATGAGTGGGGGGTACTGGTATTGATGTGCATCCAGCCCCCTATGAGTGGGGATGGTAGTGGTGCAGGGCATCCAGACCCCTATGAGTGGGGGGTACTGGTATTGATGGGCATCCAGACCCCTATGAGTGGTGATGGTAGTGGTGCAGGGCATCCAGCCCCCTATGAGTGGGGATGGTAGTGGTGCTGGGCACCCCCCCTTAGGTGTGGGCACTGCTGGTGGTGTGGACCATGCTACCCCTGTGATTTTGCTTTTGCTGGTGGACGGCATGTCCCCCCCTAGGTGTGTGTAGCATTTCGTGTGTTCGTGACGTTTGTTTCTGTGGGTGTCTGACTTACCGTCTGCGACGTACGCGTCTGTTCATGATCCGGTCATAGATATACAGTACTGGGATGACCTGCACGATGGGATTCATCATTGGTCTGCCTCGTACTTGCTGATTGTTGCTCCGTCTCGTACACGTTGTGAGTTGGTCCATTTCGTAGCAGTGGATCATGTTGTGGCGCGAATCGGACCTGCTATTCATCTCTCCCGGATGCTGTGACGTGCTGCTAGTGGCGACCCGCTCGGCGCCGTAGGATTTGCGCATCGTACTTGTCCGGCCGGAAACTATTGTGGAAACTGCTTCCGGGCGACTCGGATGGGCGTTTGGATAAGCGGCTCGTACGGGAATTGTTGCTGGAATCGAAGTCTATGTGTCGTTCGGAATTGTGGCAGTTTTGCGCATCATACTTCATTGCCCGGACAGACCGGTTCCCAGTACGAGTCGGTCGTAAGGTAAGGCTACGGACAGCTCTCGGAGGGCTGTCCGAGCGAGATCGGAATCGGCCCCTAAGGGGCCGATTCCGATTCCGGTCGTAAACCATACCGACCGACTCCGACCTGGAATGGAGACCGACCCACACGGACCTGCGCCGCACGACCCGCACAGTACGATGCCTTGTGTGTGAATTACAACCCACCCGCACGGAACACAAGCCGCACGCCCGACCCGCTCGGAAAACATTGATTCGCCCATAAATTGACCGGGAATCGTACCGACCGACACGCATTAGGAATTGACGCGAGCGAAACGTACCCGCGATGCACGAGCCGCGTAGTATGATGCAATACGTGTGAAACGCGACCGACTCGCGCACGAGCATGAAAACCGAGACGTACAGCAAATAGTGACTAGCAAACAATAGAGCCCATCGCGTCCGAGGCGTACACCAACGTCGAAACACAGCAGATTGTCAGTGTGACAGACTCGGATCACCCCGCGCGAGCCACAGGCACCGTCCAACCCGGTCAAACGAATGTCTCCATCATACACAACACAAGCAAAGGAAATAAGACCATTTTTTTTTTTAAAAGCAATGGCACAGCCAATTTATAAATAAATAAAAAAAATAAGGAACAAAGACACACCCACAACTCCAACTATATAAAGGCCAGAAATCCCTACCATGATCCTTTGCAAACTACAGGCATCGGACAGCAGACAACCCCACCACACTGCAGAGACACACCACAACACACACAAAACACAACAATTACACCATTTGCACCACTCAAAAACCAAATCCGTTATTCACTGACAAACTCACACCCACCACACTCACTTACACCCTCACACACACATCAATCACCACAACCACCCAGCACCATGCCCCCCAAGAAGAATCCAAAGTTCACAGATAGTGAGTTGGAAGTCATAATAGACGAAATACTCAGGGTAGAGCCACAGTTGTTTGGCACATTGGTCCAACAGACCCCCATGTCACAGAAACCCAAGATGTGGGAGAGGATTGTCGACAAGGTTAAAGCACAAGCTTCTTGTCGGCGCACAAAGGACGACATACAGAACAGGTACTATGATGTGCGCAGGAGGGTCAAGAAGCTCATCAACAGGGAGCACGCCTTGAGCACAGACACTGGCGGTGGCCCTCCTGCCAGACCAACGCACTTCAGGACCTGGGAGGAGAAGGTGCGGGTCATCCTACCACCGGAGAGCATCCATGGATTAACAGGAATACCAGAGCCTGGTGAGTACACAAACAATATACTCAATTTTGTGCAGCAATACACATATATCACTCTCAAGGGGACTGTTAAACCAATTCCTGCCAGCAAAGCCATAGCAACATAAAGGCAATTCTCCTGTGATGTGTATGCCAGTTACCCAAACACAATACCTGCCATCCCACAGTAAAATGGAACTATGACATAACATGTACAAACCTAACGACAAATACTGCAAGGCATTAGCATAAATCCACAACAAACACAGTCATCCATTTTGCCAACAACGTCACACCACCTCTCAGGAAAGCTGAGTCAAAATGAAGGAAGGTTGGGCTGCTGGGAATGTGCATGTAGCAGAAAGCATGATGGGAGTTGCAGTCACAGCCAACAGTCCCCCCCCTGTCCCAGCAAGCTCACACTGAGCCATGCTCACCTCAAAGGGAGTGCAAAAGCACTGTCAAGATGGCTGACACTAGGCCCTGCTGTGGGGAGCACAAGGCCCTGCTGGGACTTGGGCTCAAACAAACAACAGGACACCAATGCCTGACAGCCTGAAAGGTAACTCACACTCCCTGCAATGGAAGCATGCTGCATGGTGGGATAACTGGACTGGGGGAGGAGTACTGCCTGCTCTGACCACATCTACCAGCAGGTACTTGCACACACACACACCCCTTAACACAAACGCAACACAACCCACCTGGTATAATGCATTCCTCAGAATCCATTTAAATATCCCACAAAGATTAAACACACTGGGTTCTGCAGTGTGAAGCACATGGGCTTGTTGGTACTTTTGTGCAAACAAACACAAGGACAACACTGCCTGTCAACTTGTCAGCACAGGCACACCACCACATAGGGAAAAAGCTTCACAGGAAGTAAGGTCAGGTATTGTGGGAAGGTGGGTGTAGCCAAAAGCATGATGGGAGTTGAAGTCACAGCCAACAGTCCCCACCCACATGCCCCAGCAAGCTCCCACTGAACCATGCTCACCTCACAGGGAGTGCAAAATCACTGACAAGATGGCTGACACTAGGCCCTGCAGTGGGGAGCACAAGGCCCTGCTGGGACTTGGGCTCAAACAAACAACAGGACACCAATGCCTGACAGCCTGAAAGGTAACTCACACTCCCTGCAATGGAAGCATGCTGCATGGTGGGATAACTGGACTGGGGAGGAGTACTGCCTGCTCTGACCACATCTACCAGCAGGTACTTGCACACACACCCCCCTTAACACAAACGCAACACAACCCACCTGGTATAATGCATTCCTCAGAATCCATTTAAATATCCCACAAAGATTAAACACACTGGGTTCTGCAGTGTGAAGCACATGGGCTTGTTGGTACTTTTGTGCAAACAAACACCAGGACAACACTGCCTGCCAACTTGTCAGCACAGGCACACCACCACATAGGGAAAAAGCTTCACAGGAAGTAAGGTCAGGTATTGTGGGAAGGTGGGTGTAGCCAAAAGCATGATGGGAGTTGAAGTCACAGGCAACAGTCCCCACCCACATGTCCCAGCAAGCTCCCACTGAACCATGCTCACCTCACAGGGAGTGCAAAAGCACTGCCAAGCTTTCCTATTCCGGTAGGTCTGCTCATGTGCCTGTGGTGGTACCAAAGCCACATGTGTCCCATCAATTGAGCCAATGACATGTGGCATCCTTCCCAGGGCATAGAAGTCACCCTTGATGTCAGAGAGTCGTTGTGGTGTTGGGAAATGGATGTAGTGGTTGAGGAAATGCAACATCGCCTCCAACACATCTCGTAGCACACGGCTGAACATGGTCTGTGACATCCCACCGGCAGTAGCAACTGTGTGTTGGAAGGTACCGGTGGCAAAGAAGTGTAGGGTTGCAATCACCTTCACCTTGGGGGTCAGCGCAGTAGGGTATGTCCGGCCAGGTTGCAAGTGTGGTGCCAACTGCTCCGCCAAATCTTCAATCAGTGGCCTAGTGAAGCGGTACCGTCGCATGCAGTCACGTTCAACCATGGTGGCGAGGTCAGGAAACGGTCTGTGGACAGCTGGTCTCCTGCAGTACATAGATGAGCAAAGACAGTTTGTCAGTTCCCCTATCTAGGTGCCAGTGTACATGCTAAATAGCACATGAAACAACAGGACACAAAGACATGATGTATGTGCTGTAGTGTATGTGCACACATGTCAGATACATGCCCATCATCTGAAATCTCAGCTCTACAGGTCCACACAACAAGGTCCATGTTGTGCTGTGACCAATCTATGGGATCTGACACGGTACATCAGTATGAGTGTCACATACCAGACAAACACCACAGTCACTAGTGAGGACAGATGTCTACCACACATCACAGGTTTTTGAGAGACACACACAGGGACCTTGTGTCGCCACAAGGATACCATCATGATGTAGCGTCTCATATACACACCACAACGCACACATGACACACACATGAAGTGCCACAACGTTTTTTTGCATCTCACACATGGTGTCTGTGACACACAGATGCCACATCAACTCACATTAACAATACACATGGATGTGGTGACCGTTTGACATTGAGCACATGAAATCAGAGTAATCTCCATAGCTAAATGCACACATACTGTGGATGAACATCACAATTGTGGCACTGGGACACCCTGTGACACACATCCTGTTCCACCTAAGAGTCAGGGTGTATGTCACATGTCATATACAATGTACCCCGGGAAATGTGTACATGCCTCATGCCCTGAACTGTACAGTCGTCAATCACAGTGGTTATGTGTCAAACAAACAGCAGTATCTGTCCCCATGACACCTTGCCCTGCCTGGGAGTGGGTGCCACTAAGTGACACATACAAATCACATGTTTACCCACATATGCACACACAGGTAATGCAGCCTGACATGCCCCTTGATATACTGTGTCACAGGCTGTATTGTTGTTGGTGTGCCCATGAGTCCATGGTAAGCTATTGTGGGTGGAACACTGAGCACATTGCCTGCAATGGTGACTGACACGGGTGACCAATTCAAAAGATGCGTCGGACACCTAGGGAACGAGGCGAGCGCACGCCTTGCACACACGCCATGCACATTGACTGCAATGGGGACTGACGCGGGTGACCAATTCAAAAGAAGCGTCGGACACCTAGGGAACGAGGCGAGCACACGCCTTGCACACACGCCTTGCACATTGACTGCAATGAGGACTGACGCGTGTGACCAATTCAAAAGACGCGTCGGACACCTAGGGAACCAGGCGAGTGCACGCCTTGCACACACGCCTTGCACATTGACTGCAATGGGGACTGACGCGGGTGACCAATTCAAAAGACGTGTCGGGCACCTAGGGAACGAGGCGAGCGTACGCCTTGCACACACGCCATGCACATTGACTGCATTGGGGACTGACGCGGGTGACCAATTCAAAAGAAGCGTCGGACACCTAGGGAACGAGGCGAGCACACGCCTTGCACACACGCCTTGCACATTGACTGCAATGAGGACTGACGCGGGTGACCAATTCAAAAGACGCGTCGGACACCTAGGGAACCAGGCGAGCGCACGCCTTGCACACACGCCTTGCACATTGACTGCAATGGGGACTGACGCGGGTGACCAATTCAAAAGACGCGTCGGGCACCTAGGGAACGAGGCGAGCGCACGCCTTGCACACACGCCTTGCACATTGACTGCAATGGGGACTGACGCGGATTTGGCCCTTGTACAATTCGTGTTGTGAAAAATCAATTGGCTCCCTACAACAATGTATCTGACTCGTTGGTGTAATTAACCCTGGGCATAATACTTCGCTACGCTCACGGTGCATGCAAAGTTTGTGCTACTACGCACTATGCAAATTGCACGTAGCAGAGTGCAAAACTGTGCTAATTGACATAGCGTAGCAGCAGTATAATAAACACCTTCAAATGCTTTGATAAAGCAATTTTCTATGCTAAAAAGCATATAACCAATTCACAAAAGTGAACTTTGACAATGAAAATATCAACCAATGAGAGAGGTGATGATTTTGGGGTCCCCCCTAAACTAGGGGAGGACTAAGCAGATGCCTTGAACACAAAAAGCATATCATGTGAACGATTCAGTGGTGGTCCCTTCCTCCTAGGACCACCTCTAAGCACAGTTATGGGCAAAAACAATCCCAACCAAAGGCCCTGCAAAGCATTATGGGACGAGATTAGCAGTGGGCAGTGAATATTATAGTGTCCAATATCAAAATAATTCTACAAAGAGCTGCAGTTCAACTAGTCGCTACTAGATGTCCTCACGAGTCAAATGCAAAAGCATTGAAATTATTAATACATCAAGTTGCAGTTCCACTAGTCGCTATTAGATGTCTCAAGAGTCAAAATGCAAAAGCATTGAAACCCTTTCATGAAGCTTTTGCATTTGACTCGTGAGGGACATCTAGTAATGACTAGTGGAACTGCAGCTCTTTGTAGAATTATTTTGATATTGGATACTATAATATTCACTGCCCACTGCTAATCTCGTCCCATAATGCTTTGCAGGGCCTTTGGTTGGGATTGTATTTTTGCCAATAACTGTGCTTGGGGTGGTCCTAAGAGGATGGGACCACCACCGAATCATTCAAAAGATGTGCTTTTTGTTTTCAAGGCATCTGCTTGGTTCTCTCCCTAGGTTAGGGAGGATCCCAAAATCATCACCTCTCTCACTGCTTCTTAATTTATCATTTTCACTTTTGTGAAATAACTATATGCATTTTTAGCATATAAAGACAGAGATATTTATTTTATCTTAACTTGCACTGTGCAAGATGCCTTTGGCAATTATTGTACAGTGCAGTCAAGCACACAGCTAGCACTACGCAATTTGCATAGCTACATGTAGTTCAAAATGTACTTCACGTAGCTACGTGAAGTGCTACTATGCAAACTACGCCCAGGCTTAGGTGTAATGGGTTTGAAATATTTGAACGCTGTGGAAGGCGTGTACGAGCCGTGCAATGCAATGGATTGGCCAGATTCATAGGATGCAAATGTGTTGGACCTATTGCTTTGGACGCATGGGGCAGAATCTGTCTCAGCAGCACAGATATAAGGCTGTTTGTTCCCCTGAGAGCTCACTTGCCTGCACTACATGCTCCAGATTGACATCTCTGCTACCACTGCTGCTGTCTCTGCATCCTCTGGCTCAAAGATTGGCACATACTGTGGAGAGGGCCCCAGCCTTCACAGAGGAGGAGAACAAGGCCCTGCTGGACAGTCTCCTTCCACAGTACAGCAAGCTGTATGGGACACCAGGGGAGCAGGTAAGTGTGCAGTCCACATCCCTTTTTCATTGTGCATGTTGTCTTACTGGCACTAATGGCATTGTGTACACCAGTGGCTAGCATGCTCACTGAGTAGTTGTTACCCCTAAGGTGTGTATGTACCTGTAGCGGACAGGTACTGTGCATGAAAAGGGCATTTTAACACAGTTATTATACCCAGGCAATGTTTCAATTTTGTAAATGCAGGACAACTGTCAATCACCATAGTTGCACTACCTGTGTACATCATATGCCCTTGTGATGAAGACATGTATATCCAACTGTGTGTTGCACAAACATGTTGCATTTCTGGTAATGGACTTTTATCCTTGTCGTCCTCACAGGTTGATGCCCATCAGAAGCAGGAGATATGGCTGACCATTGCCCGGGCTGTTCGTTCTGTGGGGGTCTACAGACGCCGCATCCGCAACTGCCAGAAGAGGTGGCAGGACCTTTGTGGCTGGACCCGGAGGATCGCCAGAGTCGAAACTGAAGCTGTCGCCTCCTCGCAGAAGGGGCGGACGATGGACACTGACCCCCCACATGCACCGGATCCTGGCGGTGGTCTTCCCTGACCTGGATGGGCAGTTAAAGGCCAGACAGCAGCAAGGAGGGGGTAAGTGCATGCCTTTTCTGTGAACTATGTCTCACATGCTCTTTGCAGTCCTTCATCCTGGTTACACTCCCACAGATCTCCTGTCTGCTTGAACAGGAGTCATGTTCCTAAATTAGTTCATGGCCCATCCTCATCTGATACACAGGTGTGGCCCTTTCAGTCTGTGACTTGTGTCACTTGTGTTGTGTGTCCCTGCTGTTGTCCAAAATTAAAGGTTGTAAACAGCATCTGCTACTGGTGCATTGTTTTGTCCTCATGAGTGAGGCAATTGATTGCCATGTGTCTGCACATTGCCAGAAATCAGACATGTACTCTATGTGGGCAAATGATATGTGTTCCAATTGATGCTTTGGCTCACCATATGTGTCTGTGGTCTTTACCACACAGCCATGCAGCAGGTAAGACAATCTTGGGGCCTCATAATAATGTACATCATGTGTGTCACACATGCAGGAACACATGCCTAGTGTTCAGGGTAATCCCATGTTGCACATGGAACTGGACAGGTATGCCTACTCCGGACATAAGGAACACCTGTGCTCCTACTCCTGTGTGTCAGCCTACATTTAGTTAATTGTGAAATATGCGATATGGTGTCTGCCTCGGTGTCATTCTGGAGTGGCCTAGCATCTTAGACTCCTGTGGTGTTGAGCATTTTGGTTTTGGCAGCTAGCTGAGGTGTGGCTAATGGATCATCACAATGGGGAAAAACATAGGTGTGTGATCACTTGACGGTGCATAATGATGTATTATACATAATAGTGCAGGCAGCCTCAATTCGTTCTCATCAGACTGTGATGTTATCATGTTCACAGATTGGTGCTTGCAGTCACTCAACTGTCGCATTTGTATTACGTGGGATCATCATATGCCTTAAGATGTGTGTAGCAGTAGTGGAACATGTGCACTTGAAAGCTGCAGGGCTTACATTCCCCAAAATTATTATGATTGTGACACAGTGCAGACTTTTTTATTTATGGATGCACTGCCTCTGTGACTTTATCCAGTGATGACTGATTAGCCAGACTGGCCCGTAGCATGGTATCCCACTTGCTAATGTGTATCCTGCTGTTATGTCAGTTGTACGGCATACACTCTATTGTGGTATTGACCATCAGTACATGGGCACATCATGGTGTCTTGTGAAGGAAGCATATCCATTTTACTGACAATGAGTTTGGCCATCCCTCACCCTGACACATGTCCTGAGTCAGTGGCAGGAGATGGGATATGTGTGTACTGACACATTTCATTCACAATTTAAGATGTTCTGAGATATGTCTATGCGGTGCATGTGTGCACATATAAGTAGTGGCATACTACATGCACCAGACAGATGGGTCCATGGAGGGGAAGTGTATGAGTGGCATGGTTGACTGGCAGAATGACCGGTGTATTTTTCAATATGTGCCAGCACTTCTAGCAATATTTAGCAAATGCGGAAAATGCTTCATCCGTAATGTGCTGTAATGACTGTGATGTCTCAGGTGAAACAAGTGACTTATGTGTATCTGTTTATCCTGATTGTTTGCAGAAACATCTTCGGCTACTGGAGGAGACAGCTCCACAGACCAAGAGGAGCCGCAGAGCCAGACTGGGTCTGCTGGAGAGGAGTTGGAGGGACCCAGTGGCACAGAGGGTGAGGGGAGCCACACTGAGGATACCTCAGCTACAACCACCTCGGCTGAAGAACACAGCATCTCCAGTGAGGACTCCCTTGTGGAGGCGGGTGTCAGCAGACCCCAGACAACACCGAGCGAGTCTGCCCCCGCCACCACCACCATCTCCACCCTCCCATCTGCTCCCATCCCAGAGGTCCGTGGAGGCCCCCGTGTAAGGGAGCATGTCTCCTTTGTGCCAGGCACCGCACCCCTGCCCCTGTCTCCCTGCTGCCCTGAGTGTGGAGTCTGTGGACTTGCTGAAGCAGCTCTATGTAGGGCAGACAGCGATGCTGAGTGTCCTCCATTCCCACACCAGTCTGTTGACACAACTGGTGTCCTTCATGGAGGGCATCTCATCAAACATGTCTGCCCTACATCGGACTTTTCAGGCCATGGCCTCCACACAGACGTCAGCAGTGTCCCTCCTCCAACAGTCCCTCACCCCTCCTACCTCTGCCACATCCACAATCCCCACTGCCCTACCTGTCCAACGCACACACACACCAGCACTGGCACGCACCACAACAGACACAAGCAGCACACAGCCACGCAAGCCAAAATCCAGAGCCACAGGCACGCACATTCCGGGGACTGATGGCACACACACAGGGATGGGTCACAGATGCACAAACAGACATCCACAAGCACTCCGCAGTCCTCAGATACCTCTCCTCCAAAACCCCTTCCCTTGCCTCACCTGCAACCCCCCTTCCCAGCAGCTCTTCCTCTGTGACCTTGGCCTCTTCCCCACCGATCCATCTGCTCCAACTCACAAGGGGAAGAGGAAGTCACCACGCACAGGGGGGAGTTCCCCTGCCACACGGACACCCTCCCCCAGGCACACGGACACTGAGGCCCCCATCCACAAGTCCCCCCGGACTAGGAAGAGCAAGACCCCACCACAATCCCGCAGCTCCACCACACAGTATCCGTCCTGCAGCCCCCAGGCCACCACTTCTCAGGTCCCCCAGCCACACCGTGCCCCTGGTTCACCCACACACCGATACCGCATCCCCAAAATGATTAGGCCCTCCCCCTACCACATGCACTTCCACCCCCACCTCACACGCTCAGCCTGTTCCTGCCACTTGTGTGGAGTCTGTGTCTCCCCCCTCTGTCCTGCCCACCTCACCTGGACCCCATGACACTACTTTGGAGGTTGGCACTACAGTGGAGAGCTCATCCACCCCGTCTGACTTTGGCACTGCAGTGGAGACCACGTCCACACCATCTGACCTGCCCACTGCTGTGGTGCCGGCAACCACCCATCTGACTTCATCCCTGCAGTTGTGACAGTGCCCACTGTGTCAGACACCTCCACTGCAGTTGCCAGTGACTCTCCAGCACCCACCACCCCTCCCCTGCCCCATTCTGCTGTCCCCTGATCCTGTCCCTGTGGTGCCTGGCCTGCCCCATGTATGCCCCTCCAAGGGGAGATGTCTCCTGGTCATAGCAGTGCAGGCAAGCAATGGGTGACAACTTGTCACATGTCACCCTGGTTGAATTGAGAAATGGACTGGCCATTGGCCTTTTGACATTGTGGACTCGAATTACCAGTTTTGAGGAGTTTCATTTTTTAATGAAGCAAATTGTTGTTATCCATTGTTGTTGCATCTAATGTACATGATGTTGATGATGAGTATCATGGACTTGATGTTGTACTTGTGTTTTGAAGGTACAACAGGATGATTTGTTGATGTGATGGACTCCATGTGGTCCATGGGATATGTGTACTTTTCTGCTATGTATCCATGACATCCTTTGCTGAAATTACAGGGTGTAATGATTGCAAAATGTTGTAACCAGGATTATCTCTTTGGGTTTGCTACTTCACATCTCTGGCATACACTGTTGCACATATGTTGTACTTACATTTGGGCACATGGTGAGATTCCCTGACTGGGCCCATCTACACTGGACAGGCAGGTTTGTGCATCCATGGTACACAAGTCATCTGTGTCATCAGTGCAACTATCTCTACATGTGTATTGCGTATGTGCAGATGACTGAAGGGACACTCCCGTACATATGTTGCTGTGACCAGAGCTTTCATTGTGTTGTAATTGTTGGCTCACTGTGCAAGTTGTGTGCTGGCATGACAGGACCCTGCACAAACAACGTTTTTCACAGCTGACATTCCCCAGGAGTGGAGACCCTCATGGCATTGTGTCATTCCGTGGCATTGCCTGTGCACATGGTGTGTGTTGTGTGAGCATGTCTGTGTGTGTTGCCTTCCCTTTTTCGACTCAACCTGTGTTCCATGCAGATGTTCCTGTTATGTGCACTTGCTGAGTTGTCCTGTGTTCATCAGACTTCTTTTCCCTGGGTTTACTGGGATGTAGGTGCATGGCAGACTACTGGTCATTACGTTGTCATCCATGGCTGTTTTAGTTTTAATTTCAGGGGATGTTGTCAAACGCACATGGGACACATTCAGGATTCCCATTGGCACTTTTGTGTTTCAAACATCATGTTGTTTTTCCTATGTGGTATCTGTCAGTGTGAGGCTCACTCGTATGTGTGTGTGACTACTCCCACTCATCAGGGTCATTGCTGCAATGTTGGAAGGTGTCAACATGTGTTCTTTGTGGGTCTCCTTTGGTTCCTCATTGGTGTAGGTGTGTGGCAGGGTTCCCAATGAATCGTGTTGTCTTCACATTATGCCCATGTTCCGCATACTGTGCAGTGTGGGAGACATTCACAGGTGTTGTTGACAGGCCATGTGTGTTGATTTTTGTGTACCTTAGATCCCCCCACCACCCCTGGGATTGTAATGGGTGCTTGAGCAATGTCAACAGTCCCTGTGTGCCTAGCTGATGCACATTATTGCAGATCAGGGTGTGTGGTGTTGAGGGTGGCCTCATGTGAGTTGTTTCATGTCTAGGCCCCTACCTACATTTTGCACATTGGTTGCAGGACATGGCCAGTGATTTGTGTTTATGGAGGTGTGATGTGAGTTTGTTGTTCTGGACACATGACCCAGTATGCACAGCTGACTGTGCTCCACAGTATAGGCAAAACAGACCTTTGTCATCACAGTGGGATTGGCGTACAGGCTACTGTCACCACAAATTAGGGTACTAGAGGGTAGTGCTGTAGTGGGTCTGTCTCTTGCTGTGTTGGTTGCTGTTCCACCCAGCTTGTGTCACATGAATACGTTGTTATACCACTCATCTGACGATGTATGCTTGACCACAAAGGGGTGCCCAGTTCATTAGTTACTTTTTGTATGGCACTGTGGACACATCTGTGTGATTGGAGTTCATCCCACCGTCATGTGTTGTGTACTAGCCTGGGGACACTGAGACAGACACACGTGTTGTGTATGATATGCAGTGTGGGTCTGCCTGTCTGTTTTTGTGCATCTGCACCTCTGCATTGGTATTGCTTTTGCGTTCCATTGTGTGGATGTAGTTTGGAGGTTTTTCCCTAATGTCCATGCATCTTGTAGCTCATCATCCTGCACATTGCTCATGTTTGGTATGTCCCATTGCTGCCATGGTATGGGACTTTGTCACCTAACATCGACAGTCTCCACAGGATTTCTCAGTTTGTGTGTCTGTTCGTAGAGATATGTGTGTATGCACCATGATGCTCACTTTTCACATAGTCTAATTGGACACTGTGGGCATTGTTAGGGCTCATGGCCAATGCTTGTCTGCACATGGCAGAGAGAGTTCTTGTGATACACAGCAATCTTTGCCTCTCAAATATATGTTTGTATGTGACACAACCACCACATTGTCACTACATTTGTTGTGGATTTGGGACCAGTGAGCACAAATGCTGGTCTGGAGATGCTGCTATTATTTTGTCCACACTCACCTTCTGGTCACTGTAGTGATGTGGGCTTTGGAACCCATTACCACAATGTTCCTGAGATGCTGGAGTTTTGAACCCCACACTCATCTTTTGGGCACACATGTGATGGGAGTCACATTGTATGTTCACTATCAGAATCAGTGTTGTGGGCATTTGGCACACACATACATAGAATCTTGCGAAGATGGTAGGGGTGGGGGTTTGCTTAGTGACCCTATGTGTGTGAATGCTGGTGGTGCAGGGCATCCAGCCCCCTATGAGTGGGGATGGTAGTGGTGCAGGGCATCCAGCCCCCTATGAGTGGGGATGGTAGTGGTGCAGGGCAGCCAGCCCCCTATGAGTGGGGATGGTAGTGGTGCAGGGCACCCAGACCCCTATGAGTGGGGGGTACTGGTATTGATGGGCATCCAGCCCCCTATGAGTGGGGAAGGCAGTGGTGCAGGGCATCCAGCCCCCTATGAGTGGGGATGGTAGTGGTGCAGGGCATCCAGACCCCTAAGAGTGGGGATGGTACTGGTGCAGGGCATCCAGACTCCTATGAGTGGGGGGTACTGGTATTGATGGGCATCCAGCCCCCTATGAGTGGGGATGGTAGTGGTGCAGGGCATCCAGCCCCCTATGAGTGGGGGGTACTGGTATTGATGGGCATCCAGCCCCTATGAGTGGGGATGGTAGTGGTGCAGGGCATCCAGCCCCCTATGAGTGGGGATGGTAGTGGTGCAGGGCATCCAGCCCCCTATGAGTGGGGGTACTGGTATTGATGGGCATCCAGACCCCTATGAGTGGTGATGGTAGTGGTGCAGGGCATCCAGCCCCTATGAGTGGGGATGGTAGTGGTGCTGGGCACCCCCTAGGTGTGGGCACTGCTGGTGGTGTGGACCATGCTACCCCTGTGGTTTTGCTTTTGCTGGTGGACGGCATGTCCCCCCCCTATGTGTGTGTAGCATTTCGCGTGTTTGTGATGTTTGTTTCTGGGGGTGTCTGACTTACCGTCTGTGACGTACACATCTGTTCATGATCCGGTCATAGATATACAGTACTGGGATGACCTGCGCGATGGGATTCATCATTGGTTCGTCTCGTACTTGCTGATTGTTGCTCCGTCTCGTACACGTTGTGAGTTGGTCCGTTTCGTAGCAGTGGATCGTGTTGTGGCGCGAATCGGACCTGCTATTCATCTCTCCCGGATGCTGTGACGTGCTGCTAGTGGTGACCCGTTCGGCGCGTAGGATTTGCGCATCGTACTTGTCCGGCCGGAAACTATGTGGAAACTGCTTCCGGGCGACTCGGATGGGCGTTTGGATAAGCGGCTCGTACGGGAATTGTTGCTGGAATCGAAGCCTACGTGTCGTTCGGAATTGTGGCGCTTTTGCGCATCGTACTTCATCGCCCGGACGGACCGGCTCCCAGTACGAGTCGGTCGCAAGGTAAGACTACGGACAGCTCTCGGAGGGCTGTCTGAGCTAGACCAGAATCGGCCCCTTAGGGGTCGATTCCGATCCGGGTCGGAAACTGTACCGACCGACACGGACCTGGAATGGTGACCGACCAACACGTACCGGCGCCGTACGACCCGCGCAGTACGATGCAATGCGTGTGAATTACAACCCACTCGTACGGAACACAAGCCGCACGACCGAACCGTACGGGAAACAGTGATTCGCCAGTAAACGGACCTGGAACGGCACCCACTGACACACATCAGGAATGGACGCGACCGACACGGACCCGCGCTGTACGAACCGCGTAATACGATGCAATGCGTGTAAAACGAGACCGACTCGCACGGAGCACAATCCGGAAGACCGAGACGTACAGAAAACAGTGACTACCAAACAGTAGACTCCTTTGCATCCAACTCGTTCGCCAACAAAGAAACACAGCAGAATGTCAGTGTGACAGACTCGGATTACCCCGCAAGAGCCACTGGCAGCGTCCGTCCCGGTCAAATGAACGTCTCCATCACGCCCACCAAAACCTAAGGAAAAAAGACCAAAAAAGGACCAAACAAGCAATGACAAAGCCAATAAATAAAAAATAAAAAAACATGGAACTAAGACACACCCACAACTCCACCTATATAAAGGTCCAAATCCACTCCCATGAGCCTTTGCTATTTTCAAACACATGACAGCTGAGGAGACAACTACACAGCACCCTGAGCAACACCCCCACCTCACCCACCACACAACATCCACACCATTACCACTTCCTAAACACACTCACAACAAGCAAGAGAAACTGACACCCACTCACCCTCACTTACACCCTCACACACACATCAACCACCACAACCACCCAGCACCATGCCCCCAAAGAAGAATCCAAAGTTCACAGATAGTGAGTTGGTAGTCCTGGTTGATGAAATACTCCGAGTAGAGCCACATTTATTTGGAACCTTGGTCCAACAGACCCCCATGTCACAGAAAACAAAGATGTGGGAGAGGATCGTCGACAAGGTGAACGCACAAGCACCTTGCCTGCGCACAAAGGATGACATCTAGAACAGGTATTATGATGTGCGCAGGAGGGTCAAGAAGCTCATAGGCAGAGACCATGCCTTGAGCCAGCACACTGGCAGTGGCCCACCTACAAAACCAACATACTTGACGTCCTGGGAGGAGAAAGTGCGGGCCATACTCCCACCGGAGGGCATCCATGGATTAATAGGAATACCAGAGCCTGGTGAGTACACAACCAATCTAGTCAATATTGTATGGCAACACACACACATCACTGCCAAGGGGACATTGGAAACAAGTAGCATCAGCAAATCCAAAGTAAGCCAGAAAAAATGTAAATCTGTGATGTGTATGCCAGTGACACAAACGCAACAGCTGCTATCTCAGAGTAATATCGAACTAGGTCATAACATGTAAAAACCTAACAACAAATACAGCAAGGCATTGGCCCTAAACACCAACAAACACTGTCAGCCATCTTGTCAGCACTGTTGCACCACCTCACAGGGAAGAAGAGTCACAGGAAGGAAGGTCAGGGATGCTGGGAGGGTGGGTGTAGCCAAAAGCATGATGGGAGTTGTAGCCACAGACACCAGACCCCCTCACACATGGTCCATCAAGTCCACCCTGAACTATGTTCACCTCACAGGGAGTGGGAAAGTACTGCCAAGATGGTTGACGCTGGGCTCTGCTGTGGGGAGCACAAGGCCCTGTTGGGAGTACTGCTCATACAAACACCAGGACACCACTGTCAGCCATCTTGACAGCACTGTTACACCACCTCACAGGGAAGCTGAGTCACAGGAAGGAAGGTCAGGGATGCTGGGAGGGTGGGTGTAGCCAAAAGCATGATGGGAGTTGTAGTCACAGACATCAGACCCCCTCACACATGGTCCATCAAGTCCACCCTGAACTATGTTCACCTCACAGGGAGTGGGAAAGTACTGCCCAGATGACTGACGCTGGGCTCTGCTGTGGGGAGCACAAGGCCCTGTTGGGAGTACTGCTCATACAAACACCAGGACACCACTGTCAGCCATCTTGCCAGCACTGTAACACCACCTCACAGGGAAGCTGAGTCACAGGAAGGAAGGTCAGGGATGCTGGGAGGGTGGGTGTTGGACTTGGCCCTTTTTGCAGGGTCATCCCTAAACTTTTTGTCTTCCTCCTATATTTTTTCGGACCTGTTGTTGGCTGTTTTATGACTCTGGGCACTTTACCACTGTTAACCAGTGCTAAAGTGCATATGCTCTCCCTATTGTAAATTGATGTATGTATTAGTGACTCCATGATTGGATGATTAGTTTACTTGTCAGTCCCTAGTACAGTGCACTGAGTGTGCCCAGGGCTGGTAAATCCAATGCTGCTGGTGGGCTTGCAGCACTGGTTGTGCCACCCACAGAAGCAGCTTGTAAAGTGTGACTCAGGCCTGCCATTGCAGAGCCTGTGTGCAGCCTAGGGCTGCCATGTCGACTTGGTGAGTGCACCACTTACCAGTCCCTAAACCTTCCCTTTACTACATGTTGGTCACCCCTAAAGTAGGCCCTAGGGCAGGGTGCATTGTAAGTATAAGGTAGGACATGCCCTGGTGTGTGTGGCATGTCCTAATAGTGAATTACAGCCATTTTCGTTTTTCACTATTGCAAGGCTACCTGTTCCCCATAGGCCAGAATGGGCAGTTTTTATTATTACACCTTATAATCCCAACTGACCCAGGGAATATGGTAGAGAAACGAATTTAGTATGCCTGAACTCAGATTGATAAAATACATCTTTTAGTGAGGTTGGTTTTAACATTCTGTGTTTGAAAATACCACTTTTAGAAAGTAGGTATTTTCTTGCCTAACCTTCCAAGCCTGCCTCTGCTGGGTTGTGTATTCCTTGTCTGGGTTCGTGAGTGACAGGGGCTGGGTGGCTCCAGGAGACAGGGTGAGTCAGCACAGGGCTGAATAGAGAGATCTGCATGGGGATAGGTGGGAGGAGTTGCACCTGGGACCTGAATAGGGCTGTGCCTTCCCTCCTCAATGCTGGCTCCACCTCCTGTGGTGTGTCTGATGTCCCTGGCCTACTCTGTGAAAGGAAAGAAGGAGTCCTGTAAACAAAGTGCTCCAGGACTGACCAGAACTGGTTTTGGACTAGGCAAAGGCCTCTCTGCCTTCAGAGAACAAAGAGAAAATGTGTTTAAAAAGGGGACACAGACCCCTAGGAAATTAGATCACTTTTGGGAAACAAGAAGAAACCTTTGCTGAGGAGCGGAACCAAGAAGAAACTGAGGAGAAGACTATCCCTAAGTAGAGGGATCTGCCTGCAGTGGTTGCCTGACTGCCAAAGAAAGGAGAAGGGAACTTTGTGTGTACTTTCATCAACTTGTGAAGGATCTCCAAGGGCTTGATTTCAGAGCTTGCCTCCTGCTGAAGTCTCAGGGACAACAGACTTCACGACCAGCTCTCCTGTATTCCCTTGTGGGGAATTTGGACCTTCTGACACACTTGCGTGTCGCTGGGAGCTGGAAGCGCGACTGAAGACGAAGAAGCGTGTCGCCGCAGCCGCTGCTTCTCGCATCGCCGGAGAAGAGTGTCGACGTCGCATCAAACGCCGGCGCATCCCCGAAGAAGCGCGCCGCTGACACCCTCGCATCCTTCGAAGCGCCTCGCAGCACCGGAGAAAAGTGTCGCCGTCGCATCAGACGCCGTTGCATCCCCGGGGCAGAGCATCGACCTCGCATCCGACGCCGACGCTTCGCAACACGAGGCGCCCCGCATCCCAGGAGAAGATCGTCGACCTCGCATCAGACGCCGTCGCATCGCCAGGGAAGCGTATCGCAGGGCCTGTCGCGGCTCCAAAAATTCATCGAAATCGCCGCAAGGCCGTCGGGCGTGCACGCATCACCCCTTCGTTGTCGCAATATCAAGAAGACGCCACTTTGTTTCTTTGCACCAGATCTTCGTCGCATCACGGCGCTGCTTGTCGCATCGCCACAGAAGCGTGTAAGGAACCGACGCATCACCTTCCCTGCACCACTTTATGTTGTATCGCGTTACGCATGTCAGGTACATTGAACGCAAAGTGTCGCATTTCCATTTTAAGAGACTCAAGCTAATTCTACCATCTTTAAAGTACAGTATTGTGGATTATTTTTGTCGTTTATGGTCTTGTGGTAAATCTATATAAAAAATACTTATTTTTATAATACAACCTGTGTGGTGTCCATTTGTAGTGTTGTCACTGGATTACTGTACGTGTTCACAAATGCTTTACACACTGCCTCTGAACTAAGCCTGTCTGCTCGTGCCAAGCTACCAAGGGGGTGAGCAGGGGTTATTTCAGGAGTGCACCCCCTTACCCTGACTAGAAGCAAGGGTCCCTATTTAGACAAAGGTACCTACCTCTGCCAACTAGAGACCCCCAGTTCTAACATTGGTGGTCAGCGGCAGGGATTCTGGACTTGCATTTGTGACTCATGTACAGTGATTGGTGAACACTACCTAGTGAGTGCAGACCAAAACGCAACCACATACTTTTGGTAGATATTCTTTTCTGGGACTTTCTATGTTTGCTAAAAACTGCCAAGTGTAATCACCATGGATACAGCAACATCCATAGCATCTGTTGATTGTGATTGGGGGAGGAGAGTAACTTCCCCAGCAGGTAGCAGGGTTTCTGCCCAAGATCTGTCCCCAGAGGAGCTGGAGGACAGAGAAAAGCGTAGGATGCATGAGATGAAGCTGACCAAGCTCAAGTTAAAGGGGCAGTTGGAATTTGAATTGCAATCTAGAAAGTTGGCCCTAGAGGAAAAGAGGATGCGGTTTGAGCATGAGTTGAGAATGAGGGAGCTTGATTTGAAGCTCGAGAGGCTGGAGGCCATGAGTGTCTCAGCCCAGAAAAAAGAAATGTGTGTAGCTCAGGAAATGAGCTTTGCTGAGTTGGAGGGGGAGTCCAGCTCAGATGGTGGCAGCAAAATTATGTTATCTAGTGCTGAGGGAGTAGTACACACACCCAGAGATGTGGCGCCTGACTTGAAGGAGGGGGTTAATATACACCAGGAAGTTCAAGGATATGAGGTAGCTCTAGTGGTGCGCAGTGTCCCTGAGGTGGATTGGAGAACTGGCACAGGGGTTCATAATCCTAGAGGTGGGAGGGACACTCTACTGACTCTAGATGAGAGGTGCAGGGAGAGGGGTTCCCCCATGGTTAAAGTCCTGATGTGTGAGTGTAGAGACCACCCAGAAGAGTGTGGGTTGAGTGACAGAGACAGATACAGTCTTGCCAATCTCAGGAGAGTGGTGTGGAGTATGTGTGCAAGGCACTGGATGGTGAGGTGAAGGATAGTTTGGTTAACCCTTGTAGGGGGCTGTGTGATCCAATTGTGGGAGAGCATATTGTAAGTCTCTGTTGTCCAGAGCTATGCCAACACCTGTTGGAGAGTGAGTTCTCTGACCCCAGAAAGCTCACATTGGAGGCAGACCTTTTGGTGGATTCCAGAGGGTCTGAAGAGGCATTGAGGAGTGGCTCAGGTGTCTTCCAATCCAGAGTGGTGGGAGACGTTCAGTGTAGCCCAGCTAGGTCCTGTGGTAATGAGAGGGGTGTAGGGGCTCACGTCCTGTCTCTGAGGAGAAGGAGTGAGTGTGGGGCTGCGTGTCCCAAGGTGCCCGAAACCCAGTCTCAGAGCCTGGATGGTTCTTTAAGGGAACACCAGGTAGGGAGCCTAGGCTGCCCTGATGGGCCATCTGTTGAGGAGGATCTCCTAGTGTCTAGAGAACCTGGAGCGTCTGTAAATGGAGCTCCAGTGTTTCTGGTGTCTGGCGGTGCCGCTCCCCTTGGGAGGGTGCAGAAGTCCAGAGTGAGGGGTGAGAGGGGGAGAGAGTCCCTAGTGGAAGAACCAGTGGGTCAGGGACCAGCCAGAAGGGCTGAGTCACCAGTGAATGACCATGGTGACACCACTTCTGTCCTGGGGGATCTTCACACACTGTCAGATAGACAGGGGTCGGGAGATCTGCACCAGGCAGACTGTCACACAACACATGAGAAATGTGTTACCCTCTGGGGGGGCATGCGTGCTCCCCAGGAAGTCCTGGTGCACCAGGCAGATTCTTACACAACTCTAGAGGAGTGTGTTTCCCTTGGGGGGGGGTTGGTGTACCCTCCCGGAAGTCCTGGGTTGCCAGGCACAGGTCCAGCCTAAGGGTACAGACCCTGGGTTGGGAAGCCACGTTCAGGTGTTGTCTGACCTGGAGGGTGGGACAACTGTAAACAGTGTCCTGACTGGTTTGTCTTCTGGGGGTACCGCTCCTGATGGGAAGGGGCAGTACTCTGGAAGGGGGTACAGAGGGAGGGAGTCCTCGCCTCTGACCACGGTTCAACTGGAGGGTTTAGACCCTAGATTGGAGGACCAGTATCAGGGTGTCCCCCCTGACCTGGACGCCCAGTTGCAGGATAGAACCCCTGAACTGGTGGGCGAATTGTGCCGGACACCTGCCACAGGTGCCCTGGCAATTCTGGAAGAGGGTACCACTCCAGGTGGGAGGGTACAGAGCCCCAACAAGGAGGAGGAGGACCGGGTGTGGGAAAGCCCACCCCAGTCTCCAGTCCAGCCGCTGGGTATAGGCCCAGGGCTGGTGGGTCAGCGCCAGGATGTCATACCTGACCTGACAGGAGGGAGAATGGACAAAGGGTGCCAAGCACCTGGGGCTACTGCCCCCCGCTCTCTGACGCCACAGAGGTTTGAGAGCCCTGAGAGGCATAAGGCCTGGGTCTCATCCCTGACCACTGTCAGTGGCCACTGTGGCTTTCTGTCTGTTGGGGTACACCTGTGAGCAAGTTAAGGTTAGGTGCTGCACAGGTGGTGTCCACAGGTGAGGAGAAGGGTTCCCCATGGATTAGCTTGGTGGGCCCTGAGAGTATGGACAGAGGGATTCCAATAGGTTCAGATTGGCGTAGAACTGGAGTATGCCCCTGCTGGTGCCGGCCAGGGTCCATGTTCTATCGCCCAAAGCAGAGAAGCCCATCAGGGTAGTAATTGGTCTCCCCTGCGTTTTGGCTGGAAGGGGGTTGTGTTGGACTTGGCCCTTTTTGCAGGGTCATCCCTAAACTTTTTGCCTTCCTCCTATATTTTTTCGGACCTGTTGTTGGCTGTTTTATGACTCTGGGCACTTTACCACTGCTAACCAGTGCTAAAGTGCATATGCTCTCCCTATTGTAAATTGATGTATGTATTAGTGACTCCATGATTGAATGATTGGTTTACTTGTCAGTCCCTAGTACAGTGCACTGAGTGTGCCCAGGGCTGGTAAATCCAATGCTGCTGGTGGGCTTGCAGCACTGGTTGTGCCACCCACAGAAGCAGCTTGTAAAGTGTGTCTCAGGCCTGCCATTGCAGAGCCTGTGTGCAGCCTAGGGAAGCCATGTTGACTTGGTGAGTGCACCCACTTACCAGTCCCTAAACCTTTCCTTTACTACATGTTGGTCACCCCTAAAGTAGGCCCTAGGGCAGGGTGCATTGTAAGTATAAGGTAGGACATGCCCTGGTGTGTGTGGCATGTCCAAATAATGAATTACAGCCATTTTCGGTTTTCACTATTGCAAGGCTACCTGTTCCCCATAGGCCAGAATGGGCAGTTTTTATTATTACACCTTATAATCCTAACTGACCCAGGGAACATGGTAGAGAAACGAATTTAGTATGCCTGAACTCAGAATGATAAAATACATCTTTTAGTGAAGTTGGTTTTAACATTCTGTGTTTGAAAATACCACTTTTAGAAAGTAGGTATTTTCTTGCCTAACCTTCCAAGCCTGCCTCTGCTGGGTTGTGTATTCCTTGTCTGGGTTTGTGAGTGACAGGGGCTGGGTGGCTCCAGGAGACAGGGTGAGTCAGCACAGGGCTGAATAGAGAGATCTGCATGGAGATAGGTGGGAGGAGTTGCACCTGGGACCTGAATAGGGCTGTGCCTTCCCTCCACAATGCTGGCTCCACCTCCTGTGGTGTGTCTGATGTCCCTGGCCTACTCTGTGAAAGGAAAGAAGGAGTCCTGTAAACAAAGTGTTCCAGGACTGACCAGAACTGGTTTTGGACTAGGCAAAGGCCTCTCTGCCTTCAGAGAACAAAGAGAAAAGGTGTATAAAAAGGGGACCCAGAACCCTAGGAAATTAGATCACTTTTGGGAAACAAGAAGAAACCTTTGCTGAGGAGCGGAACCAAGAAGAAACTGAGGAGAAGACTATCCCTAAGCTAGAGGGATCTGCCTGCAGTGGTTGCCTGACTGCCAAAGAAAGGAGAAGGGAACTTTGTGTGTACTTTCATCAACTTGTGAAGGATCTCCAAGGGCTTGATTTCAGAGCTTGCCTCCTGCTGAAGTCTCAGGGACAACAGACTTCACCCACCAGCTCTCCTGTATTCCCTTGCGGGGAATTTGGACCTTCTGACACACTTGCGTGTCGCTGGGAGCTGGAAGCGCGACTCAAGACGAAGAAGCATGTTGCCGCAGCCGCTGCTTCTCGCATCGCCGGAGAAGAGTGTCGACGTCGCATCAGACACCGGCGCATCCCTCGAAGAAGCGCGCCGCTGACACCCTCGCATCCTTCGAAGCGCCTCGCAGAACCGGAGAAAAGTGTCGCCGTCGCATCAGACGCTGGCGCATCCCCGGGGCAGAGCATCGACCTCGCATCCGACGCCGACGCATCGCAACACGAGGCGCCCCGCATCCCAGGAGAAGTTCGTCGACCTCGCATCAGACGCCGTCGCATCGCCAGGGAAGCGTGTCGCAGGGCCTGTCACGGCTCCAAAGATTCATCGAAATCGCCGAACGGCCGTCGGGCGTGCACACATCACCCCTTCGTTGTCGCAACATCAAGAAGACGCCACTTTGTTTCTTTGCACCAGATCTTCGTCGCATCACGGCGCTGCTTGTCGCATCGCCACAGAAGCGTGTAAGGAACCGACGCATCACCTTCCCTGCACCACTTTTTGTTGTATCGCGTTACGCATCTCAGGTACATTGAACGCAAAGTGTCGCATTTCCATTTTAAGAGACTCAAGCTAATTCTACCATCTTTAAAGTACAGTATTGTGGATTATTTTTGTCGTTTATGGTCTTGTGGTAAATCTATATAAAAAATACTTATTTTTATAATACAACCTGTGTGGTGTCCATTTGTAGTGTTGTCACTGGATTACTGTATGTGTTCACAAATGCTTTACACACTGCCTCTGAACTAAGCCTGTCTGCTCGTGCCAAGCTACCAAGGGGGTGAGCAGGGGTTATTTCAGGAGTGTACCCCCTTGCCCTGACTAGAAGCAAGGGTCCCTATTTGGACAAAGGTACCTACCTCTGCCAACTAGAGACCCCCAGTTCTAACAGTGGGTGTAGCCAAAAGCATGATAGCAGTTGTAGTCACAGACACCAGACCCCCTCACACATGGTCCATCAAGTCCACCCTGAACTATGTTCACCTCACAGGGAGTGGGAAAGTACTGCCCAGATGGCTGATGCTGGGCTCTGCTGTGGGGAGCACAAGGCCCTGTTGGGAGTACTGCTCATACAAACACCAGGACACCACTGTCAGCCATCTTGCCAGCACTGTAACACCACCTCACAGGGAAGCTGAGTCACAGGAAGGAAGGTCAGGGATGCTGGGAGGGTGGGTGTAGCCAAAAGCATGATGGGAGTTGTAGTCACAGACACCAGACCACCTCACACATGGTCCATCAAGTCCACCCTGAACTATGTTCACCTCACAGGGAGTGGGAAAGTACTGCCCAGATGACTGATGCTGGGCTCTGCTGTGGGGAGCACAAGGCCCTGCTGGGAGTACTGCTCATACAAACACTAGGACACCACTGTCAGCCATCTTGCCAGCACTGTAACACCACCTCACAGGGAAGCTGAGTCACAGGAAGGAAGGTCAGGGATGCTGGGAGGGTGGGTGTAGCCAAAAGCATGATGGGAGTTGTAGTCATAGACACCAGACCCCCTCACACATGGTCCATCAAGTCCACCCTGAACTATGTTCACCTCACAGGGAGTGGGAAAGTACTGCCCAGATGGCTGACGCTGGGCTCTGCTGTGGGGAGCACAAGGCCCTGCTGGGAGTACTGCTCATACAAACCCCAGGACACCACTGTCAGCCATCTTTCCAGCACTGTAACACCACCTCACAGGGAATCTGAGTCACAGGAAGGAAGGTCAGGGATGCTGGGAGGGTGGGTGTAGCCAAAAGCATGATGGGAGTTGTAGTCACAGACACCAGACCCCCTCACACATGGTCCATCAAGTCCACCCTGAACTATGTTCACCTCACAGGGAGTGGGAAAGTACTGCCCAGATGACTGATGCTGGGCTCTGCTGTGGGGAGCACAAGGCCCTGTTGGGAGTACTGCTCATACAAACACCAGGACACCACTGTCAGCCATCTTGCCAGCACTGTAACACCACCTCACAGGGAAGCTGAGTCACAGGAAGGAAGGTCAGGGATGCTGGGAGGGTGGGTGTAGCCAAAAGCATGATGGGAGTTGCAGTCACAGACACCAGACCCCCTCACACATGGCCCATCAAGTCCACCCTGAACTATGTTCACCTCACAGGGAGTGGGAAAGTACTGCCCAGATGGCTGACGCTGGGCTCTGCTGTGGGGAGCACAAGGCCCTGCTGGGAGTACTGCTCATACAAACACCAGGATACCACTGTCAGCCATCTTGCCAGCACTGTAACACCACCTCACAGGGAATCTGAGTCACAGGAAGGAAGGTCAGGTATGCTGGGAGGGTGGGTGTAGCCAAAAGCATGATGGGAGTTGTAGTCACAGACACCAGACCCCCTCACACATGGTCCATCAAGTCCACCCTGAACTATGTTCACCTCACAGGGAGTGGGAAAGTACTGCCCAGATGGCTGATGCTGGGCTCTGCTGTGGGGAGCACAAGGCCCTGTTGGGAGTACTGCTCATACAAACACCAGGACACCACTGTCAGCCATCTTGCCAGCCCTGTAACACCACCTCACAGGGAAGCTGAGTCACAGGAAGGAAGGTCAGGGATGCTGGGAGGGTGGGTGTAGCCAAAAGCATGATGGGAGTTGTAGTCACAGACACCAGACCCCCTCACACATGGTCCATCAAGTCCACCCTGAACTATGTTCACCTCACAGGGAGTGGGAAAGTACTGCCCAGATGGCTGATGCTGGGCTCTGCTGTGGGG
Organism: Calotriton arnoldi; assembly: GCA_963921515.1. Taxonomy (NCBI): domain Eukaryota; kingdom Metazoa; phylum Chordata; class Amphibia; order Caudata; family Salamandridae; genus Calotriton; species Calotriton arnoldi. The sequence goes on from CAWUFW010012591.1 coordinate 296,352, forward strand.
AGCACAAGGCCCTGCTGGGACTTGTGCTCCAACAAACAACAGGACACCACTGCCTGATATCCAGAACATTAACTTGGACTCCCTGCAATGGAAGCATCCTACAGGGGGGATTAGCTGGCCCCTGTGGGACAAGGTGGGCCTGCAAGTACACCAAATACCAGCAATTCCGCAAATACACACACCTCCACAGCAGGAACAAATACACCCCTTGGGACCACTCACACAAAAAGTAAATGCCCATGCAAGATGCCTCACACATTGTCCAGACGTATGAATTGGCTGCAAGTCACACCAATGCACTTGCCCCCTCAAACCCCTTCACACTGACAGCCATAGAAACTGTATGTATCCTCTCAGTGTCTGGTCCTGCAGTGTGGCAGGGGTGCCCCCTGGCCTGGTTGGGAAGGTGTGTGCCCTCTATGACAATTGGGGAGGAGTAGGCATAGCACATACCAAAAGCCACACCCCGAACCACATATACACCATTCACAGGTGACACATGATAATGAATGGAATGGCCACAGCAACATAGCTGACACCGTAGCATGGTGTCATTTACACAAGGCACTGTGGTGATCTGCATTCCACTCCTACATCGTGCAGCGTTGATTGCATCCCTCACACAACAATCCCCTCACTGCCATTGACACTTGCAACACAAGGAGCAACCTGGCCTGGGCAGGAGTAGGCATACAACTCATTGCAGCATAAGTCAAACACACAAACCTCTGGCCCCCTCTCATGAGCATGGGATAGTCTGCGATCTGCCGTTGTGAATACCCCTTACCATGGAGGACATTGACCACATAAATGACATAATCACGCAAAGAACTCTGCCCCAACATCATCTGCTACGGATAACACCATCCAATGTGTGAAATGAGATGTGAACTAGGGACACACAACACAAAATAGTATCTTCACCGTGAATGCAGCCATACCGTACTGTGACCATGTTGTTCAGACACAACAATGTTACTCACAAATACAAGCACAAATGCCAGCACATAACGTCCAAACGTGCTACACATTGCAAGTGGAAGTGCATGTATGTCATTGTTAAAGTACGAATGTTGAGAGGAGGGACACACCTGTGACAGGCACATGAGGGCACATGAGTAGCAATGCCTATGTACAGTCAAACAATCATGAAATGAGATGTTCATGCACACAGCCCTACGTGCCCCTCAAAATGCTCAAGCATCAAATGACATTGTGCTAAACCAAAATAGACACCCGTCACTGACAATGTAAGACAATGCAATGTAAATACACTCATCATGATGTGCAGTGCCAACTGATGTGTGCGAACCGTTAATGTGTGCAGAAACATTACATACATTGTGTGTCTCTTACACCCACAGGGGATGCTGGGGACCCACAAGAACAGAAGACGAATCCCAGCCCGAGACTCTGGATGACCCTGACCTCCCCGGTGTGGATGCCTCTATGTCCTCTTCGGACGAGGATGAACAACCTGGCACCTCCGGTGTGGCCCCGCTCCCAGCACCAGCAGCTGCAACATCAGCACACCCGGCCACCACTCCTGGACCACCTGCAAACACCTCAATCACCCCTGCCAACACAGCCAGACCAAGGCAACAGGACAACGACGGCACAGGTACACAGGCCACCCAGGAGCTGACGGACAACACCAGTGCCAACACAGACAGGGGCCCAGTGTCGCCTGTGCCTGCCAGGGCAGGTCCTGCCCGTGTGGGCAGGGGTGGTGTGAGGGTGGTCAGGGTGAGGCCACGGCCTGCAGATGGGGCTGGACTGCAGGAAGATCCGCAGTTGGGACGCATCATTGATGCTTACCAGGAAAGCACCAGAGGATTTGGCCAGGTTGTGGGGATCCTCAGGGACATGCAACAGCAGCAGGCTGCACATCATGCCAGAATGGACTCCCACATGACCCGGATGGAGTCCAAAATGGACACAATTGATGAACTCATGGCCGTGCATAGGGACATACTGACATGCCTCCGCCAGATAGCCAACTACATTACCACACCTCCCTGTGTGCCCACTACATCAGTTGCTACTACATCAGCAACTGCCACAGGGAGGGAGGTGGACTCTGGCGGAGAGTCCTATGCACCGCAGCAGCCTGAACTTGAGGGTCCCCCTGTGAAGAAGAAGCGGGGTCTTCCGAAGAAGGACAAGTAAAAGGCAAATGGCCATGCATACCCACCAGGACGTGACTACCTGTTCTAGACATCATCCAATGTGTGCAAAGCGTTCACCTTGTTGACTGTCGCTAAACTCCCACACATGTGATGGAGGGTCTAAGTTGGACCAAATTTTCCAAAGGACTGTGGACTTTACTCTAGAAATTTCAACAATCAACACTACCAACTGCACTGTGAGCTTTGGATTCCTATTACACTGTACAGCACTTTCACCTACGTATAACTTACAAACACATGCATGTAAATAAATTCACTATAACACAATACATGCCTCTGTTGTGACTGAAACTTGGTTTGTGTTATTGAGAGGATGACCTGTGAAAAGATGTCTGTGCATGTGAACTACTACAGCTATGTAAACACAGTCATGTGAGTCATGGTGATGTGACACATATGAGGTAGACACTCCACTACGTCAACACAACACATACTTACCTTGCCCATCTAACTCATCGTCCTAACTTATGTGAACAGATAATACAGTGAGATGCATATACACAACACCCTTCTTGAGTCTGTGGAAAGATGCCCACAGGTACAGCATGCAAATGAATGTTGGATGTGTGGAGACTGACAACGCACATCCCAAAGTGAAGCACAGGTTTATTACACATCTGAAACATGTTGATGCCACCACAGATGCAAGCTAATCCCACGTGACAGTGGCCACACAGTCACCCAGTGTGGAATAATTAAAGTCCAGGGGTGTGTGGCACATCACTTGTTGTTAGATGACTACTTCCACCCTGGAACTGGATTCTGGGAGTCGGGGGTCAGAGTCGACCAATCAGTCAAAGTACCCTGTGAAGGACAGAAGAACACGATAGAACAGCAATACACATGCCCGAAACATGTCACAAGATACCCACACAAAACCACGTAATCATGTCAACACTGTTGAGGAGTACAGACTACCTGAAAGGACACATCACTGCACGCATCCAGTCAAGTAGCACACAGCCACACTCACACAGCAACTGAGCACCACCAACACATATCAGGCAAACACAATACATTGACAAAACATCCCTGTATACTCACATTCAGGCGAAAAAGTTGTTGATGAGCTGTGTGCGGACATCACCCTCATCATCATCATCACTGGCATCGTGGCCCAGGCCAGGATCCTCCACAGGTGGCGGATGTTGGTCATCGTCATCCGGGATAAGAGGCAACTCCTTCCTCACTGCCAGGTTGTGTAGCATGCAGCAAACTATGATGTTTTTGCACACCTTAGCAGGTGCATATGGGAGGGCCCCTCCTGTCTTGTCCAGGCAGCGGAAGCAGCTCTTCAGGAGACCAAAGGTCCGCTCGATCACTCTCCTGGTCTGACCATGTGCCTCATTGTAGCGCATCTCTGATGGTGTCACAGGGTTCCTGAGGGGTGTCAGCAACCACGGCATGTTGGGGTATCCGGAGTCACCTACATACAGACAATTGACCATTAGCTGAGTTTGAAAAGAGCGTGGAAAAGAACATTGCCAAACACACACAATGTCAAACAGTCAGTACACACCGACAAGCCAAGCACGCTGGTTCTGCATCTGTGCCATCATCCTCGGCATGTGACTAATCCTCATGATGTACGCATCGTGCGCAGAACCGGGAAATCGTGCACACACATGTGAAATAGACATGTCCGCCAGACATACCACCAGAGCATTAATTGAATGGAAATGTTTCCGGTTCCGGTCTGGCAGCTCATGTGCATGTGGTGGTACCAAAGCCACATGTGTCCCATCAATGGAGCCGATGACATGTGGCATCCTCCCCAGTGCATAGAAGTCACTCTTGACGTCAGTGAGTTGTTGTGGATTAGGGAAATGGATGTAGAGGTCCAGGAAAGTTAACCTTGCCTCCAACACATCACGCAGCACACGGCTGAACATAGTCTGTGACATCCCACCAGCAGACGCCACAGTGTATTGAAAGGTACCGGTGGCAAAGAAGTGTAGGGCAGCCATCACCTTCACCTTGGGGGTCAGTGCTGTAGGGTATGGCCGGCCATGTTGCAAATGTGGGGCCAACTGCTCCGCCAAATCCTCAATCAGTGGCCTGGTGAAGCGGTACCGTTGGATGCAGTCATGTTCAAACATGGTAGCAAGGTCAGGGAACAGTCTATGGACAGCTGGTCTCCTGCAGTACATAGGTGAGCAAAGGAAGATAGTAAGTTCCCCTACCTATGTGGCACTGACCATGCTAAATTTCACATGAGACATCATAAAAAGACACAAGTGCTTTATGTGCGTGCTGTTGTGTATGGACACATATGTCACCTACATGCCCATCATCTCACATCTCATCTCAACATGTGTACACAACAAGTTCCATGTTGTGCTGTGTCAACTCAATGGGCTGTGTCACAGTACATCTGTACTGATGTCACATACCAAACACACACCACAGTGACAAGTGGGGACAGATGTCTTCCCTGCATCACAGCTCCTTGACAGGCAGATACTCAGGGACCTTGTATTGCCACACGGACACTGGCATGATGTGGTGTATCATGTACACGCCACTACACGCCCATGACTCCCACAGGAAGTGGCCCCTGATGTCTCTGCAGGACTTACATGGACATCTGTGACACACAGACACAACATCAATGTGCATGCACAAACCACATGGATGTGGAGACTGTTTACCATTGGGCACATGGAATCTGAGACATCAGAAACACAATATGCGCACAGACTGTGGATGTACATCACAATTGTGGCACTGGCACACCCTGTGACACACATACCATCCCACCTAAGAGTCAGGGTGCATGTAACATGTCATACACAAAGTCCCCCTGGAACTGTGTACATGCCTCAAGCTCTGAACTGTACAGTTGTCTATTACAGTGGTAATGTGCAGGAACACACAAAGGAAGCTGTCCCCATGAACCCTTGCACAGTCTGGGAGTGACTGCCACAAAGTGCTACACAATAAATCATATGTAGACCCCCATACACACACAGGTAATGCAGCCTTACATGCCTTTGGATACACTGTGTCACAGGCTGTGGTGTTGCAGGTGTGCACCTGAGTCCCTCGCAAGTAACAGTGGGTGGCATCCGTTATCCAGTGACACCAACAGTGGCAGACGTGGGTGACTTCAGGAAAGACGTGTCGTACAGTACGAGACCGATCCGTGTGCATGCCTGGCCCATAGATTGTAATGGGGAGAGACGAGGGTGAGTTTTCAAAATACGCGTCGTACACCCAGGGACGAGCCATGCATACACTTTGGCTATGGACTATCATGGAGACGGGTGCGTGTTGTTTTTCGGAATATGCGTTGTACACCCGGGGACCGAGCTGTGCATACGCTTTGGCTATGGACTATCATGGAGACGGGTGGGTGTTGTTATTCAAAATACGCGTTGTACACCTGGGGACCGAGCCGTACATACGCTTTGGCTATGGACTATCATGGAGACGGGTACGTGTTGTTATTCAAAATACGCGTTGTACACCCGGGGACCGAGCCGTGCATACGCTTTGGCTATAAACTGTCATGGAGACGGGTGCGTGTTGTTTTTCGGAATACGCGTTGTACACTCGGGGACCGAGCCGTGCATACGCTTTGGCTATGCACTATCATGGAGACGGGTGCATGTTGTTTTTCGGAATACGCGTTGTACAGTCAGGGACCGAGCCGTGCATACGCTTTGGCTATCGACTATCATGGAGACGGGTGCGTGTTGTTTTTCGGAATACGCGTTGTACACCCGGGGACCGAGCCGTGCATACGCTTTGGCTATGGACTATCATGGAGACGGGTGCGTGTTGTTTTTCGGAATACGCGTTGTACAGTCAGGGACCGAGCCGTGCATACGCTTTGGCTATGGACTATCATGGAGACGGGTGCGTGTTGTTTTTCGGAATACGCGTTGTACACCCGGGGACCGAGCCATGCATACGCTTTGGCTATGGACTATCATGGAGACGGGTGCGTGTTGTTTTCGGAATACGCTTTGTACACCCGGGGACCGAGCCGTGGATACGCTTTGGCTATGGACTATCAGGGAGACGGGTGCGTGTTGTTATTCAAAATACGCGTTGTACACCCGGGGACCGAACCGTGCATACGCTTTGGCTATGGACTATCATGGAGACGGGTGCGTGTTGTTTTTCGGAATACGCGTTGTACTCCCGGGGACCGAGCCGTGCATACGCTTTGGCTATGGACTATCATGGAGACGGGTGCGTGTTGTCTTTCAAAATACGCGTTGTACAGTCAGGTACCGAGCCCTGTGTACGTATTGGCTATGGCCTGTCATGGATACGGATGCGGATTCGAAACTTGTACGAATCGTGATCCGAAAATTCAGTTGGCTCACCACAACAATGTTGCAATTTCAATGGTGTTCTGAAGTTGAAATTTCAAACGAGGCGGAAGGCGTGTACGACTTGTGCAATTCCATGGATTGGCCAGATTCATTAGATGCAAACGTGTCGGACCTGATATAAGGCTCTGTGTAGCCCTGAGAGCTCACTTGCCTGCACTACATGCTCCAGATTGACATCTCTGCTACCACTGCTGCTGTCTCTGCATCCTCTGTCTTCAAGAATGGCACGTACTGTGGAGAGGGCCCCAGCCTTCACAGAGGAGGAGAACCAGGCCCTGCTGGACAGCCTCCTTCCACAGTACAGCAAGCTGTATGGGAAACCAGGGGAGCAGGTGAGTGTGCAAACCATATCCTTTCTCATTGTGCATGTTGTCTGACTAGCAGTACTAGCATTGTGTACACCAGTGGCTAGCATGCTCACTGAGTAGCTGTCACCCCCAAAGTGTGTAGTTACATGTACTGAACAGGTACTGTGCTGACAGAGTGTAAATTGAGTAGTTTGTCATTCCCAGGCAATGTTTGCATGTTGTAACTGCTGGACAACTGTCCATTACCATGGTTGCACTACCTGTGTACATCTTGTGCCCCTGTGATTGAGACATGTATTTGCAACTGTGTGATGCACAAATATGTTGCATGTGTAGTGATGCTCTTCTGACTTTGTCATCCTCACAGGTTGATGCCCATGAGAAGCAGGAGATCTGGCTGACCATCGCCCAGGCAATACGATCTTTGGGGATCTACAGGCGCCGCATCTGCAACTGCCAGAAGAGATGGCAGGACCTTCGTGGCTGGACCCGGCGGATCGCAAGGGTCCAGCTGAAGCTGTCGCCTCCTTGCAGGAGGGGCGGACGACGTCACCTGATACCTCACATGCTCCGGATACTGGCGGTGGTCTTCCCTGACCTGGATGGGCAGTTGAAGGCCGGACAGCAGCAAGGAGGGGGTAAGTGCTAGCCTTTTCTGTGACCTTTGTCTCACATGCTGTTTGCACTCCTTTACGCTGGTTACACTCCCACAGTGCGTCTGTCTGCTACAACAAGAGTCATGTTCCTCAATTGTGTTATCCCCATCCTCATCTGATACACAGGTGTGGCCCTTTCAGTCTGTGACTTCTGTCACTTGGGTTCTGTGTCCTTGCTGTTGACTAAGGTTAAAGTTGGGGACAGCATCTGCTACAGGGACTTTGTTGTGGGCTTCATGACTGGGTCAATTGGTTGCACATTTGCCGAAATCTGACATGTACTGTGTGTGATCCATTTATATGTGTCCAACTGCTGATCTGACTCACCACATGTGTCTGGGGTATTTACAACACACCCATGCAGCAGGTGAGACCAATGTTGGGGCCACAGAAGAATGTACATCATGTGTGTCACACATGCATAGCCACCTGCCTAGTGTTCAGGGTAATCCCATGTTGCACAGGGACCAGGACAGGTATACCCTCTCCGGCTATAATTAGCATTCTGCTCTCCTACTCCTGTGTGTCATCCAACATGTTGGACATTGTGTAATGTGCACTCAGGTGACTGCCTCTGTGTCATTGTGTACTGGCCTAGCTTTTCTGACTACTGGATTATGACACAGTTTGGGGTGTGCAGCCATCTGAGATGTGGCTGTTGAGTCTGCACATGGGGTAAAACATGGGTGTATCATGACTTGAGTGTGCCCAATGGTCATTTCAACATTCAAGTGTAAGCAGCTCATTATCGTTCCCATCAGCCTGTAATGTGTACATGTGTACAGAGTTGTGTTTGCACTTACTCAGATGTCACATGTGAATGACGTGGGTGCATCAGAGTCCTAATGATGTGGGTAGCAGGGGGGTACATGTGCACTTGACAGCTACCGAGGTTGCAATCCCAAAACATCCATGATGGTGGCACAGTGCAGACTGCTGTTTTTGGTATGCACTGCCCCTGTGACAGGAGCCAGTGATGACTGATTAGCCAGACATGGCTGTGCCATGGCATAAGACTTGCAAAGGTGTATCCTGCAGTATTGTGAGATGTCATGCATGCACCCCATTTTTACATTGGCTATCAAGACATGACGCCATCATGGTGTCTGGTGATGAGTGACGAACCATTATCTCGGCAATGACTCTGCCCATCCCTTTCCCTGACACATGTACTGAGTAACTGGCAGGAGAAGGGATATGTGTGTAGTGACACATTTCAATCTTAACTCTTGGAAGTTGGACAACGGTCTATGTGGTGCATGTGTGCACACATGATTGTTTACATCCTACATGCACCACATAGATGGCTCCATGGATGTGAGGGATATGAGGGGCATGGTTGAGTGGCAGGCCAACAAGTGGCTAGTTCAAATATGTGTCAGCACTTTTTGCAATGTTTAGCAACTGATGCCAAGGCTTGATCTGTAATGTGCTGTACTTACTGTGGTGTGTCAGATCAATACAGGTGACTGATGTTGATCTGTTTTTCATGATTGTTTGCAGATACATCTACGGCCACAGGAGGAGACAGCTCCACGGACCAGGAGCAGCCGCAGAGCCAGACTGGGTCAGCTGCCGGGGAGTCGGAGGAACCCAGTGGCACGGAGGGTGAGGGGAGCCACACCGAGGAGACCTCAGCGCCATCCACCTCAGCTGAGGAACACAGCAGCTTGGAGGATGACTCCCTTGTGGAGGCGGGTGTCAGCAGCCACCAGACACTAGCTAGCAAGTCTGTCCCCACCACCACCATCACCACCCTCCCATCTGCTCCCATCCCTGAGGTCCGTGGAGGGTCCCGTGTTGGGGCCCATGTCTCCTTTGTGCCAGGCACCGCACCCCCTGCCACTGTCTCCCCTGCTGCCCTGAGTGTGGAGTCTGTGGACTTGCTTAAGCGGCTCCATGTAGGGCAGACATCGGTGCTGAGTGTCCTCAATGCTCACACCAGTCTGTTGACACAACTGGTGTCCTTCATGGAGGGCATCTCATCTAACATGTCTGCCCTACAGAGGACCATTCAGTCCATGGCCTCCTCACTGACAGCAGCAGTGTCCCTCCTCCAACAGTCCCTCACCCCTCCTACCTCTGCCCCATCCACAATCCCCACTACCCTACCTGTCCAATACACACACACACCGGCACAGGCAAGCACCACCACAGACACGAGCAGCACACGGCCACGCAAGCCCAAATCCCAATGCACACGCACGCAAACTCAGGGGACTGATACCACACACACAGGGGATGGGGCCCAGACACACACACAGGCATCCATGAGCACTCCGCAGTCCTCAGATGCCTCTCCCTCCAAAACCCCTTCCCTTGCCTCACCTGCAACCCCCTTCCCAGAAGCTCTTCCTCTGTGACCTTGGCCTCTTCCCCACAGATCCATCTGATCCTACTCACAAGGGGAAGAGGAAGCCACCACGCACAGAGGGAGTTCCCCTGCCACACGGACACCCTCCCCCAGGCGCAGTAACACTGAGGCCCCCATACGCAAATCCCCCCGGACCAGGAAGAGCAAGACCCCACCAAAATCACACAGTTCCACCACACAGTCTCCATCCTCCAGCCCCCAGGCCACCACTCCACAGGTTCCCCCGCCACACCCTGCCCCAGGTTCCCACACACACCGATACCACATCCCCAAAATGATCAGGCCCTCCCCCCCGGCACATGCACTTCCACCCCCACCCCACACGCTCAGCCTGTTCCTGCCACTGATGTGGAGACCGTGTCCCCCCCCCTCTGTCCTGGCCACCTCATCTGCACCCCATTCCACTGCTTCGGAGATTGGCACTGCAGTGGAGTCCATATCCACCCCGTCTGACTTGGGCACTGCAGTGGAGAACCCGTCCACTACATCTGACCTGCCCACTGCATTGGTGCCGTCACCCACCACATCTGGCTTGAGCCCTGCAGTGGTGACGGCACCCACTGTATCAGACACCTCCACTGCAGTTGCCAGTTACACTCCTGCACCCACCACCCCTCCCCTGCCTCATTCTGCTATCCCCTGATCTGTCCCTGCGGTGCCTGGCCGGCCCATATGTATGCCCCTCCAAGGGGGGATGTCCCCTGTCGGTGGCAGTGCAGGCAAGCAATGTGTGACATTTGTCACATTTCACCCTGTTTGGACTATGTGAATGGACTGGCCATTGGCCTTTGTTTATTTTGGACTTCCCAGTTTAAAAGTTCCAAATGCTGAATAAAGCCTCTATTGTTATCTAGTGGTTTTGCTTTTGATGTACATGATGTTGTTGAGTATTATCATGCATTTGCTGTTGTAATACTGTTGTTGAGATCAGGAAAGTGAAGTGTTGGTGTGATGGACTCCATGTGGCCCATGGGATATGTGTCCAATCGGGGTCTGTATCCATGTCATACTTAGCAGCAATCTGAGTGTGTCATGATTACCAAATTTGGCACAGGGATTTTCATCTTTCATTTGCCAGATGACATTTGTGGCTTGCAGTCATGCACATCTGTTGGGCTCAACATTGCTAAATTTGCCTATCTCCCTGACTGTGGGCCCATCTCCACTGGACATGCAGGTTTGCACATCAATGATGTGGAAGTCTACTGTGTCATCAGTGCAACTTGCTAAACATTTGTATTGAGTATGTGCAGATGACTTGAGGGACACCCCCATACACAGGCTGATGTGACCAGAGCCTTCATTGTGTTGTAAATGTTGGCTCAGTGACCAATTTTTATGGTGACATGACAGAGCCCTGCATAGACAACGTTTGGCACAGATGACCTTCCACAGGAGTGGAGTCACCTCATAGCAGTGTGTTATTCCGTGACATTGCCTGAGCCCATGGTGTGTGTTCTGTGAGCATGTCTGTGTGTGTTTCCTTCCATTCCTTTTTACTACACAGGCTGTATTCCCTACAGATGTTCCAGTTTGTGGTGCTTGCTGAGTTGTCCTGTGTTCATCTCACAGCTTGGGACATGGTTTTCTTGGCTGTTGGTACATGGCTAACTAGTGGTCATTAGGGTGTCATCCCTAGGTGTGTTTGTTGTGAGGTCCTGGGATGTGGTCAAACGCACGTGGGACACATTCAGGATTCCCCAAGGCCATTTTGTGTTTACGCCATCATGTTGTTATGTCTATGTGGTATCTTTCAGTGATTGTGACACGTGTATGTGTGTGTGACTGCTCCCACTCATCAGGTACAGTGGTGCAATGTTGGAAGGTGTCAGCATGTGTTCAATATGGGCCTCCTTGGGTTCTTAATTGGTGTGTGACTGTGGCAGGGATCCCAATGATTCTAGTACATTTCAGCTCATGGCAATGTCCCGCATACTGTGCAGTGTGTCAGACATTCACGAGGGTCGGTGACTGGGCACGTGTGATGAATGATGGGTACCTTAGATCCCCACCCCCACCCCTGGGATTGTCATGGGTGCATGTGCAGTGTCACCAGTCCATGTGGGCTTCACTGATGCACATTGGGGCAGATCCAGGTGTGTGGTGTTTGGATTGGCCAAATGTGAGTTGTGTTGTAGCTAGGCCCCTACCTCCATTTGGGCCTTGCATTACAGGCCATGCCCTGTGGTTTCTGTTTGTGTGATGGCAGTTTGTTGGTCAGGAATCATGACCCAGTGTGCACAGGTGACTGTGCTTCACAGTATGTGCAACATCTACATTTGTCATCACAGGGGAATTACTATGCATGCTAGTGTCACCACATTGTGGGGTCCCTGAGGGTAGTGCTGTGGTGGTTGTGTCTCTTGCTGTGCTGGTTGATGTTCTGCCCAGCTTGTGTCACATTGATCTTTTGGGATCCCACTCATCTTACAATGTGTGATTGACCACAAAGGTGTGCCGAATCAATGAGTTTCCTTAGTTTGTCACTGTGTACACATCTGTGTGATTGCAGTTCTGCCCCCTCATGTGTTGTGTAGTAGCCTGGGGACACTGACACACACACACACGTTGTGTTTGATATGCAGTGTGAGTCTGGCTGGCTGTGTCTGTGCATCTGCAGCACTGCATTGGTATGTGTTTTGTGGGCCATTGGGTGGATGTTGGTTGGAGATTCTTCCCTACTGTCCCTGGGACTCTTGCCTCATCAGTGTGCACATTCATCATGTTTGGTATGTCCCATAGCTGCCATGGTCTGGGACTTTGTGACCTAACAGCTGCAGCATCCACGCAATGCTCAGTTTGTGTATGTGTTTGTTTGTGTATGTGTATGTTTGCATTATGATGGCCACTTCTGTCATTGTCCAATTGGACACTGGAGACATTCTCAGCCCCCATGGGCGATGCTTGTCTGCACATGGCAGAGGGTGTTTTAGTTGCACAGCAATCTTTGCCTCACCACATCTGTGTCTGTATGGGACACAACGACTACTTTGCCTCACACGTGCTTGTGGTTTTGGGACCAGGAATCATACATGCTGTTTGGCAGTTGCAACTTTTTTCTTGACAACACTCATCTTTAGCTCACTGTGGTGTGTGTGGGTTTAGACCCCATTACCACAATGTGCAAAATGTGCTGTACTTTTAAGCCCCACATTCACATTTTGCTCATTGTGGTGAGTGGGGGTTTAGACCCCATTTCCACAATGATCATGGACTGGTGTAGTTTTGAACCCAACACTTGCGTTTTGGTCACTGAACTGATGGGGGGTTTAGAACCCATTGCCACAGTGAGCATAGACTGCAGTGGTTTCCCACCCCACACTGGCCTTTTGGTCACTGTGGTGAGTGGGGGTCCAGACCCCATTACCACAGTGATCATGTAATGCTTGAATAGTGAAACACACACTCAGGTTTTGGTCACACATGTGATGGGAGGTACATTGTCTGTTCACTGTCAGATTCACTGTTGTAGGCATTTGACACGGGAAACCCACTATTGCCATGATGGTAGGGGTGGTGTGTTTTGCATACACACTCACCCTATGTGTGTGGATGCTGGTAGTGTTATGCATCCCTCATCCTGTATGTGGCTACTGCTAGTCCAGGTTGGCATTCAGCCCCTATGGGCTGGGCACTGGTGGTAGTGGTAGGCATCCAGCCCCCTATGAATGGGGATGGTAGCAGTGATAGGCATCCAGCCCCCTATGAGTGGGGATGGTAGCTGTGATAATCATCCAGCATCCTGGGAGTAGGGGGTACTGGTAGTGGTAGTCATCCAGCCCCCTATGAGTAGGGGGTACTGGTAGTGCTAGGCATCCAGCCCCCTATGAGTGGGGGTACTGGTAGTGATGTGCATCCAGCCCCCTATGAGTGGGGAGGGTAGCAGTGATAGTCATCCAGCATCCTGGGAGTAGGGGGTACTGGTAGTGGTAGTCATCCAGCCCCCTATGAGTAGGGGGTACTGGTAGTGCGAGGCATCCAGCCCCCTATGAGTGGGGATGGTAGCAGTGATAGGCATCCAGCCCCCTATGTGTAGGGGGTACTGGTAGTGATAGTCATCCAGCATCCTGGGAGTAGGGGGTACTGGTAGTGGTAGGCATCCAGCCCCCTATGAGTGGGGACGGTAGCAGTGATAGGCATCCAGCCCCCTATGTGTAGGGGGTACTGGTAGTGGTAGGCACCCAGCCCCCTATGAGTGGGGATAGTAGCAGTGATAGTCACTCAGCATCCTGGGAGTAGGGGGTACTGGTAGTGGTAGTCATCCAGCCCCCTATGAGTAGGGGGTACTGGTGGTGCTAGGCATCCATCCCCCTATGAGTGGGGATGGTAGCAGTGATAGGCATCCAGCCCCCTATGTGTAGGGGGTACTGGTAGTGGTAGGCATCCAGCCCCCTATGAGCGGGGGTACTGGTAGTGATGTGCATCCAGCCCCCTATGAGTGGGGATGGTTGTAGTGATAGTCATCCAGCATCCTGGGAGTAGGGGGTACTGGTAGTGGTAGTCATCCAGCTCCCTATGAGTAGGGGGTACTGGTGGTGCTAGGCATCCAGCCCCCTATGAGTGGGGATGGTAGCAGTGATAGGCATCCAGCCCCCTATGTGTAGGGGTCACTGGTAGTGGTAGGCATCCAGCCCCCTATGAGTAGGGGGTACTGGTAGGCATCCAGCCCCCTATGAGTGGGGATGGTAGCAGTGATAGTCATCCAGCATCCTGGGAGTAGGGGGTACTGGTAGTGGTAGGCATTCAGCCCCCTATGAGTAGGGGGTACTGGTAGTGGTAGTCATCCAGCCCCCTATGAGTTAGGGGGTACTGGTAGTGCTAGGCAGCCAGCCCCCTATGACTGGGGGTACTGGTAGTGATGTGCATCCAGCCCCCTATGAGTGGGGAGGGTAGCAGTGATAGTCATCCAGCATCCTGGGAGTAGGGGGTACTGGTAGTGGTAGTCATCCAGCCCCCTATGAGTAGGGGGTACTGGTAGTGCTAGGCATCCAGCCCCGTATGAGTGGGGATGGTAGCAGTGATAGGCATCCAGCCCCCTATGTGTAGGGGGTACTGGTAGTGATAGTCATCCAGCATCCTGTGAGTAGGTGGTACTGGTAGTGGTAGGCATCCAGCCCCCTATGAGTGGGCATGGTAGCAGTGATAGGCATCCAGCCCCCTGTGTGTAGGGGTACTGGTAGTGGTAGGCATCCAGCCCCCTATGAGTGGGGATGGTAGCAGTGATAGTCATCTAGCATCCTGGGAGTAGGGGGTACTGGTAGTGGTAGGCATCCAGCCCCCTATGTGTAGGGGGTACTGGTAGGTGTAGGCATCCAGCCCCCTATGAGTTGGGGGTACTGGTAGTGGTAGGCATCCAGCCCCCTATGAGTGGGGATGGTAGCAGTGATAGTCATCCAGCATCCTGGGAGTAGGGGGTACTGGTAGTGGTAGGCATCCAGCCCCCTATGAGTAGGGGGTACTGGTAGTGGTAGTCATCCAGCCCCCTATGAGTAGGGGGTACTGGTGGTGCTAGGCATCCAGCCCCCTATGAGTGGGGATGGTAGCAGTGATAGGCATCCAGCCCCCTATGTGTAGGGGGTACTGGTAGTGGTAGGCGTCCAGCCCCCTATGAGTAGGGGGTACTGGTAGTGGTAGGCATCCAGCCCCCTATGAGTGGGGGTACTGGTAATGATGTGCATCCATCCCCCTATGAGTGTGGATGGTTGTAGTGATAGGCATCCAGCATCCTGGGAGTAGGGGGTACTGGTAGTGGTAGGCATCCAGCCCCCTATGAGTAGGGGGTACTGGTAGTGGTAGGCATCCAGCCCCTTATGAGTGGGGATGGTAGCAGTGATAGGCATCCAGCCCCCTATGGGTAGGGGGTACTGGTGGTGATGGGCTTCATGCCCCTATGGTAGAGCTGTTGCTAGTGTACGGCATATCAACATCCCTATGTGTGTGTGAATTATTGCGGGTACGTGTCGTTTGTTTCTGTGGTGGGTGTCTGACTTACCGTCTCCGACATAGGCGTCGGTTTCTGATCCGGTTATTGATGTAAAGTAGTGGGATGACCTGCGCGATGGTATTCATGCTGTGTTCGTCTCGTACACGCTGATTGTTGCTCCGTCTCGTACCCGTTGCTAGTTGATCCGTCTCGTAGCAGTGGGTCGTGTTGTAGCGCGAATCATGCCTATAATACTGCTCTCCCGGATGCTGTGATGTGCAAGAAGTGGTGACCCGTTAGGCGCGTAGGACGTGCGCATCGTACTTGTCCTGCCGGAAACTGCTGTGTATTTGCTTCCGTGCGACTCGAATCGGCGTTTACGGATACGGCTCATACGGGAACTGTAGCTGGGATCGGAGCGTACGGCTAGTTCGGATTTTGAGCACATTTGTGCATCGTACTTCCTTGCCCGGATGGACCGCCTGCTGTTACGTGTCGTTCGGAAGGTAAGCCTACGAGCGGCTCTTTGAGGGCATACCGAGCGAGATCGGAATCAGCCCCTAAATGTTATTAAAAGGTTGTCTTTCTCATTTCCCTCCACTTGGCCAATGCCTTGCGTTGACCTGCTCTGGAATCCTTCCAATTCTCCTTCAGGAATGGGCTTCCTCTCTGGACCACTGTCCCTGCCTCATCCCTGGCTTCGATGTTTTTCCGTATCAGGTCCGGGGGCAGTCCGACTGCTACAATGTCACCTCCTTTTTGCTGTCTGCCAGCCTGCGCCAAATTACAGGGGATGCATGAGTGGACGCTGCAGCCGGCTCCTATACATTGCCACTTCTTCCTCCATAAAAAGAGACCCAGCACTCCAGGAAATGAGGCGACAACTCTTTAATCGGATACGGAGAAACATGCAGAGGGAAATGAGAAGTACAACCTTTTAATAGCATTTAGTGGTGAGAAGTACTAGGTTTTACCGCTGTCCACAAAGCATATTGCGCTGATATAGATATATAAATATATATATATCTATATATATCTTTATATATATATCTATATATATCTATATATATACATATATATATATATATATTCACTGAAAAAAACCATAGGTTTTAGGGACAGTTATAGTTAGTTGGACATTTCACTCGTATAAAACCCGTGAAATTCCCCCGTTATAGTTAGTTCAGCTAACTATAACTCGCGCCCCGCAATGCACTGCTGATGACGTCACATATTACATCACTCATGACATGGTCAGTGACATCACTGATGACATCACTGATGACATCTCAAATGACATCACTGATGACATCATCCAGTGACTGTGTGTTTCTGTAAAGTTTAAATATTTTTAAAATATATAGGAAAAGACGTATTGAAGAATGAGTGGGTGTCTAAGTGTCTGTATGGATGATTTAGTAGGTGCGTGACTGACTCTATAAGTGAGTGATTTAACGTATCTTACTGAATGCATGGGTTAGTGACTAAACTGGGTGTATGTCTGTATCCGTCTGTCTGTTGCTGTGTAAGTGGCTGCATGTGTTTGTGAATAGCTAAATGATTTTCTATATGAGTTATTGAATGCTTGTCTGAGTATCTGTATGGGTGCCTGAGTGTTTGTGTGGGAGGGGTGTGTGCAACTCTGTGCATAGATGTGTGAGTGGGTGATTCACTGGGTGGATGGTTTCAAGAGTGCATCTGTGATAGACTGTATGGGTGGGTAAGTGTGTGTAAGAGTGTGTTAGTGAGTGAATGTATGTCCCAGTGGTACATGTGTGAGTAACTACATATGTGAAAGGCAGTATATATGTGTGTTGGAGTATATAAATAGCTATAAGCAAGAGTGAGTGATTGTGATAGTGGCTGTATGGATGATTGTGTGCTTGTATCAGTGATTGGATCCAGCACTGGTGCATCTCCTGTAAACAGTTGAAAGAATGCGTTTAAGTCATACAGGCGATTTTTAAGGAATATTTGTAGTTTGTGAAAATCAACACTTTGAAACTTTTTGCTGAAAACCAGTCAATGTTAGCCTATGAAGGAAATTCAAGTTACCGGTAAGTTCGGTTAAAATTACTTTTGAGGATCAGTACTGGGCTGAAACATGCAGCACTGAGGTCTCTCCTGATAACAGGTGAGTAAATCGGAATTCATATTTCGGCTGATTTTAGAGGAATATTTTAAAGTTCCAAAACTCCACACTTAGAAGAATTTCCAAGTGAAACCAGTCAATGTTAGCCTATGGAAGGAAATTCAAGTTACTGGTAAGTACGGTTAAAATTACTTTTCAGGACCAGTACTGGGCTGAAAGATGCAGCACTGAGGTCTCTCCTGATAACAGGTGAGTAAATCAGAATTCGGATTTCGGCTGATTTTAGAGGAATATTTGTATGTTTCAAAAATCAACACTTAGAAGAATTTCCAAGTGAAACCAGTCAATGTTAGCCTATGAAGGAAATTCAAGTTACCGGTAAGTACGGTTAAAATTACTTTTCAGGATCAGTACTGGGCTGAAAGATGCAGCACTGAGGTCTCTCCTGATAACAGGTGAGTAAATCGGAATTCGTATTTCGGCTGATTTTAGAGGAATATTTTAAAGTTCCAAAACTCCACACTTAGAAGAATTTCCAAGTGAAACCAGTCAATGTTAGCCTATGAAGGAAATTCAAGTTACCGGTAAGTACGGTTAAAATTACTTTTCAGGACCAGTACTGGGCTGAAAGATACAGCACTGAGGTCTCTCCTTATAACAGGTGAGTAAATCGGAATTCCTATTTCGGCTGATTTTAGAGGAATATTTGCACAATGGTGAAGGGAGGGGCGGGGCCTGAGGTGACATCTTTGCAAACGCGCCCCGTGGCGCGTTTTAAGTTGGGGGATTAAGTTCCCTTGAATCCTGAGGGTCCCTAGGGGCCAACTAGACCACCAGGAACCTCCAATATGCGCCAGGGGCTGCGTTGCAGAGACGTGTAGAGATGCCACACCCCTTTTACACCTCTCTGCAACGCAGCTCTGTGGCGCTTTCTGGATGTACCTGTTGGGCTAGTTGGCCCTCAGGGACCCTCAGGATTGAAGGGGATTTAATTCCCCATCTTAAAACGCGCCACGGGGCCTGTTTGCACACATGTCACCTCAAGCCCCGCCCTCCCTTAACCACTGTGCAAACGCGCCCCGTGGCGCGTTTTAAGTTGGGGGATTAAGTCCCCTTGAATCCTGAGGGTCCCCGGAGTCCAACTAGCCCACCATATACCTCCAAAAGCGCCATAGAGCTAGCGTTGCAGAGAGGGTGTAAAAAGGGGCGTGGCCTCTGTACACCTCTCTGCAAGGCAGCCCCTGGCGCATACTGGAGGTTCCTGGGGGCTAGTTGGCCCCCAGGGACCCCCAGTATTCAAGGGGAATTGTTTCCTCTGCAAACGCGCCAGGGGGCGCGTTTGCAGAGTGGTGAAGGAAGGGGGCGGGGCCTGCGGGCCCGATCGTTTTTTTAAAATTTATTTTTTTGGGGAGGGGGGCCGCGTGGCCCCCCTCCCGGGCCACTACTTGCCCCGGGGACCCCATCCCCCGGGGCTGGCCCTCTCGTTGGGGACTGTGGGGGTCCCCAACTCCCCCACAGTCCCGCCGGCTCCCCGTGTCCTACGGGAGCAGCTCCCCATGTGGAAAGCAATCGGCTTTGGATATTGGAAGAGAGAGCAGGTTTCCTGCTCTCTCTTCCAATATCCAAAGCAAGTTTGCAATGACAGGACGGGAGCCGCGAGGCTCCCGTCCTGTCATTGCAAACAGCAGTGTCCCGGGGTAGGCACCCGGGACACTGCAGGAGCCGGCCCCTGGGGGTGGTGGTCCCCAGGGCCATCAAGGGCTCCAGGAGGGGGCCGCGCGGCCCCCTCCCATTCAGTGCACAGCCCCGGGGAGGTGGTGGTCCTCGGGGCTCTGGGGGTCTAAAACGGACCCCCATTGTAATTCTTCTAGTGCCCCGGGGAGGTGGTGGTCTCGGGGCGTGTGGGGGCTGGAGCCCCCCACACAGGTTTTTAATAAAAAAAAAGAAGCCCCGGGGAGGTGGTGGTCCTCAAGCTGCGGGAGGGCTCAGAGCCCTCCCGCACCATTGTACATAAAGCCCCGGGGGTGGTGGTCCCCGGGGCTTGGGGGCCCTCAGAGGCCCCTCACACATAAAATTAACCCCCCTCAGCATGCCCCCGGACTTGGGCCACCCGGGGGCCAATTAAATTTTTTTTTTTCGGCAGGATTCGCGCACCCTGAGCGCATCCTGCCGATTTTAAAAAAAAAAAATTTTTTTTTGCCCAGGGGGTCCTTGTGGGACCCCTGAGCAAACCTAGGGGGTCAGGGTGTTTCTACCCTCTCCCTTTGTGCGCTTTGCGCACTTGTTTCTGTCCCTCGGTTCTACCGAGGGACAAAATGGCTGCCAACATTTCCTGAATCGGAATGTTGACAGCCAGCTGACAGCCAATTAACATGCAGCTCGTGATCGGGACGGTGCGCCCAGGGTGCGCTCAGGGTGCGCGGATCCTCCGTGCCCATAGATATATATGTACTTTTACTTTTTGATTTTCTCAGCAACTACTGAACGGATTTACACCATTTAACAAAAGGGTTCTTTCTGAACCAAGAACTACCTCTTTGCCAAATTTGGTGTAATTCCGTTCAGCAGTTCGGGCTGTAGCCGTGTCTAAAGTTTCCTATGGGAAAATGCATGGGGAAAACGCGTTTTGGGACCCCCTTTTTTCTCTGCCCCCGCTGACGTATCACCCCGAGACTTTCAGGGTAGGAGCGGACCGGGAGCGCCCCACGAAGTTTGGAAAATTTCGCGAAGATACGTCAACCGGCAAGAGAGTTATTTCAAATAGAATGTCGCGGATTTCCTATGGATAATAGGTTGTAACTATAACTATCTACTGGCGACCGCCAGTAGATAATATATATATATATATATATATATATGCATATATATATATATAGATATAGATATAGATATAGATATATAGATATATATTACCTACTGGGGGTCGCCAGTAGGTAGTTATAGTTAGTACCTAGTTTCCATAGGAAAAGCATTTTTTGATTTGCCAATATCTTTGGGCCCGATTGACGAATCTTCACAACATTTTCCAAACTAATGGCCCGCTCACTTCAGCTTCTGTGTTGAAAGTTTTGGGGTGATTCGTCAAGCAGGGCCGAGAAAAAAGGGGGATCCCAAAACACATTTTCTCCATGGTAATTTCCATAGGAAACTTTAGACAAGGCTACTAGCCGAACTGCTGAACGGAATTACACCGAATTTGGCAAAAAGGTAGCTCTTGGGCCAGAAAGCGTTCATTTTTGTTAAATGGTGTAAATCTGTTTAGTAGTTACAGTAAAATTTAAATTTTTACAGATATCCATATTTCACCGCAAGGATCCACGAACCCTCCCGAGCATGAGCATGCAATCTGATTGGCCACCAACAGTTCCAACCAGGAAGTGTTGGCAGCCAACTTGTAACTCGGTTGAACCGAGTCACAAGAAAAAACTTTAAAAAACAAGAAAAGGGGGCAGGGTAGAAACTCCCTGACCCCCTAGGCCTGCTCAGGGGGTCCCATAGGGACCCAGAGGGCCCAAAAAAGCATTTTTATCAAGGAAGAAATGTTGGCGGGAGTCACGTTGGGTACGAGAAGCCTGCCGAAAATGTAAAAAAAAAGTGAAGCTCGGTCTCCCACGTTTCGTTTTCTTTAAGCCCCCTGGTGAGCTAGGTCCAGGGGGCAATGTGATAATATGAAGTGGGGGCCCGCGGGCCCCTGCTGCCCCGGGGACCGCCACCTCCCCAGGGTGATATTCAATAAATGCGGGGGGGCACGTGCCCCCACGCAGCCCGGGGACTGTCACCTCCCTGAGGCGTTATTTATATGAAAGTTCATGTGGGGCTCTCACCCCCTCCCACGCAGCCCCAGGGACTGCCGACTCCCCGGGGCTTATTTTAATTAATACGGGGCTTTTTTATTTAAAAAACAAAGGCATGGGGGGTCCGACCCCCTCCCCATGCAGCCCCGGGTACCATCACCTCCCTGGGGCTATTTACATTAAAAGAGGGGGGACCACACCCCCCACAGCCCCAGGGACCGCCACCTACCGGGGCTAAGTTAAAAAATATAGTGTGGGGGCCTCGAACCCCCCCACACTACACCGGGGACCACCACCTCCCCATGGCATAGATTAATTAAAAACGGGGCTCCATTGTGGATCAACGGCCCAGGGGACCACCACCTCCCCGGGGCTTTAATAGTGTTGGAGGGGGGCCGCACGGTCCCCCATTGTGAAGCCCTCAATGGCCCTGGGGACAGCCACCCCCCAGGGCCGACTCCAGCAGTGTCCCGGGGTGCCCACCCCCGGGACATTACAGTTTACTATGGGATGGCGGGAGCAATGTGCCCGCCATCCCATAGCAAACTAGTGGTTCACTGTGAACAAGTGAGAGCATCTTGCTTTCACTTGTTTACAGTGGAGCACTTTGCTTTTTACCTCCAGGGAACTGCATGTGAGCAGCTCCCTGGGAAAGCAATGTCGGCCCTCGCAGGAGGCGGGAGCCGGCCGGGACGATGGGGGCCTTGAGGCTCCCCCGTGGTCCCTTTAAAGATGTCCGTGCCCCGGGGGATGGGGTCCCCAGGGCAGGAAATGGCCAGGAGGGGGGCCGCTCTCCCTCTTTCGTTAAAAAAAGAATGGTCAGGCCCCGGGGGATGGAGTCCCCAGGGTCATAATCGGCCTTGCGAGGGGAGCCGCATGGCCCCTCTCTTTAAATGTAATTTTTAATAATGAAATTGTGTGGCCCCGGGGAATGGGGTCCCCGGGGCCAAAATGGCCGTACGGATCTGGGGGGTATTGTTTTTTTCTCTCTTGATGGGAGCCTCGACCCTATCGCGGCTCTCAGCGCGGCCCCCCAGTGTAACAGTGCAGTGGTTTTGTGGATCCATCTTAAATAAATAATTAAATACTATCTAATTCAGAAAGTAGTGTTACAGTTGTGGAATTTTTTATAGAGGTAGTGAGATTGAACTTCATAATTACATTAAAATTGTGAGAGTTTGATATAATATTTAAAATGTAAGTTAAAAGTTAAAGTTGAAAGGTTATATGTGTTGTAGTACATTAAATTCATGCTTTTGTTTTGCGGATTTGCGATGGATTTGCGAATCCGGAAAAAAAATAATTAGTATATATGTTAAAAATATATAACTTTCACTGTTGGGTTATAGGGTGGCTCTAAGAAGAGCTGTTGTGTTTATTATGACTTTGTTGCAGCTGCATGTAAGTGCGGATGCACAGATTAAGGTTGTTGAGAAAGGCTCTGTTCCCTTCATCTGTGAAGTGAACTCCATCACTTCTGTAGATGTTATGCATGTCAAAACATATATTGTTGTTATAGATAGAGCCCATGTTATGGTCTCTGAGGGAACCAGAAACAGCTTTATTGACATTCTTCCTAGCCTTCTCAATCTGTGGACAGAATTGATTTGACCACTTCCATTTCTGTCTTTGGCATATATTAGAGTACACAGAGACCGTGTGAGGGAAAAGCGACATCAGTTGTGCAAAGGTATCCTTCATTATCATTTCCAATCCTACCCCAGTCAATGTGCCTAGGTCATTGACACCACAGTGTCAGGGGGTTGGAGATGCAAAAAAGTTTTAACCAAAGGCAGCAATGGGTGCCACTTTAATCTTCTTTGTGCAAACCATCTAATATCCACATTTTGCAAACCTAGGTCTTTGTCAATACATCTGTGTTCAGCATATCCTTTGCCCCAGAAAACATAGCTGTGTCCTGCAATCCATGCTGTTAGCATTTTGAAGGGATGAGTGGAAGGCATAAAAAACATCTGTAGCTGAGTAAGTCAGTTGGTAGAATGAGAGGTATCTAAAATGATGGTTAAGTTGCTATTTTCGAAAAAGCAGATAACTGATTGGCTGTTCATAAACATTGTGTACTCAAAAATAGGTTGCATGCAACTTTGTAGAAAAAGCATCTTTCTGATTGGTTATAGAAAAAAACTTTGATAGGTACAGTAGACAGGACAAGCTAATATTTGCAAGACTCAATCACGCCTACTATTTGCATTTGTAAGTTAGTGTGCTGAACTTGAAAATATGGTGAACTTGTGACCTGCTAGTACAGTTGATTGTTGCAGAAACTGTTACTATGGAAACTAGGGTTAAGTAGAATGGGGGAAGGGTTGCAAGTTAACTGTGATTTTAAAATATGAATGGTTACTTATATATAAGTGATATGCTTTTAAAATAAGTTTTCCCAAATCAGTACTATGTTTATGAGTTTTATGTTCTTAAAAAGTAATACTAGTATTGTTGGAAACCGATTTTTGAACTCTCGTCAGGATTCATGATTCCTACGCAAACCTACGCTACGGCACCACGGTGGAGTCACGACTCCTGTAAGTTAGAGAAGCAGATTGGGCACTTTTAGAAGGGAGTAATCAAGGGTTAATATGTGTATCTAATAGAAGTGGGTTTCAGAATTTGAAAAAATGAAGGGAGCATTTTGATTTGTTACTTACATTCATTTGTGTGGAAATAGAGAGGAAAGGTTTGCCATTACTGGTTTTACCTTGTTGAGAGTGGTGCACCACATTTATTGTGTTGAAAAGAAAAACTTTTTGGAGTTTGTGACATTTTCCTATTCTGCAATAGTATTTCCGAGGTGAGTTACAAATGTGTAAGGTGTGTTGTAATGATATATATATATTTTTTTAAACTTCTTTTTATTAAACAGGTGTCAGCATCTCTAAACACTTACATAATCATAGATTGAGATACATGTTTTCCCAGTGGCTTACACAATCTGCGACTCATCGACATGTTGTAGTGATCATGATACCAGTGGAGTCCACCTGTAAAATTTGCCCTCTCCCCACCCCCTCCCCACCTAACTATTCAATGCCCCCCGTACCTCCTATAGTCTTCCCACCGCTGCCAAACTTTCTCCCATTTCTTGGGGCATCCCCAGCTCTCATAGATTGTCTTTTCTGCCAAACAGCACCAATCCATGTCCCTTTTCCATTGGAATACTTTCGGCGGCTGATTGACCCCCCATGCCCCCGCAATGTTCCTCTTGGCGACCATTGCAGCCACCTGTAACCAGGTTTTTTGATATTTGGGCCAATTCTGTTCCTCAGAGACGCACAATATATGCCACCTGGCATCCAGGGAGACTTCCTGTTCTAGCACTTCCGACATAGTCCGAGCTACCTTCTTCCAATAGTTCTGTATGATCGGGCAGTCCCACAAAATATGGAAAAATGTTCCCCTCTGAGTACACCCCCTCTGACATTCCTCAGTTAAAATGCGCCCTAGCTTAAACATAAGTGTGCTGGTGTAATAGGACCGATGCAGTATCCTCAGCTGGACCTGTCTAAATCGTGCCCGGATTGCCACCTCTCTAGGACTCTGCACTGCCTCTGCCCAATCATCATCATCCTCTAGCAATCCCACCTCGGATTCCCACGCCTCCCGCAACTTTATTAGTAGGTCTGGTGAGTTGTTTAATATTTTCTTATATGTACAGGACAGTGCCTTCTCCGGAATTGGGTCCAGCAATAACCTGTCTTCTAGTGGACTATATTCGGGAATCTGATCCCCATCTTTAAGGTGCCTGCCCAATGCATGTTTCAATTGTAAATATCTATAGTACTCCGTGGGTGCCAATTGAAAGTCTATCTGCAGCTCTGAAAACGACATCACTGCCTGCCGCCGCCTCACATCTCCAAGACGTATAATATCTATTAATTTCCATTTCGAGAAGCCCTGCAGTCGACCCACCTCCTGGAGCATTTCACTAGTCCACAGAGGAGTCTGGTCCGTCAGCCGGCCAGCCCTGTCCAGGAACCGATTAGCCTTGGACCATACTGTCAGCACTGTCTGGGTATGCGGGGGCATTCCGGTCTGTCTCTACCGGCCATACAATGCCCATAGGTATCTGTCGGCCCCCATCGCCCAGTGATCAACCCTGTACGCCGGATCATTCCGATCTGCAAAAGCCCAGTCATTAATGACCATTAGGTGCGACGCCCAGTAATACTTTTGAAGGTCTGGGATGGCTAAACCTCCCTCGTATGCCCCCTTCTGCAGCTTGGCCAATGCGATCCGTGTGCCCCCCCCATCCCACAGCAACGTTCTCAACTCACTATCTACGTCTCTGAAGAATTTATCTGGTATCTAACAGGGAGTGTTTTGTATGACATACAGTAATCGAGGTAAAGACATCATCTAGAAAAGGACCGCTCTTCCCATCAGGGAGATTGGTAATTTCCTCCAGTGGGCGACATCACTCCTCAAGCGGTCCAGCTGTGGCTTTAGATTCCCCGCCAAAAACGCTGCATCTGTTTTTTCTATTTGTATGCCCAGGTATCTAAAACTACCTTTAATCTGGAGCTTGGAGTTGGCACCCAGCTGTGGTGGTTGCCCACTCGATAACATATACAGGAGGGACTTATCCCAGTTGATTTGATACCCGGAGTACCCCTCAAAAAGTTTGAAAATCTGGAGTAACCGGTTGATTGTAAACCGTGGTCTCATTGCGTACAAGAGGACATCGTCGGCATATAACCATATCTCTCTTCCCACTGATCTCCCCCGTGGATACCTGATATTATTGGATCCCCTCTGACCCACGCCGCCAGTGGCTCAAGCGCTAGTGCAATTAAGATCTGCGATATAGGGCACCCCTGCCTTGTGCCCTTCTGTAGAGTGAAAGAGCGAGTCACCGAACCATTAACACGGACTCTGGCCAGGGGCTGCGTGTATAGCAACTTGATCCATGAGAGGAACTGGGGGCCGAAACCAAACCTCTTCAGGACTTCAAACAAATAGTTCCATTCAATACTATCGAACGCCATGCGGGCGTCTAGTGACAAAAGTGCCGCTTCCACCCCCGCCTTGGTCTTTACTAGGTACATTACCCCATACAGTCGACGTAGATTGAGCCTGGTACTTCGGCGGTGCATGAAGCCCGATTGGTCCGGATGTATCAGAGACATAATGGGCACCAGAAGTCTGTTCACCAAGACCTTGGCCAATATTTTAACTTCTAGATTTAACAGTGAGATCGGCCGGTACGAACTGCACTGGTCCGGTGGTTTACCGGCTTTGGGGATTACTACTATTGTTGCCGTTTGTTGGTCAGTCATCAGACATCCACGGTCTCTCGCCTCATTGAACATAGCTAAAATATATGGAGCCACAGTGGTAGCTGTACACTTAAAAAGTTCCACGGGTAGCTCTTTAGGCCCCTGTGCCTTCCCCGCTTGCAGATCTTGTATGGCACCCACAATTTCTTCCTCCGTTATCTCCCTTTCAATAGAGTCTCTATCCTCCTCTGTCAGTGTTGGGAAGCGCATTTCTGCCAATAGTTCACAGCAATCTTGGGCCGACCTAACTGGAGTCGATTTATAGAGCTCCTCACAGTAGTCAGCAAATACTCGTGCTATGGCTTCTCCAGCCGAGTGTGTATTCCCGCAGCTGTCCTTTATTTCCGCCACCCAATTTCTCTCTCTATCTCGTTTCTCTAACCATGCAATCATCTTATTGGCTTTATCCCCCAGGTCATATACTCTTTTCTGTGTTGCCAGGGCAGCCGACCTTGCAGCGTTAGTTGCCATATCCTGCAGCTCACATCTCCGGAGATCTAGTTGATGTGCCAGCTCCTTATCCTTTCTCCCGCCCGCCAAATCGGTTGCTTCCATCTCTAGTATTTTCGTCTCTAACCTATCCCAACGCAGTTTCCTCTCCTTGTTTTCTACACCTATACAGGCTTGGACGTGGCCCCTTATCACTGATTTAAACGCTTCCCAAAGAGTACCGGCCTCCTCCACTGACCCTTCATTCTCCTGAAAGTAAAGTTGCGCTCGTTCTTTTACCTTTTGGGCATTCTCTTTATTCTTAAAAAACCAGGCATTTAATCTGGGTGGCAGAGTATATTGACGGGCCGGTCCTCTCACCGATATTTCCACCGGAGAATGATCTGATATACCCCGCGGCCCTATCCTCGCATTAGAGAACCATCCCTCCCCTCCTCTATGTGTCAGTATATGATACAATCGTGAGTAACTTCCATGTGCAGCTGAGTAGAAGGTATACTGATGGATGCCCGGATTATGCAACCTCCAGAATTCAATCAGCCCAAACGACTCAGTAAAAACATGAAGCGGCTCCACCACCCTCTGTCTCTTATTGCCACAGTGTCTCTGTCTTGCCCCGAGTCCATAGTATAGTTCATGTCTCCCCCCAGCACTAACAAGCCCGGAGGGAGACCCAACAGCAAGGTTCCCAATGCCGCAAACGCCTCGGAGCGTGCCACTGGCGGGATAAAGCCGGAAATCAAATTAATAGCCTGTCCCTCCCAGTTCCCTGCGAGAGCCACGAATCTACCCAAGGGGTCATGCCACATTTTATCTACCACTAGCAGGATACTGGTCTTCACCAATATCCCCGCTCCACGGGAGCCTGATGTATAGTCCGCGTGCGCTATTAGTTTATAGCCATGTCTATCTAGTGCTCGATACCTCTGACCCTTAAGATGTGTCTCCTGAATCAGCACAATACCCGGGGAGTGTCGATGCACAATACTACGCTTGATACGGTTTCCCAGTCCATTTACATTCCATGATAAAATACGTAGGCTAGTAGTTCCATGTGTGCCCGCCCGCTGCCCTCCGCGAGGTATCTGAGCTGAACCCTGGCTAATTACCCGCTCCTGTGTAGCCATCCCTGCCGTAGTTGTCTCATCATGTAACTCTCCAATTGTGTCAACCCGTGTTCATGCCCTCGGAGTATAGAATAGCTGACCTTACAACTAAAAAACCTTACAAAACATAACAGTACCCACCCTATTCCAACCCCCCTCCCTGCTACCCTGCTGGCGGGTACAACAACTCCCACCACCCCATGTAATGATATTTTTAAGTTTGTAAAGCATTATTTATTAAGCTCGCAAAACATTAGAGAAATGTGATGTTTGAAATATGTTATGAAATGTAGAAACGTGTATTGTAGTTTGTTTTATTGTACTGAAATTAAGATTGAAATAGGTTGTGCATACTAATATGTGTGATTCCTGAGTCTCTAATGAAAGTAGTAGAGAAAACTGAGGTTTAGAACATGTTGGCAGATGTATTAAACTGTATCACAGTCTATATAACTCTGTACCCATGAAGAGAAAGGAATACATACACTTTGTTGTACAAATCTTCTCAGTTCTGCTCTGTATTTTGGTCACACAGGCAGTCATGTCTTATGTATGTAGGTGCTATAGAGCCTTTCAAATAGACTGTTTAATACCCAGATGCCCTGTTTTATGACCATAAAGGAATACATATACTTTCTTCTACACAAATTTAGAGATCATGCGCTGTGAAACAGAGGTATTCAACTATTTGCATGTTTCTTTTTATGTCTGATGGCACTAGCAAAAGGCACAGACAGACACATGCATGGCTTCAGAAACATGGTGAGAGTTTCAACAGTGATTTAGGAAGGGGTGCTGTTTTAAATTTGTCTAGGCCCAACATTCTGAGCTGTTGGTGAAAACTGAAGCAGCAAGAGAAAAGTGAGCTTTAAGACATGCTGGCAGAGGGATTAGTGATTAGGCGACTTCGTATGAGTCTGTGGAAATGTACACTTGAAGTACGCCTTATAAATTTAGGTGTCTTCTTGAAATGGGAAGTGCAGTCTGTCAAGTTTAAAGGTCTGCATGCTCTTGTGACTGAGGTATGTGTCTACTTGTACATGTATTCTCACACGTGTTATGCATCTGAAAATGCTAGACATTTGAAACACAGGTATACAACTATTTGTATGTTTCTTTTTATGTATGACGCCATTAGCAAAGGCAAAGACACATGCATGCATGCTTTCAGAAATATGGTGAGACAACAGTGACATGGGAAGGATTGCTGTTTTAAATTTGGCTAGGCCTAACATTCTGAGCAGTCAGTGAAAACTGAAGCTGCAAAAGAAAAGTGAGCTTTAAGACATGTTGGTAGAGGGATTGTGGAAATACAGATTTTATAATGGACGTAAGCTCCTCCATTTTATATTTTTGTAGCCACCATTTTGAGGTAAGCTTTTCTTAGTTTGTCTCCTCAGCACAAAATAATGTGCTCCTTTCAGCTACACAGAACAATGTGGATACGTCAAAAGACCCCAGAGCATATGTTTGCTCTCTACTTGCTAGCACGCAAGTAGGGCAGGATGCATTTAACAAACGGTCAATGATTAACATTCCTATTCACTGATATCACATGTATTACAGCCAGCTGCATAAATTGCTTATGTCTACAAATTATTGTTGATACAGGACGTGCGACCTTTTGTTCCATATCCAGATGATTAATCAAGTGAGCGCCTGACTCTGTAACCACAGGCGTGTCTATGTTTATATGTCTGACGCAAGTTATGTACAGTTCTGCTTTATTTCTGTTGACCACGGGATTACTGATGAGTGGTGGGAGTTAATGAGTAATCCTTATATATATATGTTTTGCATGCCATGTATACATATTTCCAGAGGTACTGGTCCTGACTAGTACATGATATCATCCTGGGATTATTAATCATCCTAGGCAGCTGCTAATTTTTCATACCCATTCCCACCTACACTTGTTCCAGCAGAAAGATATATAAGGCTGTCTATGACTGTGTAAGTTGTCCACTTCTCTCATAGCCACATGGAGCTGTGAGGTTGTGTACCCGCTTGAGCGAAATAAATCTTTTTATGTTACAGTTACCTCCGACTGCTGGTCTTCCTTGTTATAGGTGTACCTGTGGGAGGTTGGAGAAGGACCACTTCCACAAATTGGCGACTCTGGTGGGACCTCTCCGTGGGACATCCAACGGCTAGCTGAGTCCGTGGTTGAGAGGTGCGACTGAGGACTGAAGGATCGTAGGGGCCCCTGCACTAAGGAGACAGAGTTTCTCCGCAGCTGCCATCTGAAGTCCCGACTGGCCTCTTGACACAGGATTCCCCGGCAGAGGTCCACGAGCTGATCCCTTTTGAAACAGACGTGTTGTCCGAAGACCAACAGTCGGACGATTTGAGGACACCACAGATTGGTGAGATTGTTCTGTTGCATGTTTTGTTAATTAAGTTTGGTTACTTAAGTTTGTTGATTAGTTTGGTAAAATAATAGTTATAACTACGAAGTACTAGGAACAATGAAGAAATGCATTTCTAAAACGTTCTGTTGTATAAAATCAGGTCACCGGTTGGACGAAAGTGTCCCCACTCCTGTTGAAGACAGTCCTGGTTGGATATTAATGATAAAAAAGGAGTGAATGTGAATTTATACAATAGAATATGGCATCAGTATACAAAAAAAGATAAGGAATTACAATTTCCTATTGATGGTACCTTTGATTTAGCTAAATTACAGTATTTACAACAATGTATGATGGAACGGAAGGTCCGACCCGCTATGTTTGAAGTATTTCAAACATGGGAGAAATCTGCCAGAACTCGGAATATGAAACAAAAACAAGATAGGGAACGAGAGAATAGAAAAACAACCATGGCTAAAGTAGCAGAATATAATAATATAAAAATAAACGAAAACATTGAACAGCATGACAGAGAGTTTAGGATGAAAACAGAAAAATGTTTTGTTGCAATAGAAAAAAGAAAGTGCCCTCCTATCGATGAAGTATTAGAAGATTTGTTAGATAAACCTCCCCCGTATAATATTGTCCAGATTCCTGCCCCAGGTCCCGGGGCTGGGGGTCCACCAGCTACTCAGCAAGCGCCCCTCCTGTTGTGCAGGCTCAGCAGGTAGCCACTCCTGTTGCGCAAGCCCAGCAGATAACCCCTGTTACTAATCTTCAGGGTACACAGGGAGCGGTAGGTTACACCCCAACAGTACCGTCCGCTCCAGCAACATTATCCTCCAGCACCACGCCCCCAATGTTCACAACACCATTTAGCACACACAGTCACTCCCCTATAATAACTATGCGGAGACCGGACCACTGGATAGATTCCCCTCACTCTAGGTCACCAATTAGGGACAGACTGACACCAGACACGCAGGTTAGACACACACGATTAGGCCCTTCTGAAAAGAACGCTATAAAGAAAATGACCAAAAAGTGGATGGACCAAGGGGAAATAACTAAAAGAGAAGCCTGGGACACATTTGAGGGGATGCAGGAATTAAGAGCCAAAAATTTTGTCATTAATAGTATGGTGACGCGATTGTTTGATCACTGTTACCTCTTATTAGAGGATAGTACCGTTGTTTTTACGTCACCAGAATGGTTAAACAAAGTATGGAGGGATAGTGAGCACTCTACATTAACTATCGCGCAATGCAAAAGTGCATTTAATGACTGTTATCAGTTCCAAAAGGAGCTAGATATCATTATATGTGGTGCCACACAAAAACATATCCACCAACATTATGGCCCAGAAATTAGTGGTGATACTTCAGCTTACCCTATGAGAGAGGTACATCCAATTCCTGATCCAAGGCCAGGGAATCATCCCCTATCCCACAATATGTTCATACTCCTTGGACTAGGGCTGATTTGTTAGCCATGAAAAAGGAGTTACCTGATCCTAGAAAAAATCCGAGGCTCTTTTATGAGCAACTTGAATCTGCCATTAATTTAACACCCATGATACTAAAAGATATTGATTTTTTTGTTTGATTTCTTGGTACCTCAAGAAATATGGCGTCCAGTTAGGGATAATAACTGCGCAACCATTCACTGGCCAACCATAGTCGGTGATGATAATAACAGATTAGCAGGAGGAGCCGTGCCACCGTCCTTAATAGCCTTACCAAGGCATATTATAACACGTATGCAGGAAATATTGCCCAGAGAAAAGGTGGATTGGGATAAGATGACGGCATGTCGACAGAAGGAGGGAGAGGAAGTTACCGATTTCTTTAGTAGAATAGAGGAGGTTTTTAAAGCATACAGTGGGCAAGATATACAGACTATACAAGGGAAGCGTATCTTTGCTAATCAGTTTGTTCATAATCTTCTACCTGACTTATCAGATAGTATAAAGACGTACGAAAGCACCTGGACTGCTAAAGATCCAGCTGAATTATTGACCATGGCCTGCTACTATGAGAATAAGAGAAATGCAGAAAAGGGAAAAAAGGATAAGCAAATGAAGGAGTTAAAAACAAAAGCATTGATGCAGCAAGCTTTTCCTGATAGGGGAAGGTCAAGAGGACGTACAAACTTTCAGAGGGGAGGTGGACGTAGTCGAGGGGTTGGTCGAGCTGCTTCAGCTCCGGCGCAACAGAGAGCAGGGTTAGGCTACAATACATGTGCCTATTGCTATCAGGAGGGTCATTGGAAGAATGAGTGCCCTTCGTTACAGGGCCAGGGTCAGACTATGAGAAATAATGCCAATACTTACAGAGGGAACACAACTCCCCACGCAGACAGAGGAAGAGGTAGAGGACAACAAAGAAATTATAATGACACCGACCAGACAAATTATTTCGACCAAAGGAATAATGCGTATTTTACACAGGATTATGCGCAGGATGATGATCATCAGGATTGGACCCAATAGGGATGCCCAGGAGAGGACAGGGAGCGAGTGCAAATACCAGTAGATTCTTCAGGGCCATATGTAACAATGATGGTTGGAGGTGAAGAAAGAGTGTTCCTTCTAGATACTGGTGCCACTAACACATCTATTTCCCACCGCTTGCTCCCCCATGCTCCTCTCTCGGGAAAATTAGATAAGTCGGTGGGATTTTCTAATGCTGTTGTAACAAGCCCCATTTCGCGACCATTGGACTTCACTATAGGCCCCATAACAGGGAGCATGCCCTTTGTATTAACAGAGAAATGTTCACTTAATTTACTAGGTTTGAAGGCTTTAAAAATGATGCATGCTACCATATATTGTACACCAGATGGTGTTTATCTGACTTGCAAGAAATCAGCACTATCTAAGCAGTATCTTGTTGCAGACAAAAATACCTTACCACCTGAACTTCGGGATATTGATCCAAAGTTGTGGGCACATGGACCAAACGATGTAGGAAGAATGGATATTGAGCCAGTACATATTAAAGTAAAACAAAATGTTAAATTACCCCGCATTCCCCAATACAAAATGTCAAAAGAAGGAGAGGAAGGATTGAAATTAGTGATATCAGACTTGCTGCAACGACAAATAATAAGAGAAGTCACAAGTAGCCTATGTAATAGTCCCATTTTACCTGTAGTTAAACGAGATGATGGAACAGAACAGGTCAAATATAGGATGGTTGTTGATTTGAGAGCCATTAATAAAATAGTGGAACCACAATATCCTGTTGTACCCGACATTACTGCAATGTTTTCGTCTGTACCACCTTCAGCCCAGTGGTTCACTGTGATTGATCTAAAAAATGCCTTCTTTAGCATTCCCATACACCCAGATAGTCAGTATTTGTTTAGTTTTAGTTTCCAAGGGAGATCCTATCAATTCTGTCGAGCTCCACAGGGGTATACAGAAAGCCCTAGCATTTATAGCCAGGCATTAAAAAGACAACTGGATAACTGTATTATGCCATCAGGTACGGTATTACTGCAATATGTTGATGATTTATTAATCACCGCTGAAACAGAAGATATTTGTAAGCAGGCTACGCATGATGTTTTAACATTTCTCGCTTTGCATGGACATAAGGTTTCGCCAGCTAAACTACAGTATTGTCGACAGGAGGTAACCTATTTGGGTCACCTCTTGTCGAATGGGGGAGGAGGCTTTCACCTGCCAGAATACAGTCCATTCAGAACATTTCAAGACCTAGAACTCAAAAGGATGTTCGTGCATTTCTGGGAATGGTCTCCTTTTGTAGGCAATGGGTACCAAATTTTTCTTTTCTGGCCAAACCATTATTGTCCTTAACTCACAAGGATGTGCAAGATCCCGTCCCTTGGGAGAATGAACATCACGATAGCTTCATGGCTTTAAAATCTGCTCTATGCAATGCACCTGCTTTAGGTACGCCAGACTATACTAAAAGCTTTGCATTGTTCGTACATGAAAGAGAAGGGTGCGCAATGGCTGTACTAACACAGAAAAATGGAGAGAAGAATAGACCATGTGCCTATTTTTCTTCAACATTGGATCCGGTAGCCAGAGGCCTACCGAACTGCCTAAGAAATATTGCTGCGGCGGCTGCTGCAGTAAAACAGGCAGACTCTATTGTACTAGGACATCCCGTTATGGTTTATGTCCCTCATTCAGTGGACATACTATTAAACAAAACCAAGACGCAGCATTTAACTAATGCTAGATTGACTCATTATGAACTAATATTAATGGCTACTAATGTGACCTTGCAGCGGTGCAACACTATAAACCCAGCTACTCTGATGCCTCTCCCTTCGGAGCAGGATGAAGTACAACATGATTGTGTGATTGTCACTGAAACTGAAACGAAAGGTCGAGTAGATTTGGTAGATGTACCTCTGTCTAAGGTCGATGGAACACTATTTGTGGATGGCTCTTGTCTAAAGAGACCAGATGGAACCACCTCGGCAGCCTATGCAATAACAACCAATAAAACAATTGTTGAAACATGTAAAATACAACAGATGTCTGCTCAGGCAGCTGAATTAATTGCTCTAACTAGAGCATGTGAACTTTCAGAGAAGTTAGTGGTAAACATCTACACTGACAGCCAGTACGCTTGGGGGGTGGCTCATAACTTTGGACGCTTATGGGCCGAAAGAGGGTACATTACATCTGGAGGTGCTAAAATACAGCACGGCACCTTGATTACAAGATTATTAAATGCTCTTGCATTACCAACTAAGTTGGCTATCATGAAGTGTAGTGCACACAAGATAATCACAGACCATGTAGGCCAAGGAAATGCCTTTGCCGATGAAACAGCAAGGCATACTGCATTAAATGAGTACACGTTAACATATGTAGTGTCGAGTGCAGATGAGGAGACGAAAGAAGTTGATCCTTACACGCAGATAAGGGAGATTCAAGCTTTTGCAAGTGAAGAAGAAAGAAAGCAGTGGGTAAAGGAAGGTTATTATTTTGACACACATCTTGGGGCTTGGATGAATACACTTGGACAGAAATGGGTCCTGCCTGATAGTTTTCTCTTGCCCATACTTCAGATGGTCCATGGTCCTGCACATTTGGGAGCTGACGGGATGACAAATACAATTGAGAAAATATGGGAGAACAAAAATATAAGAAAGACAGCTGTAAAACTGTCTAAAAATTGTATGATCTGTGCTCTTCATAACGTGGGAAAAGGGATACAAGTACCACCTGGTCATTTCAGATTGCCAGAATATCCATTTGAATGTCTTCAGATGGACTTCATCGAGATGCCCCCTGCCAATGGAAAACAATATGTTTTAGTTGTCATATGCAGTTTTAGCAATTGGGTGGAAGCATTCCCTTTGAAAGATAATACCGCCTTGAGTACAGCAAAAATGCTGCTGAAAGAGTATTTCCCTCGCTACGGTTTGCCCAAAAGTCTGTGGAGTGATAACGGAGTACATTTTTCGAATAAAATAATGGATCTAGTATGTCAAGGACTGGGGCTAAAACAGAAATTCCATTCAATTTATCATGCAAAATCAGCAGGGCTTGTAGAGCGTTGCAATGCTACCTTAAAAATAAACTGCAAAAAATATGTGCATCAAGTACTCTCAGCTGGGTAGATGCTTTGCTAATAGCCTTGTTCTCTATGAGAACAACTGTTACATCCAAAAACAGACTCTCCCCATATGAGCTTGTCATGGGGAGACCCGCAAATGTATATGGGTTTGCCTCTCCATCAAAGTTGCAAGAATTGACACATTCTGCTTTATTGGATTATTGTAAAGAATTAACTACTGCTCTGTCTACCATTCGCCAACAGGTCAGAGACACTTGGTCCCCGCCTTTGGAAGGAGAAGTGCATGACATCCGGCCCGGGGACTGGGTCCTGACCAAGAACTTTGTAAGGAAAAACAGCCTACAACCCAGATGGAAGGAACCATCTCAAGTTTTGTTAGTCACACAAACAGCAGTGCGATGTGATGGACACAAAAACTGGATTCATTTATCGAATGTGAAAAGAGCACCACCATTCTGGCCAAAATTGCCCCCGGAAGAGGACCGTTCTGACCGAAGAACTGGTGATTGCCCTCCTACCCACATCGACGATCAACGAACTGTATCAGGATATAATCTACGCCCAAGGAAACTGAAGAGTGCTTAGGACGGAGCAAGCACCAACTGCCACGCACTGGGTAGTGCCAACTTTAAAGGACTAACTTGTGCAGTGAGGTTAGTAAAATAAGGACACTGCCGACAAAGATCTGTAGAGCCTGTAACAGTGAGGCCTATAACGAACACTGTTGAACTATCACATCTAAGTGAGATTGTATATTTCGAAGTTTTTAAGCATTATCTCTAACCGTATTGCTATCTGGGACCGTATTTTCGTCAGACATGGAAGATACCTATTCCACCCTTACAATGAACAAAAAGAGGCGTTGGTACTCCAAACTATGCATATTATGTGTGTTATTTTGTGTAATGTCTTTGATAATCGGCTTACTCTATCTTTTAGAGCTTTATCACCCTATAGCAAAACCAGCCCCGCTTCCCTCTGACAAGGTCCCCTCAGTTACTGTAGCACCTGAGGATATGGATCACAGGGAGGAAATGCGTCATAATTCTTTTCTTACCCTACTTCATCAGACTCATCAAGTAATTGAAAAAATAATTGTTGGATATGCATGCAATTTCCGGCATATGTAGACGAAGGACTACCCCTCCTCCAAGTACCCCTGCCGTTTGAAGCATCCTGTTATGCGTTACATACCGTGATGTTGAAGGTTGAGCTAATAGGGGTCCTTAAAAACTTGGTCACCTCCCGTTCTACCACCAGAACATCAACTGTGTCACTATACAACCGATATCAAGATGACATCCTCCAGGCAGGAAATTGCACTGAAGTTGTCTTACCTAATGCAACGTTCCCCTTTTCTAATATATTCACCCCACTATTTTTGGTAAACAATGTAAGTACACCTCCGCTTCATAGAGACGCCAGAGAAATACCCTTTTTGAAAATGAGGCAGCGTAGTGTACTTGGGAGTATATGTATCAGAAGTAATGGTACTTCCGACATGGGGAATAGTACCAATTGTAATATGACATTTGAGATGGCTGCTCAGGAAATGACAGTTCCACTTTATATCGGTGACTCAGTTTATTTCATTTGTGGTTCTAGGGCCTATACTTGGCTACCAGTGAATTGGGGTGGCTGTTGTCATCTAGGTCTTGTGACACCAGCGATGTCTATCAAAAGTACAAAGGAGGTAAATAGAGCCTCCAAAACACTAAGGGGTAAGAGGAGTGTTGATCAAGGAGATACAGTATCAGAGATAGCTGGTGATGTGCTGAAGGCCTTTGTTCCTTGGTATGGCCCTGCCATAAATTCCAGAAATATTCGCAGGTTATCCCGTTTATTGGAAGCAACTGTAGAGGAGACAGCAGGGATTATTGAGAACATCACAGTGGAGCTCAAGGCTGTCAGATTGGTTTCCCTTCAGAACCGGATGGTTCTAGATATGATGTTGGCAGAACGGGGTGGAGTCTGTAGGGTGATCGGGGTGTCCTGCTGCGTGTATATACCTGACTCCTCCACATCAGTTAGGGAAGCTGTCAAAAGACTATATGATATAGGGGCCCAGGCCCATAGTGATGTTGGCTCTTGGGATCCGGCGGGCTCTTTTGGAACACTCTATCGGCATGGGGTTGGAAGATAGGGATGTTCCTAGTGACCATATTCCTCGTAGTAATTGGGTGCTGTGTTTTCATTAATTGCCTACCCATATGTTGCCAGTGTTTGGGGCGACTGCTGAAACCACCCCCAGTCCCTCCAGTGACACTAACTAACGCTCTTATAATGAGGGATATTGTGACTCAACAATTGATGGATATTGATGTTTCGGATAACGCCACCTCCCTCCCAAATGCAGTAGATTATGTTAATGAACGCCATGAGGCCCACTATAGTAACAGTCGGCCAATATATGAACACGTACATTAGGAGTCGATAACAATGTTGGACCTTGCGTCCAAAGGGTCGATTGTGGAAATACAGATTTTATAATGGACGTAAGCTCCTCCATTTTATATTTTTGTAGCCACCATTTTGAGGTAAGCTTTTCTTAGTTTGTCTCCTCAGCACAAAATAATGTGCTCCTTTCAGCTACACAGAACAATGTGGATACGTCAAAAGACCCCAGAGCATATGTTTGCTCTCTACTTGCTAGCACGCAAGTAGGGCAGGATGCATTTAACAAACGGTCAATGATTAACATTCCTATTCACTGATATCACATGTATTACAGCCAGCTGCATAAATTGCTTATGTCTACAAATTATTGTTGATACAGGACGTGCGACCTTTTGTTCCATATCCAGATGATTAATCAAGTGAGCGCCTGACTCTGTAACCACAGGCGTGTCTATGTTTATATGTCTGACGCAAGTTATGTACAGTTCTGCTTTATTTCTGTTGACCACGGGATTACTGATGAGTGGTGGGAGTTAATGAGTAATCCTTATATATATATGTTTTGCATGCCATGTATACATATTTCCAGAGGTACTGGTCCTGACTAGTACATGATATCATCCTGGGATTATTAATCATCCTAGGCAGCTGCTAATTTTTCATACCCATTCCCACCTACACTTGTTCCAGCAGAAAGATATATAAGGCTGTCTATGACTGTGTAAGTTGTCCACTTCTCTCATAGCCACATGGAGCTGTGAGGTTGTGTACCCGCTTGAGCGAAATAAATCTTTTTATGTTACAGTTACCTCCGACTGCTGGTCTTCCTTGTTATAGGTGTACCTGTGGGAGGTTGGAGAAGGACCACTTCCACAGGATCAGTGTACTTTGTATGGGTCTCTGGACAAGACTACCAGTGGTAGTCCACTGTGAAATTGGGTTGTGTCCAAAGGAGACGTTAAAGCGATAGTATCACGTTTGTCCACTGCCTCTACTGACTCCAAAAACTCGCGCAAGGGAGGGAAGAAGCGCAACCAAGGTTCAGCAGAGCCTACACCCTCAATTACTGATAGCCCGGATGTCTTGGCTCCACCTGTCACTAGTCCCCCTTCACCTAGAGGCATTAACGCAGCTAGCTCTCCCCCTACGGCCATATCAGACCCTTTCTTATCTGACAGCGAGCAGGAGCCAACATTATTAACTATCTTGCAGATGTTACAGACTCAGCGAGCTGAGGCACAACAGCATTATGTGCAAGTTAGAGCCGATAATATTTCTATACAGCGCTCATTGTCAGAGGCTACCAGTAAAATAGGTAATCTCACTGCAGAGATGAGGGAACTCCAACAACGAGTTTCAGACAAAGCTACTCAAAAAACCATAGAAAATCATGATAACTATCTGCATCTTGTACTGGCCAAGCTTGAAGATTTGGAAAATCTACAAGGACGAAATAACTTGCGTGTATTTGAAATACCGGAAGGGAAGGAAGGGGAGGTTCCATGTCAGTTCATTGTACAGCTTTTTAGAAAGGCATTTCCAGAGTTATCAGACTGGGATATGTCGTCTCAAATACAGAGGGCACATAGACTCCCTGAATGCACGCCCAGTTCTGGTGTACTTCGGTAACTTCCTTTTGAGGCAAGCTATCTCCATTAAAGCACGGCCAACTATCCAGTATTAATAGACTCAATGTCAATAGTTGTTCGCTCTGACTTTTGTAAGCCTACAATGGACAGGCGGTGGAAACTTCAGCAACTTATAGATCCTCTAAAGTCTGATGGGGCACAGGTTTTTTTACAGGAGCCATCAAGACTTAAAATTGTTAAATAGGGTAAAAGATGGTTTTGTAATACGGAGCAGGAGGCAGCTCAGATTTTGTCTAATATAAGGGTGGCTGTGGCACATTAGTTATTTGAGCCCCCGTTTTTTCTTTCTTTTTCTCTTTTTTGTGATCTGATTGTGCATTCTCTAGGGAGGACTTCCAGTTTGTCTTTCTCTTTCCCTTTCTCTCAAGGTATAAATTAACTTTTTGTCTTTTCTCGTCTAGCATTTTCACCTTTTATTTTAGGGAAGGGGCAGGTTATTGTCGGGTAGTGTGGGAGGTGGGGAACACGGTGGGTGGGAACTCTCGGGCTGTCGAGTTGACAGTCCAGGGATTGGGGTGACTCAGCCAGAGCAGGGGTGGGCGGCTCTTTCAGGTGAGGGGTGGGGTTCCAAAGGTTCGGATGGGGTGTATATGGGGTCAAAAGTCAAATTGGTCAAGGTTATTTTTTGGGTTGATTAAGGATTAAGGTGGTATTCGTGGTGATGGTATTGGTGGTGGTGGTATTGAGGGTGGTGGTATTGGTGGTGGTTGTGGTATTGGTGGTGGTATTTGTGGTGGTGGTATTAGTGGTGGTGGTATTGGTGGTGGTGCTGGTATTGGTGGTATTGGTGGTGGTGGTGGTATTGGTGGTGGTGGTATTGGTGGTGGTATTGGTGGTATTGGTGGTGGTGGTTGTATTGGTGGTGGTGGTATTAGTGGTGGTGGTGGTATTGGTGGTGGTGGTATTGGTGGTGGTGGTATTGGTGTTGGTATTGGTGGTGGTGGTATTGGTGGTGGTATTGGTGGTGGTGGTATTGGTTGTATTGGTGGTGGTATTAGTGGTGGTATTGGTGGTGTGGTATTGGATTGGTGGTGGTGGCATTGGTTTGGTGGTGGTATTGGTGGTTTTGGTAGTATTGGTGGTGGTGGTGGTATTGGTGGTGGTGGAATTGGTGGTGGTATTGGTGGTATTGGTGGTGGTGGTATTGGTGGTGGTGGTATTGGTGGTGTTGGTATTGGTGGTGGTGTTGGTGGCACTGGTATTGGTATTGGTGGTGATGTTGTTGGTGGTATTGGTGGTGGTATTGGTGGTGTTGGTGGTGGGGGTGATATTGGTGGTGGTGGTATTGGTAGTGATATTTGTGGTATTGGGTGTGGCATTGGTGGTG
This sequence comes from Calotriton arnoldi, assembly GCA_963921515.1. Taxonomy (NCBI): domain Eukaryota; kingdom Metazoa; phylum Chordata; class Amphibia; order Caudata; family Salamandridae; genus Calotriton; species Calotriton arnoldi. The sequence goes on from CAWUFW010012591.1 coordinate 338,175, forward strand.
ATGGTGGTGGTGGTATTGGTGGTAGTGGTGGTATTGGTGCTGGTGGTATTGGTGGTGGTGGTATTGGTGGTGGTGGTGGTATTGCTGGTGGTGGTGGTAGTGGTATTGGTGGTGGTATTTGGTGGTGGTGTTGGTGGTGGTGGTATTGGTGGTGGTGGTATTGGTGGTGGTATTGGTGGTGGTGGTATCGGTGGTGGTGGTGGTATTAATGGTGGTGGTGGTGGTGGTATTGGTGGTGGTATTAGTGGTATTGGTGGTGGTATTAGTGGTATTGGTGGTATTGGTGGTGGTAGTGGTATTGGTGGTGGTAATATTGGTGGTGGTACTGGTGGTGGTATTGGTGGTATTGGTGGTGGTTGTATTGGTGGTGGTATTGGTGGAGGGGGATTAGTGGTGGTGTAGGTGGTATTGGTGGTATTGGCGGTGGTATTGGTGGTACTGGTGGTGGTATTGGTGGTGGTGGTATTGCTATTGGTGGTGGTATTGGTGGTGGTGGTATTGGTGGAGGTATTGGTGGTGTTGGCAGTGGTGGTTGTGGTATTTGTGGTTGTGGTATTGGTGGTGGTGGTGGTGGTATTGGTGGTGATGGAGCAGTATTTCGCGAAAGAAACCTGCTCAATTGAACACCCCTATAATACGTACTATCAGTAAGTAGTACTAGAACAACTAATGTGCACATTTACACTACACGAGGGAAGCTTGTTTTGCAATATGCATGAACTAACCCTGCATAATACGTAAATAACCGGAAATGTAATAATCTTGTGTTTAAAACGAATTAATAAGGTTTACATGGCAAGGCCGCATGTGTATTTAGTAAAAAGCATGGTGCGTGTGTTGCTTTAAACTAATAAATAATGCAGCTTTCCTGCTTGTGCTATGTTAGGCTAACCGTTAATATGAGGTAGAGTTAAAGTGGGTGGTAAACAGTGAAAATTGCATTGTCACATAATTAATAAATGTCTGTTTCCCGTTCTTTTAGTAATGGACGAGTCCTCCATCTTTTAAAGTTAGCTTAACCGAGGGCGGGTGGAATTAGGAGCAAGCAGGAACCATGTGACCACATGACTGAACTGCTGTGCAAAGCTGAAAAAACCTGACCTGGTGAAGGACAGAACATTGAAAGCCAGCCAAAGCCAGTGTCATCGTGGGAACGGAATCTGTAGTTTTCAAATGTATTAAAATGTACAATAAATTGTTGCATGTGTACTCATGAGAGAGAAGAAGTATTGATGACTGTATACAAAAATTGTTTAGAACAATGGTATAGTCAAAAGTAGATGATTTCATAATGGGGTGACATCCCACCCCTAGAACCCAACCAATCCCTTAGCTAGAAAATGTGAATTTAGAAACTATTGTGGGATGGACATGTACTTTTAGGGTATAAGAATAGGTACTTTAGGGGTGTGGTTTTTTAGCTGCTGTTGGTGGGTCGCTTAGGCTGAAGGTGTCTGAGAGAGGGAGCTGTCGCTGTTCGTGGGTTTGCTGAGAGGCCTAGCTGTTCCTGTCCTGTCCCTGTCCTGGTTCTTGAGTCTTTGATCCCTGACTCTTGGTTCAGGGGTCCCCCACTGCTGCCTTGGCCTGGGTGGTGGTTTTCCCTTACAGATCCCTTGGGTTTTGTATCTGATCTAACTTAGCATTGCAGAAATTATTTTTGCAGTCGTATTCTTGTTTCTGAAACTTTTGTCTCTTCACCTATCCCCTCCGAATCGTTTGGTTTTAAGTGATAGATTTTACTTGTATCTAATGTCTCTTCATCTATCCACTCTTTACGACGTATATTGAAATAATAGTTCAGTTGTTTCTATGATTAGATTGTTGCTCTCTCTCATGAGGTTTTCAGTATTTGAAATTCTGAATGTGATTGCTATGAGCATTTATTATTACTAGATAAAATCATTAAATCTCACCAAGAGTTTGTGGTTATTTAGCCAGTTTCTAAGTTTAATTATTTAATTTGAGAAAATACCATTACTATCTACTCCTCAACTAATTGGTTCATCAACCAGGTAGATGAAAAGTCAATCATCATTAGCTTAATACGCAAAGTACAGGATGTTAAAATATTGAGCCTGAGTAACAAGAGTAAATTAAAGTAAAGTTAACCAACTTGACACCAGCGCATCAGGGATTTGGGTGAATGTGTATGGGCCAATGTATGATGTTAATGAATATTTATCCCTTATCAATTTATTGGGTTCGCGCTGGATCAGTTTCTTGGCAGCAGAGGACGGTTTAATTATTGATTAGTTTAGTAATGGGTATTGAATATTGATTATATGTCTTAACATGAAGAGTTAGTGTCCTGTTCTATGTTGTCTAGAAGTACAGGTGTGGAGTTGCCTGAGGAATCCCAGGAAGGAATTTGCCTGAAGTAGGCAGAAGAAGAGTGTGGTAAAGAAATCACACTGCAGAAGTACTTTGTCTGCTGTAATAATACTGAAAAGCTACGTAGGGCTGTCATGTTATAATTAGGGAAAATTTGTATGTAAGTAAAGTGCCTGAAATAGCGAAGGGTCCACTTTTGAAACTCTAGCAGTATCCCCGGGGGAGTAACAGGACACCTTTTTAATGCCAAAAAGTCCTCTTGTGAAACTTCGGCTTTATCCCTAGAGGAGTAGCAGGTCTCCCCGGAGCTTGTTAGAGAAGTGAGATAACGCTGGTTGTTATTAATACTTGCAGTGTAAGGATCTCTTGGAAAAGTAAAGACTATCTCTTTATTTAGCGGAACAGACAAAGTAGCATTGTCTTTTTATGTTGTTATTAACCGAGTAAGAAAAATTTAAAAAATATTTTCGTAAGATTTTGTGAAGGAGGGGTCAGTAGAAGGAGTGAATACTGACGTCACAAAGTGCTGCGCTGGTATTGGACGAAGCAGCGGGCGTATATCGAGAGTAGATTGTAAAGGGAGGATCAGTAGAAGGAGTAAAAACTGACGTCACAAAAGGCCGCGTTGGCATTGGTTAGATAGCGGGTGTGAACAAAGCTCCGATTGGTTAACTGGTGTGAGTCACGCTGACATTGGTTGAGACTGTAGTTATGTAGGGAGCTGTGACTGGTTGGTTGGTGTGAGTAGCGCTGGTATAGGACAGGACTTAACGAATAGGGAAGAGAGAATTACGGAGAATTTTTTGGGGAGTTATTGTTGAAAACACATTAGTAAAAAAGTTTGAAAATGGGTTTGCTAAAAACGATAAAGAGTTTCTTTAAGAAAGACAAACAAATTGTGACTAGAGAGGGAATTCCAATTCCACCCCCAAGAACGCCTGCCTCTTATATGATGATGGAGCGAGGGTACCATACTTGTGTTTGTTTAGAGAACTGGATGAAATATACGAAGGATGATGGGATGTTAGCTTTCCCTGAGTTTGGTACATTTAATGTAAGGATTTTACAGAATTTGAGAAATAGGATGAACTCGCTAGAGCCAAATCCTAGACTTACCCAGTATGAAGCATTGGAAGAATGGGAAGTAGAAGCTTTTGAGCGAGAAAAAGATAGAAGTGGTAGATGATTCAGAGTTTTTTTGCCTAGATATCCATTTGAGAGGCGAGAAGATCAAATGAAAGATGGAGAAGAGCTGTAGTGACCGAGGGTCTATACCCAGTTTTGACAGTAGGGAGTCAGACAGGTACTAATTGTAAAGAGAAAAAGAAAAATATGGAAACGTCCGGAGAGGGCTTAGATGAAACTGATGATGAATTGTTAGAAGAAATTATGACAAAGACCTCCGCCATATGAAGAAAATTCAGGAGAGATGATTCTAAGTGCCCCACAAATGGTAACCCCATTAACTCCCCAAGTTACCAAAATAGCTAGAACAGTGCGAGAAAATGAAGTGAGTTTGTTAAATAAGGCTAGAATGGATCAGGTACAGAAACTAAATCAGTTAAATTTGAATGCAGAAGCTTTGACGGTACCAGTGACAATTGGTCCCGTGGTTCCCTTATTTGAAGAAAAATCGAGTTTGCCAAAAGTACACACATTGTCAGTTCCAAGAAGTAGTGTAAGGAGTGAAATAGTGTCAGTAAAAAATGAAGACAAGATGACCACAATACCACACTGTTATACCTACCAGTCGGTGATTTATTAACAGAGACCCCGAAGAGAAGTATTCAATTAGACCCAAGGAAAATAGGGCCAAATATTACTCCAGTAGCACGGAGTTCAGCAGGTCGCTCTCCAGAAGAATTAACTAATTGGATAAAAGAAATTACCAAGCCAAAAGCTCAACCACAGAGTATAAATGTGAGTCAATTGAAAGTAGATTTAGAAGAGATGATTATTGGAACAGTAAGTCCAGATAGATTAGGGACTTATAGTGAGGAAGAGTTGCTGTTTTTGTATAAAAGTATTACTTGGAGAGCGAAGAATCTTCATGAGAAACTATCAGAAGCTGCTAGTGAGTTTGGTGTAGATATAGAAAAGTCAAAAGTGTTGCAGAAAACGTACAGAAGGTTTTTTAATGACAAGGATTTAGAGAGTTTGAATATGTCCAGGAAAAGATTGGAGATAAAACAAAATAATGAATATTCTGAAGAAATGGGGAAATGTAGAACGATGGAGTAGTAAATGAATGAAAAAGAAGGAATAAACTACTGTTAAGGAAACTTTCCATGTTAAAGAAAACCGAGCAAGTTGAGAGGGCATGTCCAATGAGAGAGGTTCCAGGTGGTGGATATGTTCATGTACCGTGGACTAGACAGGATATATTATCATTCACCAATGATTTTCCCAGATTGCGAGAGAAGCCAGTTGAGTGGTATAAACAAGTAGATAGATTTGTTAAGGTTTCAAAGGTATTGTTGAAAGATTATGGTCTTTTTGAAATAGTGGTCCCAGCTGATTTGTGGACAGAATGTAAAATTACTATTGACTGGCCTATGGATAATTATCCCCGGGATGCAAAAACAGGGGCACCATCTGAAGAAGTGATGAAAAAGTACCATCAGGTCATTACTTTCTTGAAAGGGAAGATTTCCCCTAAAGAAACAGATTGGGTTAAGATTGACAGGACGACCCAAGAGCCTAAAGAGTCAGTGCATGCATATTATGAGAGATTGTTGCAGGTGTTTAAGCAGTACAGTGGGTTTGAGAATATTGAAGATAAAGATATGGGACATTTTGTGTATCGATTCGTATATGGATTGAAACTAGAGAATAGTGCAATGATAGAGTAGCATATGCTCTGCTGGCAAAGCAAATCAATAGACAAGAGTTTGAGGTATGCAAAATATTGTAGTGATGTCATTGATTCAAGGCTTAAAAAGTTAAAGGAGAAAATGATGTGGGCACAAGTGAAGATGGCAGAGCAGCAACAGGAAAATGGTAATGTGCAACAAAGTCAGTCAGGCTGGTCAGGTATACAGTGGAGGTAAAGGAAAATTTAAAATGAGTAAGGAAGAAGCTAAAAAGAATTTTCCTTGTCATATGTGTGGAAAATTTGGACATTGGAAGAATGAGTGTTGATCTGGTAAAAAGGATAATGGAGTAAATCAAAATTTAAATCCACAGATGCAGAATGAGGTGATTGGGAATCAGCAGCAGCAGGTAGTTACTCCACAGTTACAGGTGGCACAACCTCCTATACCCCGTAATGTGAATGGTCATATGCAGATGTATAGTGCAAGTACTGGATTCCACGGAGAAGAGCAGTTTGGTAAGAATCCACTGGTTTCGCAGTATTTGTTGCGGTGCAATGAGAGTGATTCAGATTTGTCTCAATGACGGTACCTGAGGGGGGAGGAAGAGTGCGTACTTGGCGCATCTTTAGCGGTAGATCAGTCAGGTCCATTTGTTGATGGAAAGGTAGAAGGTAAAGATATCACCTTCTTGTTGGACACTGGTGCTACCCGTTCTACTGTGAGCAGCAGAAATTCCAAACCTACCCCTCTCGGGAGAAACTATACAAGTTGTAGGCGTTGCAAATAAACATATTAGAACTCCTGTCACAGCCCCGATAGAAGTTCATATTGAAAATTTCAAAGACATGCATTGGTTTGTGGTATGTGATTCCAGTCCCGTTAATCTCTTGTGCAGAGATTTGTTGTGCAAAATGAATTGCACCATTTATTGTACACCGGATGGTGTTGCCTTTATGACACCTGATGAGGATGTCGAGTACAAAGTAATGATGGCCCAAAGAGAATCAGAAGTGAGTGAATTATATTCACTCCTCATTGAGGAAGATTTGCCTGAAGAATTAAAAGGTACAGTGAGATCAGAAGTGTGGGATTTCACAGAAAAAGAGATTGGGTTAATGACAAATGTGGATCTAATTCAGATTACAGGATGGTGCTATATATCCAAATACCCCACAGTACAAAATGAGTCCAGAAGTAATTGCTGGAGTCACACCTGTGATTGACCAAATGATTGAACAGGGGATTTTAAAAGAAATAATGAGCAGTCCCTGTAATTCACCCATTATTGGAATTAAAAAGCCTAATGGAAAATATAGAATAGTTCAAGATTTAAGAAAGGTGAATAAAATTGTGGTACCATGTTGTCCAGTAGTGCCAAATCCAGCAGTAATTCTTTACCAAATTCCCTGCGATGCTGAATGGTACACCGTTATTGATTTGTGTCAGGCATTTTTCTCCATTCCCTTGCACCCGAAAAGTCAATATTTATTTGCATTCAGGTTCGGAAACCATGTCTTGGCATGGTGCCGAGTTCCTCAAGGATACACTGAGAGTTCTTCGATCTTTAATCAGATCTTGAACAAATGTTTGGAGACTTTGGTCATGCCTGAAAACTCTGTTTTGGTTCAATACATAGATGACCTACTAGTGGCATCAAAAACACGAGAAGCATGTGTAACAGACACAATTGCTTTGCTGAACCATTTAGCAGTAGGAGGACATAAAGTGTCACCATCTAAATTGCAATACTGTAGACAGGAAGTTCAGTATTTAGGTCACAAGATAGAAAAAGGGGTCAGAAAGGTGACGCAAGAGAGAATCAGTGTGATCAAGAAAATGAATCCACCTAGAAATCAAAAGGAAGTGCGAATGTTTTTGGGAATGGTTGGATACTGCAGACAGTAGATCTATGGTTTCTCACTGATTGCAAAACCCCTACAGAGGTTGACATGTGAAAGATCCAATTGTGTTGGACGAGGAGAGTATGGAATCTTTTTCAAGATTGCGAAACAGCCTTTGTCGAGCACCTGCTTTGGGAATGCCAGATTACTCTAAAGAATTTGCATTGCACTGTTGTGAGAGAGATGGATGTGCACTTGCAGTCTTAACTCAAAAACACGAAATGGCACGACGTCCAGTGGCATATTTTTCTGCTACCCTGGATTCAGTGGCTGCAGCATTACCAGGCTGTTTAAAAGCAGAAGCCACCACTTGTATAAGTCTGAACAGAGTGAAGCAATTGTGATGGGTTATCCTGTTAAAGTGTATGTGCCACATTCTGTTGAGATTCTTTTAACACGCACTCAGACTCAACATATGACCTCTAGTCGGCTGACTAAATATGAACGAGTGATTCTAGGTGCTGAAAATGTGACAGTGGTGAGATGCACTACTGTGAACCCCGCTACATTGTTACCAAATTCAAGAGGTGAGAGAGGAAGCGGAACATAATTGTCTGGAAGTGACAGAACTTTGTACTAAGCCTCGTCCAGATATAGAGGATGAATCCTTGGAAGAATCAGATTGTGAATTGTTCTGGATGGATCATGTTTGAGAAACGAAAAGGGTGAATTGTGTGCTGGTTATGCTGTCTGCACCTTATCAGGAGCACTAGAAGCATCTTGTTTGAAGGGGGTAAACTCCGCCCAAGTTGCAGAGTTGATTGCTCTGGATAGAGCATGTAGATTGGCAAAAGGTCTAAAAGTAACCATCTACACCGACAGTCAGTACGGATTTGGAGTCGTACATGACTTTGGTCAGCTATGGCTGCAAAGAGGATTTCTGACTTCCTCAGGTACCCCAATTTGGAATGGAAAAACTGTAAAAGAATTATTAGAAGCTTTGCAGTTACCAAAAAGAATTGCAGTTGTAAAATGTGCTGCACATCAATCCGGAGATGATGATGTGACAAAGGGCAACAGATACACGGATCAATTAGCGCGTTACTGTGCACAAAACACGAAGGCCATAAACAGATCAATTGATAGACAAAATACCGAATGCCACCTTATGTACGCAACCACATTTGAGACTTGGGATGAAGTGAGGCAAATGCAGGAAGAAACCAGTGATGAGGAAAAGAAAGAATGGAGTAGAACAGGTTGTAGGAAAAATACAGAAGATGAGGTATGGGTCTATCTCGATGGGAGACCAGTCTTGCCAGATTCATTACTTTCTCACATGGCCAGGATGTACCATGGACTCACAAATATTGGAAGCGATGCAATGATTAGACTGTTCAAGCAGACATGGTATAATCCAAAGTTCAGTGTTATCGCAGAAAGTTTATGTCAAAGGTGTGCCATATGCCAAAAACAAAATCCAGGAAGAAAAACAGTTGTGAGTTGGGGTGTAATCGGGAAAGCAGGAGGTCCTTTTACTAGACTTCAGATTGATTTCATTGAGTTACCACCATGTAACGAGCTGAAATATGTCCTTGTCATTGTTTGTTTGTTTTCTCGCTGGGTAGAGGCCTATCCAACGAGAAGGAATGATAGCCTTACAGTGGCTAAGCTGTTGTTGAGAGAACTGATCCCTAGGTTTGGTTTTCCAGTCACTTTGGAATCTGATAGAGGATTGCACTTCAATAATGAAATAATTCGGATGATTTGTGCAGCATTACAAATTGAGCAGAAGCTGCATTGTGCCTATCGACCAGAAGCATCTGGTATTGTTGAACAGATAAATGGCACAATAAAGTCTAGATTAGGGAAGGTATGTGCATCCACAACACTGAAATGGCCTGACGCTTTACCCCTTGTATTGATGAGTCTTAGAAGTATTCCTGACAAAAAGACTGGATTAAGCCCCCATGAAGTGTTGATGGGAAGAGCCATGAGACAAGTATACATACCTGCGAACAAACTGATGAATATGTCTGATGATCGTGTGCTAGATTATTGCAAAGGACTGGCTGACCTGGTGCGTTCTGTGTCCCGCCAGGTTGGAGGAGATGCCACAACGACACAGCGGAACCAAGCACATGATTTGAAACCTGGTGAGTGGGTCCTAGTCAAGAAACACGTGAGGAAAACGTGTCTAGATCCCCGTTGGAGCGACCCTTACCAGATCATATTAGTGACGACCACAGCAGTGAAGTGTTTTGGCTTGCCAAATTGGATACATGCAAGCCATACCCGCCTAGTCCCAAGTCCAATTGAAAGACCTAAAGAACAGCAACTGGTAAATCAAAATCAAGAACCAGCAGCTGAAGTGTGCGAAGCTGAAGAGTCTGAAGTGACAGCTTCTGATGAACATTCTGACGATGAACAGCCAAGCACAAGTCAAGTAAAGTGGGCACCAGATACTGGGACTGAAAAGACTGCTGCTGAGTCAGAAGAAGGTGAGGCTGTCGTTGAGCCAGAGGGAAGTGAAGCGGCTGTCGAGACAGAAGAAGGACAAACCGCTGTTGAGCCAGAAGTAGGAACAGACGAGAGTGAAGTCACAAATGAGCTAGAAGAAGGTGAACTCACTGAAGAATCAGGAACAAGTGTTGAGCCTACAGAAACAGCAATACGAAGGAACAGTGAGGACAGATAGAAAGAAGACTGAATAAAAGAAATGGTGAAGAAAACACAGAAGGTGAAAAGGTAGTACAGAAAAAGAGAGCTAGAAAAGGAGACAATTAGTCAAGTGGAATAAGAAGACTAAAGTATAGAATAGTAAAAAGAAGATTGAGGAAAAGACCAGAGCAAAGTAACGAAGTCTCAAGTCAAACAGAACCAGATAGTACAAGAAGAAAAGCAACCCGAAAAACAAAAAGAATAAGAATTCCATGTAGAAAGTACAGAGCTCCTGAATGGACCTACGTCATACTAGAAGAATTTGAACGTCTGGGCTTAAGTGAAGAACATGACAGTAGTGATACTGAAAAGGAAGATGAGAACAAACTGAGACCACCTTAAAAGGAATTGAAAAGAGATTAAGGTGAAAATTGTCAATTAAAGCTGAATTAAAGACTCAAGAAAGACCAAAGGACTGAAATAAAAGAAAGGGGTGAAGAAGAAAGTCATTAAGTGTAGGCTTACACAAAATCTATTTTAGACATTTTTTAGAATAGAGATTTTTGTATTTTCTGTAGTATATCAAAATGGCAGAAGCAGAAGTGACTGGACAACCAAAATCTAGTCTAAAACGTAGATGTATTAAAACCTGCTTATGTAGTGTTTTTCTATTAACACTTATATGGATATTATTAATTGTTGTCATACCAAATTTTAATGTAAATAACAGTGGAAATAATACTAATGATGTGTCAATTGAAGGAATGAAAGATGTTTCTAAACTGCCTATAAATACTAATTTAGAACAAATGGATGGAAGCATTTTCCATCATGACAAATCAATTAGTGATTTTTCGTTAAATTTTTTTACTAAGTTGTTGTATGAATATACTAATACTATGAATGTGAGTGATTGTTATGTCTGCATGCAATTACCTTCGTCTGTCTCTGAAAGTGTAACGTATCACCACCTTTCCCTAACATATGGTGTGTCATGTAGTGTCCTCAGCAGCCTATTCTATGTGACAGGTAAACTGGAATATCAGTATACTGATATAGATTTAGTATTTTCAGAAGTACCAATTATAAGGGAATTAAATAAAGTAGTAAGTGGTAAAAATACACGCTATATGGGAGAATTTTTCCATATCGCTAAAACCTTAGATGTAGAATATGCCTACAAAAACAATTTTACCTGTAGTTTACATGTTGAAGAAAAATTATTTTTAGATATGGTAGAAAATAGAAGAGCAAGTTTCCAGAAGAAAGCTGATGAACAGAAATCACAGGCACCACCTTGGGCTTTTAGAGAAGGAAATTATGAAAAGGGTGAGACATACGCTGCGATGTCCCTGGACTGGTCACAGAAAGGGAAACTATGTTGGTTTAGATCAAAGACTAACTATAACAATTATTTTATTGGCACTAGTGAATGTGAGCATACTTTCCAAATTACGGGAGGATGGGGATTAAAGGGTGGAACTGATCCTGTATTCCCTGGAATCTATTATGTGTGTGGTAAGAAAGTCTATTATAGGTTACCTGCACATTGGTATGGAAGCTGTTATTTTGGAATTGTTTTTCCAAAAGTCTACCATGTAGACCGAAAGGACAATAGTGTCAATGAAATAAAACAAGGACTAATGCGTAGTAAGAGAGCAAGTTTTTTGGAAATAGTAGGTGATATTTTTGGTGCACTAATACCCTCAGTTGGAGTTGTTTTAAATTCACACAAAATTCGAAAATTGTCGACAGTGGTTGCTCGTTTATCAACAGATATTGCTGGTGGTTTCTTGATGGTTGATACCGAAATGGTGGCAATCAGATCAATGGTTTTGCAAAATCGACTTTCCTTAGATATTCTTTTGGCAAAAGAAGGAGGAGTCTGTGGCATGTTGAAAATTCAACACTGCTGTACCTATATCCCGGATAAAAGAAAAGGGATAGAAGGATATATTAGAAATATGACAAAATTGCATAATGATCTAACCCAACTGGAGGTTGACGGTGTTTGGGAGAAACTTGGTAAAAGTTTTTCCTCTGCAAGTAAATGGTTTTCTACCTTTGGAAGTAGTTTATTGGGAAAAATAATAATGCCAATATTTTCAATTGCAGTAGTAACTCTAGTAATATATACAGCGTATAAGTGTTGTAGATGCATAAGAGAAAGAAAAGATGCAACAGATGAAAAGAATAAAAGAAAAGGAAGAAAGAAAGAGAAAGATAGAAGAAATAGAATTAGAAAATATAAATGGAGAATGATGAAAAAGCTAGATGAAAGTGCCATAAAAAGAGAGAGAGAAAGTAAAATCTAGATGAAATGGAAGGTGGCACTCGGTATGGTGAGTATTTATGATGGCTCCTAAAAGCCATCAGAGGGGGGATTGATGGAGCAGGATTTCGCGAAAGAAACCTGCTCAATTGAACACCCCTATAATACGTACTAACAGTAAGTAGTACTAGAACAACTAATGTGCACATTTACACTACACGAGGGAAGCTTGTTTTGCAATATGCATGAACTAGCCTTGAATAATACGTAAATAACCGGAAATGTACTAATCTTGTGTTTAAAACGAATTAATAAGGTTTACATGGCAAGGCCACATGTGTATTTAGTAAAAAGCATGGTGCGTGTGTTGCTTTAAACTAATAAATAATGCAGCTTTCCTGCTTGTGCTATGCTAGGCTAACCGTTAATATGAGGTAGAGTTAAAGTGGGTGGTAAACAGTGAAAATTGCATTGTCACATAATTAATAAATGTCTGTTTCCCGTTCTTTTAGTAATGGACGAGTCTTCCATCTTTTAAAGTTAGCTTAACCGAGGGCCGGTGGAATTAGGAGCGAGCAGGAACCATTAGACCACATGACTGAACTGCTGTGCAAAGCTGAAAAAACCTGACCTGGTGAAGGACAGAACATTGAAAGCCAGCCAAAGCCAGTGTCATCGTGGGAACGGAATCTGTAGTTGTCAAATTTATTAAAATGTACTATAAATTGTTGCATGTGTACTCATGCGAGAGAAGAAGTATTGATGACTGTATAAAAAAATTGTTTAGAACAATGGTGTAGTCAAAAGTAGATGATTTCATAATGGGGTGACATCCCACCCCTAGAACCCAACCAATCCCTTAGCTAGAAAATGTGAATTTAGCAACTATTGTGGGACGGACATGTACTTTTAGGGTATAAGAATAGGTACTTTAGGGGTGTGGTTTTTTAGCTGCTGTTGGTGGGTCACTTAGGCTGAAGGTGTCTGAGAGAGGGATGCGTCGCTGTTCGTCGGTTTGCTGAGAGGCCTAGCTGTTCCTGTCCTGTCCCTGTCCTGGTTCTTGAGTCTTTGATCCCTGACTCTTGGTTCAGGGGTCCCCCACTGCTGCCTAGGCCTTGGTGGTGGTTTTCCTTTACAGATCCCTTGGGTTTGTATCTGATCTAACTTAGCATTGCAGAAATTATTTTTGCAGTCGTATTCTTGTTTCTGAAACTTTTGTCTCTTCATCTATCCCCTCCGAATTGTTTGGTTTTAAGTAATAGATTTTACTTGTATCTAATGTCTCTTCATCTATCCACTCTTTGCAATGTATATTGAAATAATAGTTCCGTTGTTTATATGATTAGATTGTTCCTCTCTATCATGAGGTTTTCAGTATTTGAAATTTTGAATGTGATCGCTATGAGCATTTATTATTACTAGATAAAATCATTAAATCTCACCAAGAGTTTGTGGTTACTTAGCCAGTTTCTACGATTAATTATTTAATTTGAGAAAATACCATTACTATCAACTCTTCAACTAATTGGTTCATCGACCAAGTAGATGAAAAGTCGATCATCATTTGTTTAATAGGCAAAGTACAAGATGTTAAAATATTGAGCCTGAGTAACAAGAGTAAATTGAAGTAAAGTTAACAAACTTGACACCAGCGCATCAGGGATTTGGGTGAATGTGTATGGGCCAATGTATGATGTCAATGAATATTTATCCCTGATCAATTTATTGGGTTCGCGCTGGATCAGTGGTATTGGTGGTGGTGGTGGTATTGGTGGTGGTGGTATTGGTGGCATTGGTGGTGGTGGTGGTGGTGGTATTGGTATTGGTACTGGTGGTATTGGTTGTTTTTATTGGTATTGGTGGTATTGGTGGTGGTATTGGCGGTGGTGGTGGTATTGGTGGTGGTGGTGGTATTGGTGGTGGCATTGTTGGTGGTGGTGGTATTGGTGGTGGTATTGGTGGTGGTATTGGTGGTATTGGTGGTGGTGTTGGTGGTGGCATTGGTGGTGGCATTGGTGGTGGTATTGGTTGTGGTGGTATTGGTGGTAGTGGTGGTGGTGGTGCTATTGGTGGTATTGTTGGTGGTGGTGGTATTGGTGATGGTGATATTGGTGGTGGTGGTCGTCTTGGTGTTGGTGGTGGTATTAGTGGTGCTATTGGTGGTGGTATTGGTGGTGGTGGTGTTGGTGGTGGCATTGGTGGTGGTATTCTTGGTAATGGTGGTGGTGGTATTGGTGGTGGTGGTATTGGTATTGTTGGTGGTGGTATTGGTGGTGGTGGTCGTATTGGTGGTGGTGGTCGTATTAGTGGTGGTATTGGTGGTGGTATTGGTGGTGGTATTGGTGGTGGTGGTATTGGTGGTGGTGTTATTGGTGGTGGTGTTATTGGTGGTGGTGTTATTGGTGGTGGTGGTATTGGTATTGGTGGTGGAGGTGATATTGGTGGTGGTGGTTTTGGTGGTGGTATTGGTGGTAGTGGTATTGGTGGTGGTGGTATTGGCGGTGGTGGTGGTATTGGCGGTGGTGGTGGTATTGGCGGTGGTGGTGGTATTGGTGGTGGTGGTATTGGTGGTGGTGGTATTCATGGAGGCGGAGTATTAATGGTGGTTGTATGTTGGTGGCGGTATTGGTGGTGGTGGTATTGGTGGTGGTGGTGGTGGTGGTGGTGTTGTTAATAAAACAGGCTTTTGAAAACAACCTGTCAAGTGGCTTTAGTGCAGATGACATGTAACACAGATGTGCTGTTGTCAGCTTCAGCCCATTAGCACACGATTATGTGCTTCCTGGAATTCACATGACTTAAGTCTCTAATCATTTCTAAATCCATTTTACTTGGGTGTTGAAACAGACACGAGATAATGCCCGGTTAAAGTGATTGGAAGCAGGCGCCCATGTTACGGGGGCGGCCCTGCTGCTTAAAAAAACACAAGCGGTTTCAGCTGATGCAGCGCATGTCAGGCCTGCAGTAAGAGAAACTCAATAAAGTAAATAGTGCTTACGGACTAAATAACAGGTCCTGTGTAACAACTGAAGTAAAAGGGCCAGTCCCGATGGGAGAGTATAAATGAAGACAAGGCCGTACTAAGGAGGGTCTAACAAGCCTATTAACGAATCCGAAGGCAGCATTTACGAAAGGCAAAGACACAAGCCAATGAAAAATATGGGAGGAGAGTGGACGCAGCTTCTCTCCCATACTCTACTATAGAAGTCTCGCACAGTGAGCAGTGTATGCGCGCTGCCGCTAGGCTCGACCTAAAAAGCAGGCCCAGTGTTAATGTTTCAGGAAACTCACATTATTGTTCTGGTTTGGAGGAAAATGTTTTGTTAGTATAAATAGTATGTAACTTACAACTGGCCAGATGGAATCCCTACTGCACCACTAGTGAGCACAAATGTGGTGAAGTAAAAATAATAAACATACTGGTGCTTAGGAGATGCATGCTAAGCTCACCCAACTCCTGTGGGTCAGAGCACCAGCCTGTGGCAGGTTAACTAAGTGACACAAACCAGCACACAATGTTGTGAACTGTTGCCTTTATCAGACCCGGACACAGTGTTGTGAACTGTTGACTCTGTGTTGCTGTTCTCTCGTTTCTTTCTCTCTACATTGGGTGTGCTGTCGTCTTGCGGTTATTGTTGAAGCCCTGGCACTTTCAAAGTTGTCTTTATGGAGTTCATTGTGCACTCCTAGTGGCACGTGCATGCCACACTACTCCAGAAGTAGGGAACCCCTGTGGTTACTGTAGGACAGTGGCGGTGCGTCCATTGGGGCGCTGGGGCGTTGCCCCACTAATGCCACATGGCCCCAGGGCCCATTCATTGTTCTACTTCTAGTTCTATAATAAATGATGGCCCCAGGGCCCATTCATCGTTCTACTTCTAGTTCTATAATAAATAATAACTCTCGGCTCACTGACGCTAATTCCGGCACCGGGTCACGCCCACTTGGGGACTGACAGACTACTGTTGTTGTGAGCGCAGCGCAGCAGCAATAGTGCGCATGTTCGGTTTTGGGCTGGTCATTTTTACGACCAGCCCGAACATGCGCACTAGCCTTCCCCTTAGGAGAGCGAGTGTTGCTTCATGCAGCAGCCCCCGGTCTCCTAATGGGCGGGGAGTATCCCTGCTCTAGCCAATCCTGGCGCTGCTAATGCAGCGTCCAGATTGGCTGAGAGTGAGACACCGCGCAGTCTGAGGCTAGCATGAGGCTGGCATAAATATCATTGGGTGCCGCGCGTGGGTGGCACAGCACTGCCGCACTTGGTGAAGCGTATGGCCAATAACTGTGTCTTATGTGAAGCCATGCAGACAGTGATTGGCCATTTCGTTCGTGGTGACGTGACGTCATCGCAGCAGACCGTCACCGCGCCACACGACACCTCGTGTTAGTGCCTACTGCTTGTGGCTCGTCCGCTCGTGGTGTACTTCGGATCGGATCACACCTCGCTCTCAGCCTCTGGTTGGTTCAAGAAAGATCCCCTGATCATCACTGAGATTGAGAATCAGTCAGATTATCAGATAGATATTGAAAAAGTAAGAATCCGTAAATGCATCATTGCACGTTTGGCCTATGATATGATGTGTTTCATTAATGTAACGGTTAACCTTAAACCTTGTAGGTTAGTTGTTGATTTTCTCGGCGCTTTCCTGGCCCAGAGTGCACAAGCAACCGCCAAGGCCTGCACCAGGGGCTTGTTAGCAGCCTGGCCTGGGACAACCTTAATCTCACGTTTTGCCTTTATCATCAAATCCATTCCTCTGATATTAACACAACTGAGCAGCATCCCACCGTGTTCCTCCAGTTTCGGAATTGGTGTATCCGAGGCCTTCTGCTAATCTGCAGAGAGCGGCCTCCGCACTGTACTTTTGCTTGATCAATAGGGGCCTAAGGGGAAGCGAATCTGGGCCGGTGGAAGTTGCTACATGCTGGCACACATTTGAAAGTAGGGGTGGACAGGTAAGTACAAGGCGCTGCCGCGACCAGAAGTGATTTGGCTAGTGGATGTCATGGTGCGCGTAGGCTCGGCCATAGGGGCAGATCTACAAGAAAGTGCCGCAGCGTGGCGCTGCAAGCCCTTTGGCTGCGCCACGCTGCGGCACTTTCAGAGCACAGGAATGCGACATATTTACAAGAATATGTCGCATTCCTGTGCTCTCCCCTGCGCTGGCGCACAAACAGCTGCCAAGCGCCGGCGCAGGCACCCTTGCACCATGGTGCAAGGATGCCTGCGTCATGGGGAGATTGTTTTGTGCAGGAAGGGGCACCTTTCTGCACAAAAACAATCAGTACAGGCTTTTCTCTTTCAATGCGTGCTGCAGAATGCAGCACGCATTGAAAGAGGAAAACGAGGAGAAATGAAAACATTTCTCTCGGTGCGCCGCTACGCCACCTCTAGGGTGGCGTAGCATTCACACGCATCTCCAGAGTTACGATTACTCGTAAATCTGGAGATGTGTCTTGTTCCATGGGTGCTGCGTGGGAACACCCACAGCAACACCCATGGAACGCCCCTTCAACGCAAAGTGCTGCGTGTGAAGGACGGTATTTACAAGGAGAGGAAAAGTCACGCATGGTGGCTTTTCCTCTCCTTGTAAATATCGAGGAGCCCCCTGCGCCACCAGTACGTCACGAAAAGTGACGTACTGGTGGCGCAGGGGGCTTGTAAATCTGCCCCATAGTGCCCAACGCTCAAACAGAGCCATGTCACTCAGACAGAAGCCCCTCGTGTCCCGCCTGAGCCCCGGCCTCGCCCGGTGCCTGCCGTGGCACCGATTGGAAAAGAAGTGCTTTCACTGTTCACACCATTCCAGGCTGTAAATAAATTAACCTGTCACTTTATTATTTGGCAAGATCTTCATTTTTATTCATCAGGACTTGGGCCAGAACGGGTGCGTTAAGTCAGTAAAGACCACATAAGCCACCCTTGATGAAAAGATAAATGAATGCATAAATAACATTGTGCTCTGTTTGCCGAGATCAAGGATAGATTCTGAAGGTTTTGAGAGATCAGACGTACATCCCCCTCCCTTCCTGCACGCAGTCTACTTTTACATTCAGCAGACATTGCACCGAGTATAGGGAACAGCATGGCCCCTTAAAAGAACCCAGATATTTTGGGGGTACTGCTATGTTAAATAGAGAAAATGGCAGTGGACCGGAAGGATTTAAGTTAGAGGCAGCTAATGCACACAGACACACGTGTTAAAAAGGTAAACGCACTCGCAGTACATTTGCTTTTATAATTATTGAGATACATTTTTAGATTATATTTGCATGATGTTTAGAAGGGGACTTCATTTTTATTCCCAGCACTGATTTCCCAGTTTAATGCTTGTGGATGGTGATTCTCGTAAATGTAATGTTTAAGCTGTAAAAATGTTAACCAGCTCGGCGTGTCTACAGAAAACCATTGGGAAGCATATTCATTTCTTCAAAGCAGAATGTTCATCTGACTTATGATGGAGCAAGGTAAACGAGAAAATTTGAACCCCCTAATATTAACAAGAATAATTAATACAATTGTTCGTTTCAGTGAAATAACCAACAACGTATGTTTCTTTATAAGTGTTATTGGTAACATGCAGTATCTGTGCAAGCTAATAAACTTACAATTGGTAATGTGAATAACGCTAACATAATGATTTGCGTACTAATTAAAATAATATTGCATGATTTGTGCTATGTAGTAAATTGTATGGTGGCACAAGAAAGTGGTTGGTAAGTAAGAAATCGCTTTATATGTCGCTTTTGCTAGGTAACATCTAACTGGGGTACGTAGAATGACGGGAGGGAAACGAAAAGGCTTATTTTCTTTATTCTTAACTATTTTTCTGTTTATTTCTATGATAGGTCGCTCAGGCCTATTAGGCCGTGCTGTAAAAAAATGGCTGCTGAGGCAAACAAGCTAGAGTGCGCATGCGCAAGATGACTTCCAAGCGAAAGAAAAGCTGTGAACAAATGCATCACGTGGTTATTTCCAAAGCCTAGGATGGAAGAGGGATCAAGGTTGTGATGACCTTATTACCCAAGCGTGTGCCAAGGGGGGAACTTAGCGAACGAGTGTGAGAACCAGCAGCGCATCCGTGAATGGACAATGAACTGTTTTAAATAAAGTATCGGAAAGAAGATACATATGAAGACTGTCAAATGTATTGGTAATGTCCTGAACCCGTGAGAAAGAACAAAGTTATGAACATTCTTTGGAACTGGTTTGAGCAAGGAGGGTAATAATGAGATGTATGCCACCCCTCAAATGGACCAATTAGAATGAATCTCACCCCCAAAATGTAACATTTCTGTTTAGTAAGCTAGTATTAGGGTATAATAGGACCTACTCTTAAGTAGGAGGGTGCTGCTTTTTACATATTTTTATTGAGCACTGGACGCTGACGCTGGAGAAGCCACTGCTATTTTTTCTATAGGCCTTTATATTTTTAATACGATTAATCTTTTACTCTTAAATTTTATTTTTTAAAGAACGAGATTGTGGCGGAAAACCTGTATAGGTGGTCTGTCGAGGAGGCCTGTTTAGCAGGACAGACAGTCAGTTTTGGGAGTTTTATGCTGGGATCTGAATTTAACAGCTGTGACGAACTTTATTTTTCCATCTAAAAGGGTATTCATTGCAATTTCAATTTATTCTTATAATGATAATAAATGTATTGATCTGGTTAATAAAACTGAATTTATTCATGCTTATAAAAATTAGATAAACTATATTATAATTAAATTTACGAGTCTGTGGTTCTTTAGCTCAATAATAATTGTAAATGTTTAATAAGAGTTTATAGTGATTGAGCTGGTCTTAATCTCCATCAACTGATTCCTACTAGTTGGTCCATCGACCAATGAGCGGAATACCTTAGAAATTTGAGAATTATCATGTTGATTTAAAAAGGTATCCCGTCTCCTTCCAGCAACTCATTAACTTTTTCTCCTAAGTAATGGCGGACGAGTTCCAGGGAATATATGAGTGAATGAATGTTTATGCAGTGTTATGGGCCCCACCGTCATATTGGTATAGTTGTGAGGAAGAATGTTTCCCAATCTGGATGTCAATGTCTAGAGGAGAAGAAATTTTATTGATAGCGCTGGATCACTTACATTGAAGCTCTGTGGTTATACTGAATAAGCAGCTACCTATGTTATATGACATCTCTTTATTAATGTAATAACTGCACTTTCACAATTGCTTTATTAACCTTCCTGCTTTCTCAAATTTGCTTGAAAATGCACCATTTGTCCACTCTTTTTCAAAATGTTCTCGGGGGAACTCCCCCCCCACCCCTCTTAGGTTGTTCGGGCTCCCCCCGCCCATAAGGTTAGCTACGCCACTGCAGCAGACTCTGCCATTGACAAGACCCCCATGCTCATGGTGCCAGTCTGTGCGGTGTCTCTTTGTGCGCCAACGCTTTTCACTCCGTGTACAAGCATCACAACACAAAACACGTTCATATAACATAAATAAGGCCTAGTGATGTTGACAAAGGTTGTTGCTTCTTCATGTTTCCTCGCACATTTGCTTTGTTTTGCGTCCAGGATAACACTATTTTGTGCACCATTTTACGCTTTGTTCTGTGTGCCTCTGTGATCGTTGTATTTCCTTGTACAGTGCACTCACTGCGTGTGTGTGTGTGTGTGGGTGTGTGTGTGTGTGTGTGCGTGTGTGTGTGTGCTTTCATATAGTCCGACTGCTGAGAGATTTGCATGTTCCCTGCCTGCGCCTTGTCCTCAGTGCAGAGTGTGGTTTTCTCACCTCTTCCCCACCAGCACACGTCACTGTGCACTCTTTAGCAGTGTCATCCCAGACGTAACAGGAATAAACAGCGTCGTCCTCGGGCAGAGCGCCCTCAATCTTCAAATACCCCTCATTGGCGGCTTCCTCTTTGGACCCTGAGAACCGCTCTGGGACCCCCTCACCTCTGGTCATACCTTTGGATGTACAATATCTCAGAATGAACCCGGGGGCTCTGCCAGCCCTCTGCTGAACCCAGAATACACAAAAAGTTTCAAACTTCTCTTCGGTCATGACACACTTCAGGGTAATGGGCTCCCCAGGCGCGACCGCTGCAGAGGGGTCCTGGGTCAGCACGGGCAGTGCCAGGGCACCTGTGAAGAAGAGGAAGAGAGGTCATTGGTGCAGCCCTCGAACACACTTTGTCCACCCCGCCTTGCTCCCCAGATGCCCAGTGTCCCAGTAGCCATGATCTGATTGGCTGCGCAGGGCTGAGAAGCCCCATTGGAATATATCTGGACAGTGCATCTGGACAGTGCACCTGGATAGGGGGCGGCCCTTACCCCTTCCTCTATTGTTCCTGTACCATTAAAGAACAAACGAACAAAAAAAAACAATGGGACGAGGCCCGGGACCTTACATGTGGCGGCGAGGAGGACCCCCAGTGCTAAAGACATCAGTGGTGCCATGGCTGCACTGTGGATGAAGATCCCTCTCTGTCCCGGATCAGTGGTCCCTGCCCTGACCCGTGTCTGCAGCTCTTATCTTCAGCCTCCACAGCCGCTGAATGCAAATCAGCGCCAGTCCCCCTGAAAGAGATTGGGCAGTGCAGGTGCATGCCAGAGTAGAGATGGAGGAAGTACCCCCTCCCTCCCCTGTGCCCCATGAGGGAGAGATAGAGGCAGTGATGATCCAGACCCTCCTCAGTGGAGAAGTGTGGCTCAATGGTTAGAGCGGCAGACCCTGATGCAGAGATCTGGCCCGGGACCAGGGTTCAATTCCCACCTCGGCGGGTCTTGGGCTCAATTTCCTCGGACCTGATAATTCTCGCCTCGGTGCCTATTCTAATCATGGGTCCCACTCTGCAACTCTGGGCAATAGCTTGCTTAATCTCCACAACGGCCCCACCAGCGCTGGGATGCCTGCCTTCACCTTGGGGGTGCCCAGGAGTGGACATTTCACAGGGAAAAGCCAGGAGGGTTCCACAGCGGTATGCGTACAGCGCCAGGACACCCCTTTGAGGGTATAAGTGCGCTTTACAAGTACGAATTTCATTTCATTTCATTTCATCCCCACCCCTCTGCGGAGAGGCAGTATCAACCCCCTGCAGGGACACGAGAAGGCAGAACCACACCTACCTCTCAGAGAGCGATGGAGGCAGTACCAGCCCCCTTCCCAGGATGCAGTTGGTACCAGCATAATCTCTCAGATAGATGGAGGCAGGACCAGTCCCACTCATCAGGGATAGATGGAGGCAGTACCAGCCCCCTTCCCAGGATGCAGGTGGTACCAGCAAAGCCTCTCAGAGAGATGGCGGCAGGACCAAGACTACTCATCAAGGATAAATAGAGGCAGTACCAGGCCCACTCATCAGACACAGATGGAGGCAGGACTAGCCATGCTCCTCAGGCATAGATGGAGGCAGTACCAGCCCTATCCTCAAGGACAGATGGAGGAAGGACTAGCCCACCCTATCAAGGGATAAACGAAGGCAGTAACAGTCCTACCCTCAAGGATAAATAGAGGCAGTACCAGCCCCCTCCCCAGGATGTTATTGTTAGACCCTCCCATATAACATAACTTGGCAGCTGCAGCACTGGTTCTTGTGTGGGTGACAGGACACTGTAGATGAATTCAAACCATTTGTGTTGTTCTCTTTGAAGCTACTATGAGACATGTCTATGCATAAGCAATTTTGATGACTCATATTTGAAAGAATGATTTAATGTGAATTAAGGCTGTATCCAATGACAGCTGATGAGTCTATGAGAACCCACTTCATTGAGTAGATGAGATAGGGATCTGGAAAGAGATCCCAGTGGCATTTCCACTCTTTAGAATGCAATTGATTGTCTCTTCTTTTGGCTGTCCCTTCTAAACCTTAAAACATCTCATTCAATACACACAAAGCTGTCTGTCAGACAGAGGCAGAGGGCAAAAGCCCAATTTCAGTCACATTCTGGAGTGTTGAGTCAATCTTCGTAGGCTAATCAGACTAGGCACACACTGGACTGCTAGAGGCACACACTGGACTGCTAGATGCACACACTGGACTGCTAGAGGCACACACTGGACTGCTAGAAGCTACCACTGGACTGCTAGAGGCACATAGTGGACTGCTAGAGGCACACAGTGGACTGCTAGAGGCACTCACTGGACTGCTAGAGGCACACACTGGACTGCTAGAGGCACACAATGGACTGCTAGAGGCACACACTGGACTGCTAGAAGCACACAGTGGACTGCTAGAAGCTACGACTGGACTGCTGGAGGCACATACTGGACTTCTAGAGGCACATAGTGGACTGCTAGAGGCACACACTGGACTGCTAGAGGCACACCCTGGACTGCTAGAAGCTACCACTGGACTGCTGGAGGCACATACTGGACTTCTAGAGGCACATAGTGGACTGCTAGAGGCACACACTGGACTGCTAGAGGCACACAGTGGACTGCTAGAGGCACACAGTGGACTGCTAGAGGCACACAGTGGACTGCTAGCGGCACACCCTGGACTGCTAGAAGCTACCACTGGACTTCTGGAGGCACATACTGGACTGCTAGAGTCACACTCTGGACTGCTAGCGACACATGCTGGACTGCTAGAAGCACACCACAGTGTACTGATAGAGGCACACACTGGACTGCTAGAGGCACATGCTGGGCTGCTAGAGGCACTTAGTGGACTGCTAGAAGCTAACATTGGACTGCTAGAGGCACATACTGAACTTCTAGAGGCACACACCGGACTACTAGAGGCACACACTGGACTGCTAGTGACACATGCTGAACTGCTAGAAGCAAACACTGGACTGTTAAAGTCATATACTGGCTTGCTAGAAGCACACACTGCAATGCTAGAGGCACACACTGGACTGCTAGCAACACATGCTGGACTGCTAGAAGCACACCACAGTGTACTGCTAGAGGCACACACTGGACTGCTGGAGGCACACACTAGACTGCTGGAGGTACATGCTGGGCTGCTAGAGGCACATACTGGACTGCTAGAGGCACATACTGGACTGCTAGAGGTACACACCAGACTGCTAGAGGCAAACACTGGACTGCTAGAGGCACACACTGAGCTGTTAGAGGCACATATTGGGCTGCGAGTGGCACATACTGGGCTGCGAGAGGCACATAGTGGACTGCTAGAGGCATATACTGGACTGCTAGAAGCTAACATTGAACTGCTAGAGGCACACACCGGACTGCTAGAGGCACACACTGGACTGCTAGAGGCACACTCTAGACTGCTAGAAGCAAACATTAGAATGTTAAAGTCACATACTGGCTTGCTAGAAGCTACCACTGGACTGCTAGAGACACACGCTGGGCTGTTAGAGGCACATATTGGGCTGCAAGTGGCACATACTGGGCTGCTAGAGGTACATAGTGGACTGCTAGAGGCACACACTGGACTGCTAGAGGCACACTCTAGACTGCTAGAAGCAAACACTGGACTGTTGAAGTCACATACTGGCTTGCTAGAAGCTACCACTGGACTGCTAGAGGCACACACTGCACTGCTAGAGTCACACACTGGACTGCTAGTGACACATGCTGGACTGTTAGAAGCACACCACAGTGTACTGCTAGAAGCACACACTGGACTGCTAGCGACACATGCTGGACTGCTAGAAGCACACACCGGACTGCTAGAGGCACACACTAGCCTGCTAGAGGCACATGCTGGGCTGCTAGAAGCACATACTGGACTGCTAGAGGTACACACTGGACTGCTAGTGGCACACACTGCACTGCTAGAGGCACACACTGGACTGCTAGAGGCAAACACTGGACTGCTAGAGGCAGACACTGGGCTGTTATAGGCACATATTGGGCTGCTAGAGGCACACACTGCACTGCTAGTGGCACACACTGCACTGCTAGAGGCACACACTGGACTGCTAGAGGCAAACACTGGACTGCTAGAGGCAGACACTGGGCTGTTATAGGCACATATTGGGCTGCTAGTGACACATACTGGGTGTTAGACCTGTCAGCCCTAGGGTGGTCTTGCCCTGTTTTTTTTTCCCTTTTGCGCCTCATTTTTGCCACCATATTTTTACTGGACCTAGGTCTCCGGGCGCCTTGCCACTGCTGGCCAGTGCTGAGGTGCAGGTGCTCTCTCACTAAAGATGGCTGCCACAGGCCCCTGCTACTGCAGAGGGCCTTACACATATACACACTAGTAGCCAGGGTCAGGCTGGGACATAGGGATACAGTATCCATCCCGTCCCCGCCTCTGGGCCACATAGCTAGATAGGCGGAAGGTTCCAGAACCTTCCGGGCTGTGGGAGGAGTTATGTTTTGCCGCCTTTAGGAGGGTCACCTGACCTAGGGGTATAAGAGGCTTGGAGGGAAAACCTTTTAGTCAGTTAGGTTGGAGCACCGCTGATCCTGGGAGAACCTCTGCCGGAGTACAGGCTTTAGGGCCTAGGGGGGAGACCTACACTACTGCTGCTGACAGGACTGAGGCCCTGCTGAAGTAAGATAGCTGAGGAACGCCCACCACCCACTGACCTTGCCCAGTGTGAGGGGACCCAGGAACCACCTTCAGCGTGCTGGGAGGAACATCAAGCAATCCCAGAACCACCAACTCACCCCCCCTCATAAGAAGAAACTTCTGACCAGAAACTTTTGACAAGGAACTCATAATAAGCCACTTCTGACAAGAAACTCATGACAAGTATCTGAAACCAAGTAACTGGAACCAAGAGACTGCCATGCAGTCACCACAAGCTGTACATTTAACTGGGGACCCCCAGGTAACGCGCGGGACGCTGTGCCCTCAAGGAGCGCCGTGTGTCAGACTGCCTGTCTCCCCCCCTACAAGCGCTGTGCCATTGGAGCGCTGTGACCCCTGAGAGCTGGGTGCGAGGAAGCGCTTACCGGGCCCTGTGTGCGTTGCCAGAAGCAGTGCTAGATGCGGAGCGGCGCTGGGGCCGTCAGGAATCCAACCTCCCCCCCCCCAAGAAGCAGAGCGCCGCAGGCCTGAGACCACCGCCGCGGCCGGGGGCCTGCTGTGAACGCTGAGGCCGGGAGAAGGCACTACACGATCCCCTACGCCACCGCTGTGGCCCTGGTACCTGTACCCCGTGGTAGGGGCGACGACGTGCTGCCGGCTCCGTGGGCACCGAGAGGTAGGAGCGCCATCACCCCAGTCACCGCTGCGGCCCGGGAGCAGAGGGAGGGCCGTCACGAGCTCAACGGAGGCAGCGCTGGGCCTAGCGAGAGGCGGGAGGCGTTGCCTAGCAACAGGGGCACCGGCCGCGTCAGAGGCCGCGCCCCCAGAGACGCCGCAACGCTATTGGTCCCTGGGTCCGGAGGCCGAAGGAGGCCCGGAACCCGGAGGGGAACAACTGCACGGGGGCTCCACGGCCAGTGGGAGCCCCGGAGCCAGGCGCCAAACCACCCCAAAAGGAGCAACGCAGCCCCGCAGACCACGCCGCCTCCCCGGTCGAGGCCTAGAGAGCAACCAGAAGCAGGCCGGCCGGGGAGAGGGCGCCGGTGCTGCGAGTGTCCCGCCAGGAAGGACGTTAAGGTGAGCCTGGGAGGGGAGTCCCTACCACTGTGAAGGCCTCCGGCCGGAGGCATCTCCCCCGCGCACTGTCCCGAGTCCGCTAGGGAGGCCCATGAGACTGCGCTGACAGCGCCCCCTGTACCTGGAACAGGCCCCTTACACCAGTTGAGCTGGGGCCCGATACCTCTACCCTCTTGCGAGGAACTAGCGCCGTTGAGGCCACCGTGTTCACGGCCTACATCAAGTCCCTGATTGAGGGGAAGGTGCCCAAGGTTAGGTGATTAATCTACAGGAAGGCCTGTAGGGAAGTGAAAGTACTTACAGGAGTGGTGCCTAATCATTATGCCTGCTTTGATCACTGTTTAGGCCTGATGCCTATGCCTAGAAGGAAACGTCTTCGCCCATGTGAAGGGGATTAATTGAACTAAAGTTGAAGGGTCTTATGTTGCAGGGTACCGGAGTGCGCCGCCCCCCCTACTGAGTGTGGGTGCGCCTAGATTAATGCAGGCCCGGTTGGAAATGTATGGAGTTGCCCTGTGTAAATAACTGTACATTCCTGAAAGTGAACTGCCTGTTTAGGCCCATGTATTGTTCATGCACCTTGTGATCATTATTGGTGCTGTGTTTAGGAGATGATTCCTGCGGCCTTTTAGTGGTCTACCATGTTGATGATGCTGTAATAGGAATGTGCACCAGTTGAGTAACGCAATGATTTTTCAATGTGAAGCTGAAGTAATCTGCCTCATCTGATGCAACCTTGCTTTATATAAAAGATCTTGATTTTAATTACGCAAGCCTGGTGTGGTGTCATGTTATTGCTTCGCATTTCTGAGTCAAAGTAAGAGTGTGCTGCACAACTGCCTTACACATTGCCTTCGCGTGCCTTCCCCGCTTTGCGCCATGCTACCGTAACGGACTCGGTAACCCCGTTTCCAACACTGGGCTGCTAGAGGCACATACTGGACTGCTAGTGTATGGATATGGTTGGATCTGTTTAAAGAGAAAGATACAGCCAGTTCATGTGTGAAATTCTGGAGGGGGCTCGTGGCTAGAACTAGAATGTGGGTTTGGGCCCTGTCCTCTGTATTTGTTTCAATATGAAAATTCTGCTCTGAGGGTGAGGTTACGTGGCTGGATTGCCCTCTATATCCAAAACGAATCTGTGATTCTGAAATGAGTGTGAGTAAGTCACCTTCACCACAACACGTCTTGCAGGAAACTCTAGGACCTGAGCCATCCAGAAGAGGGAGAGGTGGCCTAACAGGGGAATCAGTATAGAATCCTGGCCTCGGCTCCACATCTTGTGTTTCTGGGCAAATTGCAGAGCCTCCCCATGCGTAAAAAATATATGCAATGCCCGGCTGTTATGTAAAACTTGTTTTACCCATGTAATGCACTCTGAAACCATTGGGTTATGTTCTTGCTATATAAAACTGCAAAAAGCAAGCAAGTAAAGACAAAGTTAAAAATACCCATTTGAAATGTGAAGCTTGAGAGTTCGCTGCAGTGTGCAGCAGGACTCTGCTCTCTGAACGACCAAAGTATGATTTCACGTAAACTCGTGGGTTTGGTTGTTATTCACGTTGATTTTTTAGCGCTGAGTGTTTGTCCAGCGCTGTAAAATCAAAACGAACGGCACGACGAGCAGTGCAAGAGGGCGCTGCTTCTTTCTGCTGTTCGAGTAGATGTTCTACTCGAGCGGCAGCTTCCTCAATGCGAATGGAAGGTTTCTCAACGCGAATGGTAGCTGCCATCTCCCACTTCCCGCGTTGAGAAATCTCGCTGAGAGGTGGTCTGGAGTAAGATTTTCCTCGCTTGCGTTCTCGAGCGAGGAAAAACCTCTTCTCCGCTTCGCAGAGTTTTTCGGAACTCCACGCTACACGAGCGGGGAGTGTGAAAACTCTGCAAACTCTGCGAGCGGAGCAGAATTTCACACCCAGGTCTAAAATCAAGTGCATTCTTTAGCTTCCATCTCTGTGCATACAAGATAAGATAAGGCCACTGTCGTCCTACCCTCCACCATAAATCATCCTCAGTCACCCATGCATTGTCTGCTTATCTGTCTCAACATGCATAAACTACCTCAAAGCACCCTGTGCTAAATTTATCTGGAGTCTACTGCAGCTTGCACCACCCATGGCCCCTGCCAGAGCAGTTAATGACAGTGGCAACACAACCATCACTCTCCTACAAGTGTGACAAAGCTATAAGAATGGGTTGAGTGGCAGGCATTCGTCATTGGTAAAGTACATTGAATTAATAAACAACTGTTGTTGTGCTCAGTTCTAAATTAGACAAAAATCATCACCATGTGGCAGACTGTCATAACTCTCGGTGTTGACAATTAGGTGCCGGTGCCGAGCACTGGAAATCACCGGCTCAAATTTAGTACCGACAAGCACCCTGTGCCTGATGATGTGTTCTGCAACCAGAGCTGAAGATGGAGCGAAAAGGCAGTATTTGATAAAAATGTGTTTGAAAATGGGGAGGCTGAGCATGATAAAAAAAATGTGTTGAAGAATGGGAGGTGGGGAGCAGTATATGATAAAAATGTGTTGTAAAAATGTACCATATTAACATCTTTTTTATTTTTATTTTTTTTAAAGTTCAGTGCTTGAGAACGCCCCAGACCGTCCTTGCTGTGGCCGGGGCCTCTCACTTTTCTTGGTCGCTCTGCGCATTAAGGGGGCAACCAGAGCTTTAAGTGGGCCGGGTCTAACCGGTAATGGGCACCAGCAGTTTTTTAAAGGGGCCTCGAAACGGGTCTGTATCGGGCTCTGTTTTCTGCCCTTGCACAGGCGGTCCGTTTTTTTCCGGACTGCAGTGACAGCAGGCACATCGCTGTGCGCGTGCTCACACTGCTCACTTTTCACTAGTGGAGAAGGCACGGCATGACGTCATGCCAGGTGAGCATTGTAGGGGAAGGGAAATCCTTTAAAGAGAGTCATTTTCTCTCTGGATTTCCCTTCTCTTATTGAAACTCAGGAGCAGCACATTGTGGTGGTGTCACCAGGGCTTTAAGTGAGAGCTTTTTCAATATTATACAAGCCATAGTTGCTGCTTATTTATCTTATGCAACTAACAACCATTGACAAAGCCAATAGTCCTGACTTGTTGTAGGTATGATGTTACTTGTTGTATCGTATATCTGGATGCAATGACAGAAGTAGCAAAATACCAGTCGGGCGGCACACTATGCTGAGCACAGATTTTTAGTTTACCTGTTTTTAAACCACGCCCTTAATTACATTGGCCACGCCCCTTTGAGAGACTCACCCTGCTTTTTCATCCCACTTAAAGCCCAGGGGGCAACATATATCAGAGCTGTTTATGGGTCCCCGTCCAGCTCTGGGTCCTCATGCCTGAACCAGGTGCTTCCTGGCTGTGTTTACAGAATCTGCTCATACAGTGGCAGGGACCAGGGTTAGTTCTCATGAAACTACGCAGCATACTTCTGACACCGCAGACTGTCTCCATGGCATGCTCTTCGGAGCAGCGCTGTCAAGCACGAAGTCTGCAGCACGGTGCTCTAAGCATTTATAAAACACTTGTCTGACAGCACCCTCTAGAGTCGACAAGTAGAGACAGCAACTGATTTATTACCGGAAAGCATTCATTCAAGTGCATAGACATATTGGGCAAATAAAGTCTAGGCAGTGTTCAAGTATGGGGCAGAAATTAGGTCTTAGACAATTAGATAAGACGTCATTCAAACACAATATAACATTGTTCTTGCTTAACAGCATGGTAGAGAGCAAGCAGCTCTGCCGTAAAGAAAGAGCTATTTGACGTAAATCACGGATACTCTAACGTAAAAACATAACCATCATAAGAATTGCTTAAAATGCATTGGCAAAGGAAATGGAGTTACAACAGAATGGTAAACATTATTAGTTAAAGAGCCAGCAACCTGAATCAGAAAGGTACATTTGCACTTTGTAGTAAGTTTACTATTTTTTTTAGTATTCACATACTACAGTTTTAATTTTACTAATAGTAATTTTACAACTGAGGAAACTTCCCACTAATGGTGCTGATTCTGCACAGAAAAAGACAGGACAAGCCTATCTTTTTAAGTGTGGAGTTCTCTGCACCCACTGCGGAGTCGCCACAGTTGTAAATTTACTATGAGTTAAATTAAATGAATATTTTGTGAATTCCCAAAAAATAGTGAACTTACTGCAAAGTGTACGTTTACCTTTGTGAATCAGGCCCCAGGTATTCAGGTGCTTCCTGAACAGGGCTAGGTTGATTTAATTTTTTCAGGGTTTGTATGAATGAATCCCACAGACTGGTCCCAGCAATGGAGAAGGATCTCTATCTGGAACCCCTGCTCTTATCTTCTGTATGGTAAGTAGAAGCAGCTTTGATGAACACAGCTGAGGGGCAGACCTGTGAGGCTTGAAACTGGAAGCAAGAAAGCCCTGTGCTGCTTGGTGCATGGCGTTGTGACAAGTGACAAGGGCTTTAAATTATACCCTGGAACAGAATGGTAACAATGGAGGGAAGCAAGTTTTGATGAAATATGTACATGTCTGGAAGTTCTCACAATAGGACGTAGGGCATGGCTTTTGCACCCCCTGTAACAGCAGTTTTACAGGCTTTGCTTGATATGCGTAATTTGCATGACCAATCTGGAGTGCACCAGGACGTCCATTACTGGAACATGGAAAATAGGGTCAAACAGTGGAAGGGTTTCCTCAGGACTCCCAATAGGACATAGCAGACATGCGCTGTCTTCTGGTGCCGGCTGGTAATATCGATACCTGAATCTCGATGGGACAGAATATGTTTACAACAATATAGAGGCGCAGAATGTCAAAATGTAAGTTTCCTTATATTTTCTATAACTAACTCCACATATAAATATATTGGTGATATATATATATTCACTGAAAAAACCATAGGTTTCAGGGGCGTTATACTTAGTTGGACATTTCCCTCGTACAAAACCCGTGAAATTCCCCGTTATAGTTAGTTCAGCTAACTATAACTCGCGCCCCCGCAATGCACTGCTGATGACGTCACATATTACATCACTCATGACATGGTCAGTGACATCACTGATGACATCACTGATGACATCTCAAATGACATCACTGATGACATCATCCAGTGACTGTGTGTTTCTGTAAAGTTTAAATATGTTTAATATATATAGGGAAAGGCATATTGAAGAATGAGTGGGTGTATAAGTGTCTGAATGGATGATTTAGTAGGTGCGTGACTGACTCTATAAATGAGTGATTAAACGTATCTTACTGAATGCATGGGTTAGTGACTAAACTGTGTGAATGTCTGTATCCGTGTGTCTGTTGGTGTGTAAGCGGCTGCATGGGTTTGTGAATAGCTACATGAGTGTCTATATGGGTTATTGATTTGTTGTCTGAGTATCTGTATGGGTGCCTGAGTGTTTGTGTGGGTGGGGTGTGTGTGACTCTGAGCATAGATGTGTGAGTGGGTGATTCACTGGGTGCATGGTTTCAAGAGTGCATCTGTGATGGACTGTATGGGTGGGTGAGTGTGTGTATGGGTGTGTTAGTGAGTGAATGTATATCTCAGTGGTACATGTGTGAGTAACTACATATGTGAAAAGTAGTATATATGTGTGTTGGAGTACATAATTGGCTACAAATGAGAGTGTGTTATTTTGAGAGTGGCTGTATGGATAAGTGTGTGTTTGTATCATTGATTGTATAAGAGCGTAAGAATGTGCTAGTATTTGTATGAGTAATTGAGCTGGTGTGTGTATAACTGTACATCTGAGTAAATGGGAGTGTGATTAATTATTTGCATGACTGACTAGGTGTGTGAGTACCTCTATGGATGAGTGGCAGTGTGTGAGTGTCTATATAGGTGTATGAGTGCATATGATAGTCCTGTACTGAGTGACCGTAAGTATGAGTGACTGTACGGGTGAGTGAGTGGATGTGTGTGTAGACCTAAGAATCAGTGAGTGGGTATGTAGTTATTGGTGTTGGAGTGTCTATGGTTTTGAGAATGGTAGTGTGTAATTTGGAGTGGGTGTATCAAAACTTATATTAGGGTGTGAGAAGATGCATGAAATTTTCACATGGATGATGTCATCAGTGATGTCATCAGTGATGTCATTTGAGATGTCATCAGTGATGTCATCAGGGATGTCACTGACCATGTCATGAGTGATGTAATATGTGACGTCATCAGCAGTGCATTGTGGGGCGCGAGTTATAGTTAGCTGAACTAACTATAACGGGGAATTTCACGGGTTTTGTACGAGTGAAATGTCCAACTAACTATAACGCCCCTGAAACCTATGGTTTTTTCAGTGAATTTCTAAGGTTTTTTTAATGCTAATTTCTAACTATAACGTCCCTGAAATCTATGTTTTTTTCAGTGAATTTCTAAGGTTTTTTAAATGCTAATTTCTAACTATAACGTGCCTGAAACCTATGGTTTTTTCA
This sequence comes from Calotriton arnoldi, assembly GCA_963921515.1. Taxonomy (NCBI): domain Eukaryota; kingdom Metazoa; phylum Chordata; class Amphibia; order Caudata; family Salamandridae; genus Calotriton; species Calotriton arnoldi. The sequence goes on from CAWUFW010012591.1 coordinate 371,022, forward strand.
GTGAATTTCTAAGGTTTTTAAATGCTAATTTCTAACTATAACGTGCCTGAAACCTATGGTTTTTTAAGTGAATTTCAAAGGTTTTTAAATGCTAGTCTCTAACTATGCCTACAGAGGTAGGACATGTGAAGAAAGAAGAAAAAACACACAGAAAGAAGCAAAAGAAATGCAGAAAGAAGCAACAGAAGTCCACAAAGCCGAAGAAAAGTGCAGGAAGAAGCAAGACATGTGCAGAAAGAACCAACAGAGGAGCAGAAAGACGCCTTGTTCCAAAATCATCCTGTGCCCACAACTTTTTCAGACGGGTACTGGTGGTAACTGACTCTGACTAACCAGGCCTAGAGCCAGTACTATGATAAAAGACACTTAGAATACAGTGAAAACACCTACATACACTAGGGAACACTATGCGTTGGGGTATCCCTGTGATTAGCATGACCTCCTCTGTAAGCCCCTAGTACATAATAGGGCAGGGGGATTAAAACTAACTCTTAAAACGCGCTACGGGGCGCGTTTGCACAGTGGTGAAGGGAGGGGGGGGGCCTGCTGTGACATGTGTGCAAACACACCCTGTGGCGCGTTTTAATTTGGGGAATTCATTCCTCTTCAATCCTGAGGCTCCCTGGGGTCCAACTAACCCACCACGTACCTCCAGTAAGCGCCACAGGGCTGCGTTGCAGAGAGGTGGCCCAGGCCACGCCCCTTTTTACACCACTCTGCAACGCAGCTCTGTGGCGCTTACTGGAGGTACGTGGTGGGCTAATTGGACCCCAGGGACCCTCAGGATTGAAGAGGAATTAATTCCCCAACTTAAAACGCGCCACAGGGCGTGTTTGCACACATGTCACTCAGGCCCCGCCCCCTCCCTTCACCAATGTGCAAACGCGCCCGTAGCGCGCTTAAGTTGGAGATAAAGTCCCCTTGAATCCTGAGGGTCCCTGGGGTCCAACTAGCCCACCAGGTGCCTCCAGTAAGCGCCACAGAGCTGCGTTGCAGAGAGGTGTAAAAGGGGCGTGACCTCTGAACACCTCTCTGCAACGCAGCTCCTGGCGCATACTGGAGGTACCTGATGGGCTAGTTGGCCCCAGGGATCCCCAGTATTCAAGGGGAATTAGTTCCCCAACTTTAAACGCGCCAGGGGGTGCGTTTGCTGAGTGTTGCAGGGAGGGGGCGGGGCCTAGCCGCGATGCCGGCTTTTAAAAAAAAAAATTTATTTTTAGAAGGGGGGCTGTGTGGCCCCCCTTCTTTTCCTATTTTTGGGCCCTGGGGACCCCATCCCCCAGGGCCTGACCCCTATTTTAAAACGGAAAGGGGGCCGCGTGGCCCCCCTCCTGAGGAAATTTTCGGCCCCGGGGACCCCATCCCCGGGGCATGGCCATTGTTTTTTATTTAAATAATTGGAGGGGGGCTGCGTGGCCTCCCTCCTCAGGCCATTAATGGCCCCGGGGACCCCATCCCCCAGGGCCGGCCTTTGCATGTTTTTTTATTTATTTATTTTTTTTATTATGGGGGAGGGGGGCCACGTGGCCCCCCTCCCGGGCCACTCATGGCCCCGGAAACCCCATCCCCCGGGGCCTGGCCTCTCGTTGGGGACCGTGGGGGGGTCCCCAATCCTCCCACGGTCCCGCCGGCTCCCCGCGTCCTGCGGGAGCCGGCATTGCTTTCCACAAGGGGAGCTGCTGACATGCAGCTCCCTTACGGAAAAGCAATTCTGCTTAGCTTCATTGAAGCGAGAGCAGGTTTCCATGCTCTCGCTTCAATGAGGCAAGCAGAGTTGCACTGACAGGGCGGGAGCCGCGAGGCTCCCGCCCTGTCATTGCAAACAGCAGTGTCCAGGGGGTGAGCACCCCGGGACACTGCAGGAGCTGGCCCTGGGGGGTGGCGGTCCCTAGGGCCATGAAGGGCTCCAGGAGGGGGGCCGCGCGGCCCCACTCCCAACAATTGCACAGCCCCGGGGAGGTGGTGATCCCGGGGCCGGGGGTCCATTACGGACCTCCGAATTTAAATACTAGTGCCCCGGGGAGGTGGCGGTCCCCGGGGCGTGTGGGGGGGCTCGAGCCCCCCCCCCACACAGGTCTTTTATTTATTTTTTAAAAGCCCCGGGGGGTGGCGGTCCCCGGGGCAGCGGGGTGATGTGTGCCCCCGCTAAATAATTAATGAAAGCCCCGGGGGTGGCGGTCCCCAGGGCTTGGGGGGAGCCCCCCCATACATTAAAATAATAAGCCCTGGGGGGTGGAGGTCCCCGGGGCTGCAGGGGGGCTGTGTGCCCCCCGCAAATATTTATAGAAAGCCCCGGGGGTGGTGGTCCCCGGGGCTGCGGGGGGCCATGAGTCCCCCGCAAATATTTATGGAAAGCCCCAGGGGGTGGCAGTCCCCGGGGCTGCGGGGGCCTCCCTCGGCCCCCGCTATTAAATTTCCTACGGATCCTACGCGAATTTCGCCGTTTAAAAAAAAAAAAAATGCTTTTTTGGGCCCTGGGGGTCCTTGTGGGACCCCCTGAGCAGGCCTAGAGGGTCAGGGTGTTTCTACCCTTCCCCCTTTTCTTGTTTTGCGCCTTAGTTTTTCTGTTTTCATGTGCCTCGGTTCTACCGAGGCACAAAATGGCTGCCAACACTTCCTGGTTTGGAGTGTTGACAGCCAATTAGCATGAAGCTCGTGGTCGGGAGGGTCCGCAGATCCTCCTTGCCTCTAAATATCGAAACATTTATTTTTGATTTTCTCAGCAACTACTGAACGGATTTACACCATTTTTAAAAAAGGGTGCTTTCTGAACCAAGCACTACCTTTTTGCCAAATTTGGTGTAATTCCGTTCAGCAGTTCGGGCTGTAGCCGTGTCTAAAGTTTCCTAAGGGAATTAACATGGAGAAAACACGTTTTGGGACCCCCCTTTTTTCTCGGCCCCCGCTTGCCGAATCACCTCGAAACTTTCAAGATAGGAGCTGACCGGAGCAGGCCATAAGTTTTGAAAATTTCGCGAAGATTCGTCAACCGGCGCCAAAATTATTGGGAAAAGAATGTTACAAATTTCCTATGGATAATAGGTCCTAACTATAACTATCTACTGGCGACCGCCAGTAGATAATATATATATATATATGCATATATATATATATATATATATATATATATATATATATATATATATATATATAACCAGTAGTTCAGCCTTTCTTCTGATTACATCCACCTGTCGGGGTTGGTGCAGACAGGCAGGCGCTGGACCCGCTGAAATATCCAATTATCCCCACGTCGTTCGAACGTAAAAAAAGTCGCACTCAGGATTTCTTATGAAGTTTTTAAGTAATTATTGACTGACGCGTTTCGACAGCACGGTCTTTGTCAAAGTCATACATCGACCCGGAAGTGGCAATTCATTTTAAAGCATTTCCCATGTATTTTAGACATAAAAGAAACATGCACAAACAAAGGGAGAGAACTGATTCAAATTAGAAAACAGACTCAGATCACATGATTAGCATCTATTATACAAAATGCTAAAATAAAGTGACACTCAAATCGTGATTTATGCTGTGGTGCATAACACTTTTCATAAATTTGGCACTCAGAGGAGAGTCTTGATCAAATTAAAAGCAAGTACTGCAAACTTGAGGGAGCACGGTAAAGGCGTTGTGCAAGTGTTAAGCGCGGCACATACAAAATGTGGGAAAAGGCAAGTGCCTTACTTAGCGCATGAGTATTAGCCAGCATGCTGCTGTAATAGCTGGAGGTAGAAAGGTCAAGTGACCTTGTAAATATCCAGCCAATCTCGTCTTGCTCCCTGTATGCAAGCCAAGGACCAGTCATGTCTGAGAAAGGGATAGGAATTTCCCTAAGGGAAGATGTTTGTTAGAGCCAGATGGGGTCCATTAAAAGGGGGGGCGGGGGTCCGTCTCCAGACTCATGCGCTAAGTAAGGCACTTGCCTTTTCCCACATTTTGTACACGCCACGCTTAAGCCAGTCCTGCTCTCAGCAATGGGCAGGACAAGCATGTTCAGAAATGGGATCAGAGCTAACTTCATAGCCATTATGTGAGGAAAAAGATCTATGAAAATGGTGGGGTGTGATACTTCCCCCAAATTCAAGCAAGCTAAACAATTCAACAGATTTCTTCTAGATGGTTTAAGGGAGAGTAGACTTCTCACCTGAGAATTTTTTTATTTTTGGGATCAAATTTCTAACATGACACAGACCCTTATAGGGCATTCATGAAATATGCCAGTACTTTCTTGGTGCACCAGGAAAGCTTGACCTTTCCTAAGAGTAGACCTCATTTTTTCCCCAATATCTTAAGTCAGAAATTACTTCCATTTACAAAGGTCTTCATTTTTTCATGGGTGAGCCCCTTATGGCAAGGAGTACATTCAATATGACTGTACCAGAAAATTACCATGGATACTTCTGTGGTAAAAAATCCCTCTGGCATACAAGGGTCATCAGTTTGCCATTGACACCCCCTAAAAATGAGTACAGGATATCTTATGACAAGAGTTTCCTCAAATTTCAGGTCCGGCATTTTGGTATGGACCCACCCTGGGTATGAATGGGTTAGCAGCTTTCTCAGTTAGACAGTGCGAGTCCCCACAGCCAATGATGGTGTCTTCATAGAAGCATGTCAGGACCTGCAGTTTTCCTTAGGTAACACCTCCCATCCATATGCTATTAGTGCCCTTGTCTATAAGGCAAGAATAACCTCCAGTATGCCAGACCAGCAGCACACTTGCATGCATAACACACATACTTTCACACACACACATTTTCTCAAACACACATTTTCACTATGTCTCTTGCATACTTTCATACCTGTGTACTCTGTCACATCAACACACAGACACACTGCCACTCACACTTCCATTAGTCAATCTTCTTTTATTGTGTTAGAAAAGCTTGCCCTGCTGCTTCTTCTATACCTGCCTTGCCTTTTAGTGAAGCTTAATAAAAACATATTCTCTAAACGCTATTCAAAAATAATAATATATTGACTTGTCAATGCTTGCTACAAGTATGATGTGAATGAAAAGTGCACTTCCTTAAAATAGCTGTACAGGACTTATATTTGGTTTCATGTATCGATCAGGAAGTTACAGTATTGGAAATGAACTAATCCACATTTTAACATGTAATATCACAGCATCCAACTGATCTTATGAAGTGCTTGACTTCTTCAACAACCATGAATTTCATCCAGTAACACTTTGCATTTTTGGATTTTTGAGACCCAACTTACAATGTAAAAAAAACTATGTGTCCCAGAATAAAGCTTTGTGGTGAATGGAAAGCCAGGTTTGCCTGAAGGTGTCACACGATCCTCAATCCATCACCATACCCGAAAGTCTCAGCCCTAGTCTCCTTCCTCGTGCCATCTCATATTCTCAGTCCACTCTCCCCTCCTGCACCAGCCCCATTGTTGAGATGGAATTAAGTAGGCATCTAGTACCATGGAAAGATCAGGTATTCTGTGGGTGTTTATGTAGAAATATTTGTATATTCATGAGAGTTGTGTAATTTTTATATGTGCAGAGTAAGAGGTGTGCTCATTTAAGTGCTGGGTGATGGTGAATAGTGTGAGTGAGTGCAGCGCAAGTGGTGCGAGTGTAGGGTGAAAAAGGTGCCATTGTGAGTGTCAGGTGAGCTGCATGAATTCAATGTGAGAGGACGGCCCATGTGAGTGTCGGGTAACAGGAGTGTGTGCAGAGTGAGAGGAGTGAGTGCAGGGTGTTGTGAGCGATGTAAATGCACAGTGAGTAGTGTGCCTGTGTGCGGTGCAGAATGAGCAGTGAGATTGAAGGGTGATCTGTAAGAGTGACTGCTGAGTGCATGGTGAGAGGAGTTAGTGCAGAGTGAGTGGTGTGTCCCTATGAGTTCCAGCAGACTATTGTCCCTGTGTGCAGGCAGGATGAGCAGAGTGGCTATATGAGTGCAGGCTGAGAGGTTTGTCCGTGTGAGTGCAGGATGAGAGGAGGAAGTGCAGGGTCAGTGGTGTGACTCCAGAGTGAGTGCTGTGCTTGTTTGTGTGGTGTGAGTGCAGGGTGAGTGTGGTGCCCATGTGAGTGAAAATGTGAGTGAAGATGTGCATGAAGATGTGAGTGAAGGATGAGCTGTGTGAGTGACAGGAGTGCCTATGTGAGTGCACAGTGAGCGATGTGACAGTGTGAGAGTAGGGTGAGAGGAGTGACTGTAGGGTGAGTAATGTGACATATGAGTTTGGGTGCAGGTGAAAGTGCAGAGTGGGAGGAATGAATGCATGGTGAGTGATGTGCTTGCTTGATTGAGATTGCAAAGTGAGCAGTGAGAGTGACAGGTGAGTGAAGTGTAACATGAGTGCAGGGTGAGTAGTGTGCTAATGTAAGTGCAGGATGAAAAGCATGAGTGCATGTTGAGTGGTGTAAGTGCAATGTGATAATTGTGAGTGAGGGTGAGCGGTGTGCTCATGTGACCACAGTGTAAGTGGAGGGAGAAATGCGTGAGTTCATGTCAAGTGGAATGAGTACAGTGTGGTCACTGTGAGTGCAAGGTGAGCGGTGTGCTTGTGTAAGCGCAGGGTAAGAGGAGAATGAACGGTGTGAGTGTAGGGTAATAGCATGAGTGCAGTGTGAGTGCTGAGTGTAGGATGATCAGTGAAAGTGACAAGTAAGTGGAGTGTCATGTGAGCGCAGGGTAGGGAGAGGGTGAATGACGTGAGTGCATGGTGAGCAGTGCAGGTGCAGTGTGTTTGCTGTGAGTGCAGGGTGAGTGTGAAAGTGAAGGGTGAGTTATGAGAATGAGGAGTGGGTTGTCTGAATGCAGGATGTATCCCCACACACCTGGAGTAACTCAGCATTGTATTGATGGCTGGTGAGGGTTTTAGATGTGTTAAACTATTGCTATTATTGCATCAATCAAGGATGGAGGGTGGAGGAAATAAATAACGTGCCGGTCCTGCAACAAACTTTCAGTTTTGTGATTAGGGTTGCCAGATGATCCGATTTCAACAGGCACCACTGGTATTTTGATGACCCAGTCAGTACAAAAATAAGCAAAATCATCTAAAGCTGGTACTTTCAGCACTTTTCTGTGCATACTTCACATACTTCAAACAGCAAATACAAATAGAAAGCACTTTTAAATGTGTTCTAGGGCTGCATTAATGATCCATGACTAATAATCACAGTTTAAGTTTAAATAAACAGAAGGAAACAACAGAAAAGCCATGTTACCAATGAATACATACCACTTTATGTACAGCCCTATTTAGTTTCAAGGTGAGGCCTTTGCAGACTCTTTAACAAACAAATGGCCCATATTTTCCTTTAGGAAGGTGGCATCCCTTCTTATGGGATGACTTTTCACTAAAAGCATTCTCCCACTGTGTCAGTACAAATAAAATACAAATGTAAGGAATAGTGAATAGGCAGAGTGGGGACCTAGAGGGTACTGGAACCAGTGAACAAAACAAACAAAGCCTCATTGACCAGTTCCAAAGGGATGTAAATGGTCTTTTAAAGACCTGTGAAAAACACGGGTCTGGCGGAGCTAAGACTCTAGACACTGCCCAGCCGAGCCCACAGCAAGCTGCAGCATCCCGGGCTGAGAGACACAATGGGGGGGGGGGTGGGATTGGAAAGGGCTAAAGTCCTTTTAGCCCTATGGGCGTTGCACGCTTGACCAGTGCTCTTTTGGGAAACTCTCAAGGAGGCCTGAATGATATCAGAATGATATTATCACATGCAACCGAAGTCACAGCAACAGCCACTGTTTGTCTCTCAATCCTTGAGTTTACTGCTGACTCTGGAATGAAAGCAATCTTTTCTGTCTCTGGATCAACACTTTCTCTGGACTAGTGCACAGAGCTTCCACTTGAAGCCAACAGCTAACTTGTAAAGTGTAGGTACCTTGTGCCCACTCAACTAGCAACTCTGCACTTGTGCAGCACTTTACCTTTTTATAGGGATGCTATCAACTCAAAGTGGGCCTTCCTTCAGGTACTGCTTGGTTTTATGATAATGAGCATCTCATAAGTATTTTATTTAAATATATTTAATGATATCGCGCGCCGGGCCCTAGAGCATCTTTTATTGATAAGGTCAGTAGTCTATTGGAAGGCGGTCTAGCCTCATCCAACATGACTATGCTGGGCAATTTCAACTTCCATTTGGAAGCAGATTCAGACACAGTCGGCACGTCTTATAGACATCATAAATAGCTTGGGCCTACCCCAATTAGTGAAAGGACCTGCACATTCCCCGGGTCATACCTTCCAGAAGATCTTTTCAAACAACCCCCATCTCTCGATCGAGGACATTTTGCCGCTCACATGGTCAATCAATCAGCTGTGCTGTTTAAGATTACTATGGTTGGTGGCACCAATGTGCCAAGGATCATACATAATACGAGGACAGCGCGCGGCTCGAATAAAATCAACCAGCAGCAATTTCAACATCTTCTTACCATCTCTCAACTGATTTATTCGGAAGGTGCGGATAGGAATGCCAGTAATTTTCCTCATTGGTTGGAGGCAACAGCTTCCTTAGTAGACCCAGAATCTATCGTCAAAGTAAGGTGTGGTCACCCCTCTGCCCCCTGGTATTCGGATACATTGAAAAATTATAAAGTAATTTGTAAAAAACAATAATGTCTCTGGAGATCGGCTTAAGATACCAGGGAGAAGCAAAGGTATAAATCTTTTCTTAACAAATACATAGCTCTGGTAATCATTGAAAAGGCAAAATATTTCACTCAGAAAATTGAGAGTGCCAAAAATGTGTCTAAAGAACTGTTGAATACAGTCCTTTCTCTTACATCTCCATGCACACCAAAGACTGCTAAACACATCCTGAGCAAAGTGGAAAACAATTTTAATGACGTTTATCAACCTAGGACCTTGCAGGAGGGGGCTGCCACTCAAGCGGATCAGAAACCTTTGACCAAACTCGAAGGGCCTTTTTTCTAAAAATTTGCTAATTTCGATGTTATGCAAGTGGTGGACCTTATTGCCAAGGCTAAATCGGGGTCACCTTTGGACCCCTGCCCAGTGGCAGTCTTAAAATTGGCACAAGACATCGTTGCTGAAAACCTGACCACAAATTTTAATTCAGTCCTGAGTTCTGGCAGCTTTCCCAAGTTGTGGAAAGTCACCTCAATTTTACCTATCCTAAAGAAACCCAATCCTCGACCCCAACGATACGAATAATTTCTGGTCAATGTCTCGTCTTCCATTGCCCACAAATCTTTTATAAAGGGCCATGAATATTCAACTCTCAGAGTACATCACTGAGCATAGCTGGCTGTACGATACGCAACACGGCTTTAGAGGTGGGTATAGCACAGAATAAGCTTTGATTAAGTCTGTGGAAGAAATCAGAGAAGCACTGGATAGTGGAGGCAAGGCCACCCTTATTCTGCTGTACCTGTCGGCGGCCTTCGATACCGTTCACAATACCATCTTGGTGGATCCGTTAGCGGCCATAGGGTTGCAGGGACCAGCTCTCAACCTTTTGAGATCTTGTCTTGAACACAGGTTGCAATTTGTAGCCTTAGATCCTTTTAAGTCGAAACCTTTTTATCTTCTGTGTGGAGTTCCTCAGGGGTCCTGCATTAGTCCCACACTGTCTATATAGCAGCCCTGGCACTGATAATCAAGTCTTTCGGATTTGCTCTAACGTCATACGCTGATGATACTCAGATTGTAGTGATGGTTATTAATCAGCCGAGTATCATCAGAAAAATATTCCATGACTGTATGACAGCAGTCAGCACCTGGATGAGCAGTAATTGTTTAAAACTGAACTTCAATAAGACAGAGGTGGTACTGTTCGGAAATTATCCCTATTTTTTGTTCCCGAGTTGGTGGCGGGAAGAGTTGGGCTGCTTACCTAAGCCGATTGATAAAACTAACAAGCATTTGCAATGCAATAGGTCTGTCTCGCATTTGCGAGAGTTTGAGCTATTGGCATTGTAAATGACAATGCCTTTTATTTTTGTGTTGGTTTTTAAAACAGATAAACAGACGGGATTGTCATTTACAATGCCAATAGCTTGTAAACTTTTACAAATGTGAGACCCATTGCATTGCAAATGCTTGTTTGTAAAAGCACCCCATGCCACGCTTTTACTTTCATGGCGGCCACCATTAAAGTGAAAGCGCAGTATGGGGCGCTTTTACTAAAAAACAGCATTTGTTTGTTAAGTTGACAAATATTTTTTTTTTGTAGTAAAAGTGCCCCATGCCGTGCCTTCACTTTAATAGCGGCTGCGCCCCTTTCTTTAGACGCAGCTCGTCTAAAGAAAGGTGTGCGGCCTCTATTAAAGTGAAAGCACAGTATGGGGCGCTTTTACAAAAATAAAAAGCATTTGTTAAGCAGCATAGCGCGTGCAGAAGTGTTGCGCTGTGTAAAAGCAAAGAAAGGCGCGTGCTTGAGAAAGCAACTAATATAAAAGCCTAACAAAATAATAAAGCAATGCGACCGGCCGTGAAGCGGGGAGGAAGCATTTTTGAAAGATAAAGCGCAGCATCCATGATCGGGCGCTGCGCTGTCAGGAAAACAGGGTGGGTTAGGGAGAGTCTTTCGTGCCTGCAACAGCAGCTAGAATAAAGACATTAAAGAAAATAGTGCTCACACACTGTAGTTAAAACAGACCGTGTAACAACACAAGTAAAAAGTCCAGTCCTCATGAGAGGTTACAAATACAGACAAGTCGGTACTAAGGAGGGACTACTAAGCATATTCATGAATCAAAAGCAACCATTTATAATGGACAGTAACAGGAGCCAATTGAAAAGATGGGCGGAAAATGGGCAGAGCTTCAAGTTCATACCTGAATACAGCATGCCTTGCAGAGCAGCGCATGCGCTACCCAGGCTCAACCTAAAAATTATATAGGACAGCACTTTAATTTAAATTACGAACGCTAACACACTTCTAGTGGCTCCTGTGCTGAAGCTCTGTTGCTGTCCGTGAGAATGTATCCAGAAAACAAAAACCGAGTAAAAAAAACGCAAATGCAGCAGTGACAAAGCATAGCAGCTTTAAGTTTGGCGCAAGAATCACAACTCTTGCCATAGGAAAGACAGCAAAAAAAAGGAGCAGCAAAATTAAATAAACCTTAGACCACTCACCTCGGCTTCGGAGACCGGAACTGGTGTCCTGCACACACACTGACGACGAGTTTATTCATTTTTATATATTTCATAAATTATTTACAACTGTGTATAATGCACAATATATGTCTGGAAGCAAAGCTGGGGGTGTGTAAGTGTTTTACAAAATTAACTGTCAATTCGAAGGCTACCGGTGAATCCTCCACCAAACGATCACCATTACATTTAACCCAAACCACAAGCGATCGTCCCGGTGGAATAAAGCATGATTGGAGTTTTATAAACACATTTATCCTCACGGATGGAATGTCTCTAGTTCGAAAGAAGGTACACTCCAAATTGTGATTTCAATAGCCATTTTCTTTTTGTTTGCGTTGAGATGCTTAGGATATGTGGCACTGGGTGAACCAAAGTGCACCAAAACGGAGCTAAATGCGTAATTTTACAGCTTGTATTGGACAACTTCAGATGTATACTCGCCAGGAACTGATCTGCTCGAGATTGCAGGATCTCTGCTTTGTTGGTGTTCAGCAGTCTGTAAAACATATTCCGAAGTGTTTTTAAGACACCATTTAATGCATCTGTCCCTCCGGTTACATTCTTCACCTGGTTAGTGGTGTACAGAACACCAAGTTCAGCCCACTTCAATCCAGCCCATGCCGTAGTGCAGAAGGCACAAGGATCCTCTTGCCTTTCCTCCTGCCCTTCAGCTACTGTTTCTTGTCCACTGCACGAAGTTCATAACATTCCAACCAGCTCCCGCGTTATCCCCCTCTCTCTTCCAGGTGCCACTCCTAGTCTGCATTGGGGATGCAAAGGAAGAGAACTTGTCCCAGGGAAGGGGCTTCATGCCCAGCTGCTCCCTGATCTTGTTGGTCTCCTCCACACTGAAGTTGAGCAGGTCGCTCTCCGTGTCTGTGGCAACCGCGGGCGTTGGATGGCAACCATTGCCTACCCTAGCAGAAGGCGGCAGGGGGTCCCTTTTCTCCTAGACCTGGGCCAGCTCGTCTTCGCTCACGGCCTGGTTGTCCAGCTTCTGCAGACCGGGCAGAGTCCTCAGGACCGTCATCCGGTATCGGTGGGGGTCTGGGCCGCAGCTGGGGTTCTCTGTCATCCAAAGCACCCGCAGATGATAACGCCGATTCTTATCTAATTATCTATAAGAACCTTCTGGTCGCCAAGATCTTTTTACCTGTTGAATAGTGTAAAGGAGAGAATCTCATCAGGTTATATATCCGCATTCATTTTGTCTAAAAGGACCACTGACTCCGAATTCAAGTTTGAGAATTTATTATCGCCAAAAATAACTGAACGTGCAAGCACCTCAACACGAGGTTAAAGAAATAAATGGGCACTAATACAAATAATAATCTACGCAGGAATCTCATCCGACTCAAGATAAGGAGAATAGAAAGTTCTAGAAGGATCAACCAGACTATGATTGCTCCAATTTCTAAGTTGCTCTTCATTGGACTAAACAAGCTTAAAATCAATTGCTGTCCCTACACTAACGCTAAGTGACATCCCTGCATAACGATTTTCCCAGGCAAGAGTGAATAAAAGGTGTCAGCTGTGAAGACTTCCTAAGAAGTGCAATCACATAATACCTAAGCTCAGCTCTGTCCTTCTCTCTGGTCTCCCCTACCTCTTCTCTGGCCTCCTCCCTCAGGGCACTATCCCTAATACAAAACCCCAATACAATTGTACACGCCTTTGTCACGCCTCCTTGGCCAGGTCTTCTTTCTTGTGCTTTTCCATCGAAACGGTTACTTCATCCTGGACGGTTGCGATGACCTTGAGTCCCAGGCACCTTCTCCGCTGAAAGTATCATCCCTAAATTCCATTTCACTCCCCGTACCATGCCTCCCATCTCTCTAGCTTTTGAAAACAAAGAGTTAGTCTTACTAACGAGACATGTGTCCTTGCACCTGCAACAAAAGATACTTTCAACAGAAACCTTCTACTGTGCAAATTAAATCTACCGTTTGTGCCCAGAGAGCCTTACCAAGAGAATCTTTTCACTGACCTACAAAATAAGCTAACATAAGAACAAACCAGGCCTTTCCTTAAGCATATATGTAGTCAGGCCTTTACATATGACTTTTAAACACACATCTTACTTTTCCCTATAAGCATTTTCATTACGATTCATATGCAAACAATGAATTACATGTGCAACTTTAATATGGTGCACGTTTAAACTACTGCAATTACATTACACACGAACTAATTACTCTATGCATTATGTTCACACAATTCAATAAGCATTACATTACATCATTATCCTAACACCATTATGCTGCTGAGTTCACTTTATCTCAGTGAACTATTCATTCTTTACTAAACATGCATGAGTATACAACTGAATTTAAACGAATATATGTCTGAATACACGTGGGTGCGGCCTATCAGTGATTATGATGCACCCCTACAATTCACAAGAACATTTCGCTCTATCAGTTCCCCCTTTTGATGACTCCTGTCATCACATTTCATTCTACTCCCTTGGAGAAAGAACCGACCTAAACAGAACTTGTTGCCATCTTCCCTGATCTTAGTTTCTCCATGCTCTTGAGCCTTTGATACTGACTGTCCTGCAGTCTTGCCAATCTCATGTCATTTTCCCTCAAAGCTCTCTTGACTCGGCCTGCTCGATACCACTTGTAGGCCTTGATCAAAATCCACAACCCAACCACACAAACCACCAAAATAAGGAGGGGTCTCAGAAAGTACCCAAGGAATCCCTTTCCTAGATTCGCAAACCAACCTCCCACTTGACCAAAACCCTTGCCGACCTTTTCCCAGGCCCCCTCTTCGGTCAAATCCGCTATTTTTGTGTGGATCGTAGTGATGTTACTTATATATTTCTCCAGATCCTTGCTACGGTCTGGTATATAAGTGCAGCACTCTTGAACCTTCAACATTTTACAGACTCCGCCCTCTTTTGCCAATAGGACATCCAAAGCAAGGCGATTCTGCAAAACCATTCCCCTTATCGACAACATCTCTCCTTCCACCAACACCAACGACTTTGCTGTATTCATCGAAAATTCATCCACCACAGTCGCTAACCTCCGGATCTTCACATCATTCAAGACTACTCCAAGACTGGGTATCATAGCTCCAAAGATGTCTCCCACTACTATTCCTGCACTTGCAGCTCTTCTCGTTCTTGAATGCTCTCCACCTTCTAGAAGATCTAAATCTTCTGTATGGTAAATCTTTGGAAATATTATTGACAAATAACATGTTCCATACCAATTTGCAGGCAACCTCACCTAAAATCTAAATCTAAATCCGTATTTGTAAAGCGCGAACTACTCACCCTTACGGGTCTCAAGGCGCTGGGGGCCGTAGTGGAAATTAAGTGAGCTATTGCCCAGAGTCACATGGTGCTGAGCTGAGCTGCCGCCGGAGCCGGGGATCGAACCGTGAACCCTGTTGCTCCGAAGTCAGCTGCCCTGGCCGCTGCACCACACCTCTCCACTTGCACCACACCTCTCCACTAAGCATTCTTCCCACATACGTAATACACCGTTGGTATCACTTGTACAGGACCTTGGAGAAAATCTTTTGCCACATCTGCCATGGTGAAAACGTGATCACAAGTACTTTGTCCCACTGCCACCTTCTCGTAGTAAGTCTGATAACGCCTTATACATAACTTACCCCTCTGCTCCTTATCTAACGCTATAGGACCATAGCTTCCCTTGGTCTTATGCAACTGTTCTTCCTCTGTCCAATCTGTCCTGTGATGCCCCAAATCTCGGGAGTGAGTCAGCTTTCTATACCTATCCTCAACCTGATCTACAAACTTTCTCTCTACATCCGACATCAAACAAGTCAGATTGTGTCTGTGTGCGAATGCTGTATCCAATTCCAAACTCGGTATGAAGTACTTCCTGAGTCTATCTTCCGTCTTATAATAGTCATATTTATTCAAATGCTTGTAAGCTGGGACTTCAGGAAGCACTGCGTCGAAATTGGAAAAGAAATACTCAAACTGATCTCTCTCATAAAACAAACTAAGCAAAAGACTACATGAAATACCATAAGTCAGTGGAAGATGGTGATACCTAATACCCTCGTCCACTGAAGTAGGCAACTGCATACACACATAACAATCTTTCGCATCCATCACATCAACATACTCATACAACAACTTAGCATATGCATTCAACTTAAAATCACCTTTAGATAAATCTACATGTAATCTACGACTTTCTTCTAATAGCAAAGCTCTGTCAGCTGCCCTGTCTACCCCCTTCTGGCTAGGTGTGATAGGTGAAGGTGTCCCTGTCACCCCCTCTACTTCTAGCTCGTGCGAACCAGTGTATGAGACTATAACTACTATGATTATAGAAACTATTACACTACTTATAAGGATGCCTACAATCCATTTAGATCTACGATTGGGATCTCCCGGCTCCATGGTTTCGAAAGTTCTCAAAAGTCTTGGTTATAGCAAAGAACCCTGAAAAAGTCTCTGTCCTTTTAATTGTGACTTGCTTAACCAGCTCGAGCAACCATGAAATCTCCGGATTTTCCCTTTCCGATCACAATCTTATTTACACAGTCCAGAAAAAGACTTCCCTAGTTTTCGTTCCTCTTCTGTGGAAAGTCCCTAAGTTTATTCTTCTTCCACTCGGACCTAGGTTATCTTCTTCTTTTAGACTTTTATTTACAGTTTATAGTTGATCCACTATAAGATCCTCATTGAGCAATACCAGAACGTGATACAAAAGTTCAAGACGCAAAATCAGCACTTCATGTGAAAACGGCTCAACTCCAAAAGGCGGGAATTCGAGTCGATGCAGAACCAAGTTTCGGACTTCACTCAGAAGCGGGGATTCGGAACCGTGAGGGTCAGTGTTCCTTCTATTTCGAGCCCTGGCAACTGCAGCACCACCTTCACCACCACATTCGGGCTCCGACGGACCACTTGCACTGACCTCAGCCTTCCCGTGCTCACCACCCCCTGCATCAAACACGGTGTACGTCCACTCAGGGGTAGAGTATCTGCGACAAGGCACTCTTGTTCTCTTTGACCTTCGCCGACTGTCTTGTGCTTGGTCTTCGTCACTTGCCTCCGTTTCAGATACTTCAGACACTGGAGGAAGGTCTCTTTCAGGTGCTAACCTCAGGTTCAGTCGCCTCTGTCTTTCAGGCCAGCTTCCTGCACTTCTGTTCGTTCGTCTGCCTTCCCCTTCTATACCCAGTGCACTACTTCCTCTTTCTGTTGAATCTGACTCTTCTCCGCCCACTGCACCGTTTCTGTCTTCGGTGTCTGAGTCAGGGTTCGAACTGTGGAAACCCCCTTCAGCTTGCTCTAGTGCACCACCAGCTGTGTCAGCGACCCTTACAGCTTGACTTGTCCTCCCATGTGGCCCTGCCACATCAGCTGGACTTTCATTTACGAGAGGAGCTGTTTCTTCCAAGGGTGCTGGAACTCTGCGGGTATGGGAGGCATGCACCCAGTTCGGCAATCCTCCACACTTCACTGCTGTGTTCGTGATAAGTATCACCTGATACGGGCCACGCCAGCGGGCATCCAAGCAACTCTTCCTCACGTGCTTCCGGACGAGCACCCAGTCTCCGGGACACAAGTCGTGGCACAGATCACTCGAGGCTGGGACCACTGCTGCTTGCACCTGCTGGGATACAGAACGGACCACATCAGAGAGTCCTTTACAATAATCGAGAATCAAATCATCAGTGATGCTTATCAAGGCTGTAGCTGGTACTGCTGGCAATCTCATTGCCCTCCCCATTAATATCTCATGGGGGGACAACCCGGTCTTTCTGTCTGGGACACTTCGCATGCTCATCAGCATGAGTGGCAAAGCGTCGGGCCATTTCAGGGATGTCGAAGAACACATTTTTGCCATCGGGCCTTCAAAGTTCCATTTACTTGTTCCACCATCCCAGAAGCCTCTGGTCTGTAACTACAGTGGAGTCTCTGGTCAATGTTCAATGCAGCACAAAGCAACTTCATAATTTCACTGTGGAAGTGCCCTCCTCTATCTGATTCCAAAGAGGTCGGGATCCCGAATCTAGGGATGAGCTCCCTCAACAGTAATTTAGCCACTGTGAGAGTGTCACACCTGCGTGTGGGGTAAGCCTCCACCCACCGTGAGAATACACATACTAACACTAAAATGTACCTCAATCCATTACACTTAGGCATCTCCACAAAGTCCAGCTGTATTCTATTGAAGGGCCCTCCTGACCTTCCAATGTGACTCAACGTAACTACAGTTTTCTTTCCAGCATTCATCTGCTGACACGTAACACACCTCTGACATACCGTCTCAGCCATTGCTCGGAACCGTGGATTATACCACGTCTGTCTAAACACCCTCATCATTGCGTCTCTACCAAGGTGTGCCTGTCCATGTATCAGTCTTGCCATCGGACTCAGCAATTCTTCAGGCAACACGGCTCTCCCATCGTTGGATACCCACACATCCACCTCTCCTTTCTCACAACCAGCTTTGATCCATCCCTCTCTCTCTTGGTTTGAAACTTCATCCTGCAATCGCTTAAGCTCTTCCCAAGTGTCTGCCATGGCCAACATTATGCTGAGCTCGGTTCCTTCTTGGCTCTCCTCTACCTCTCTATCTGTGAATATGCATCCTTGTTCTGCACAGAAACGGGCGACTTCGTCCGCGTAATTGTTACCCAATGATACAAAGTCCTCCCCTTTCCCATGGGCTGAACACTTTACCACAGCAATTTCTTTCGGATGCTGTAATGCATCTAACAGTTGTCTTACATATTCTCCATTACGAATGGGTGAGCCGGATGATGTCAAAAATCCCCTCTGAGACCATAACTGCCCGAAGTCGTGCACCACGCCAAACCCATATTGGCTGTCTGTGTAAATCGTGATTCGAATTCGATCAGCGGCCAAACAGGCACGGGTCAAGGCAATGATCTCAGCTACCTGCGCGGGACGTACTCCTTCTAGGCAAGCAGCCTCGACCACTCCTGAAATGGTACATACAGCAAACGCTGCTCTCAATTGCCCCACACTGTCTCTTAAGCATGAACCATCGACAAAGAAAATTTCATCTGGGTCAGCCAATGGTTCATCGACAATGTCAGGTCTCGGTTTGGTGCAAAGTTCGGTCACATCGAGACAATCATGGTCCGCACAATCTTCATCATCCGTGCTCGGTGTAGGCATCAATGTCGCAGGGTTCAAGACAGAACACCTTTTCAGAGTCACATTATCTGCGGCAAGTATGACTTGCTCGTACCTCGTTAACCTATTGTTCGTTAGGTGCTGTGTCTTGGTCCTGGTCATCAATAACTCAACCGAATGTGGCACATGTACAGTCAATGGATGTCCCATTACAATGCTTTCACATCTTTCAATGCTGACACCTGTTGCAGCAACGGATCTTAGACATCCGGGCAACGCAGAAGCTACTGGGTCTAAAGTAGCTGAAAAATATGCAACTGGTCTACGGACACCTCCATGATTCTGAGCTAACACTGCTAATGCACATCCTTCTCTCTCGTAACAGAACAATGAAAAGGCCTTGTTGTAATCAGGCATTCCCAGTGCCGGAGCCCTGCACAATTCCTCTCTCAGTTTCAGGAATGACATCAAGCACTCCTCGTCCCATGGTACCGGATCACTCACATCCTTGTGCGTAAGCCTCTGCAAAGGCTTTGCTCTCAAGGAGAAACTAGGAATCCACTGTCGACAGTAGCCAACCATTCCTAGGAACATCCTAACTTCTCTCTGTGTGGTGGGTACTGCCATGCTCATTATTGCCTCAATTCGATCTGGTGACACCTTCCTCTTGCCTTTTTCCAATCTGTGTCCCAAGTACTGTACCTCATTCAAACAGTACTGCAGCTTGTTCGGGGACACCTTATGTCCATTCTCTGCTAAGTGGTTCAACAGAGCTACAGTGTCAATCCTGCAAGCATCTTCTGTTTCTGAGGCAATGAGCAAGTCATCTATGTATTGCACGAGAACTGAGTTCTGTGGCAACACAAGACTCTCAAGGTTCTTCTTCAGGATCTGGTTAAAGATCGATGGACTTTCCGTATACCCTTGAGGGATACGACACCATGTTAACACGCGATTTTCCAGCCTGAACGCAAAAAGAAATTGGCTTTCCTCGTGGAGCGGTATCGAAAAGAAGGCTTGACATAAATCGATAACCGTAAACCACTCGGCTTCACATGGGATCTGGAACAATATTACTGAAGGATTCGGTACCACTGGACAACAAGGGACAACTATTGTGTTGACCTTTCGCAGGTCTTGCACGATCCTGTATTTCCCGCTCGGTTTCTGTAGTCCCATTATGGGTGAATTACAGGGGCTACCTCTGATCTCTTTCAAAATGCCTTTCTTAATGAAAGTCTCGATCACAGGTCTTATCCCTGCAATCGTTTCCGGCGACAGGTTGTATTGAGGTGTCCTGGGGAAATCAACATTCTGTTTCACCTCAATCCGCACTGGTTCAACCCCTCTGATCAGACCTATTTCGTCGCCTGCGAAATCCCACACCACAGACGACACTGCGTCTCTCAGATCAGGTGGAAGTTCTTCCACAGTCACCATTGGGTACAGATCTATACACAGATGCTGATTTGTAATTTTAAAGTCAGCATCGTCATCTCTCGTCTGGACCTCCACTCCCCGTGGCGTACAATAAATCGTGCAGTTCAACTTGCACAACAGATCTCTCCCCAAAAGGCAAACTGGACTCGTATCACACACTACAAACTGATGTCTAGTTTGGAAGGAACCTATCTTTACTAGGATCGGTTCTGTCAATGGGCTGCTTATTCTTTTGTTCGCTACTCCAACAACCTGGATTGATTGTCCCGAGAGGGGTAGGTTAGGGACTACTGCTGATCTTACAGTAGACCGGGTAGCACCAGTATCAACCAAAAGTGTGGCAGGATGACCCTCAATATCTGCCTCCACAAAAGGTCCTCTCTGGTCTACCTCCAAGACCGCTCCAAGTGTGCAGTCTTCCTCCCCCCTCAGGCACCGTCAGGATAAAGGGTCTGAGCTACTCTCGTCATAATCTTCGAACAGGGGCATCTGTTGGTACGTTCGTGTTCCTTGTGAAATCCGTGGAGCTTGGGGAACCTGGGCGTGAGAGCTGTAAACCCCCCCTTTCATCGTCCTAGGCCTTGTCACTGTGTTAACTACCTCTTGCGCGGGTGCCTGAGCCCCCTCTTCCTCTTCCTGCAACTGATTAGCTGGGTTCAAAGGACACTCGCGTTTCCAATGTCCGACCTGGCGACAAAGATGACACGCCGTGGTCTTCTTCAATGTGGCCACATCCACTCCTGTCTTGGGGTCTACTGGTTTTCCCTTTCCCATGGCTTGCCCATTCTGGTTTCCCTGGAAATTTCCTTGCTTTCTTCCTAAGGTCCCTCCACTAGGCTGACTCTGTGCTGTCTGCATCTGGACAAGCATCAATTTGTCTTTTAGCTTTCGATGTTTCGATTCCACCTCATCA
This sequence comes from Calotriton arnoldi, assembly GCA_963921515.1. Taxonomy (NCBI): domain Eukaryota; kingdom Metazoa; phylum Chordata; class Amphibia; order Caudata; family Salamandridae; genus Calotriton; species Calotriton arnoldi. The sequence continues at coordinate 391,598 of CAWUFW010012591.1, forward strand.
CTACAGTATCTCGCATACCGCAAAATTTCATCTAGTGGCTTGTTCTGCCAGCAGATCAAATGGTGCTGTATCATGAGGCTGATCTCCATTCTCAGACCCAGTACAAACTTTGAGACAAACTGTCCCATATCCTTGGGGTCCAAGATATCTAACCCACTATACTGTTTAAAAGCTTGCAGAAGTCTTTCATAATATTCATGCACTGTTTCTTTGGGTTCCTGTACAGTCCGATCTATCTTAACCCAATCTATATCCTGAGGTGAAATCTTCAGTTTCAACCATGTAATCACCTGCTCATACTTTTTCATGACTAGGGGTGATGGACCATTTGTAACCGCCTCTCTATCCGGTTCCGAAGTCGGCCACTCGATAGCGACTTTACAAGCTGTCCACAAATCTCCCGGTACCACTATGTCAAACAAAGTGTTCAAATCAATCCACAATACTTTTGAAATCTTCACAAACCGCTCAACCTGTTTGTACCACTCTACTGGTTTTTCCCTCAGCCGAGGAAAATCATTTGTAAATGCAGCCAAATCACCTCTATTCCACGGCACATGCACGTACCCTCCATTCTGTACTTCCCGTAAAGGAAAATTTCCAACACCCGTCGCCCCCCCCTGGAGGCGGCGTTTCCCCTTCAGCTCTCTTTGCTGGTTTCTTCTTGGACCACCTTTCTTCCCATTTGTCCAACAAAATCCATATCCTCATCCCTACGATCAAATCTCTGGTATGTGTCCTTAATCCTGTTAGTCTTTTCTCCTCCAGCTCCTGATCACTGTACTGTAATCTATGTGGCCCCTGCAACGCTTTAGTTTTGTTCAGGTCTACCTCATATCTTTTGGCCAATTCCTTCAATCTATCATGTGCCATCCTAGCTTTTCGAGTCACATCTTTTGCTACAAACAGCAGCTCATCTGATCCATAAATTTCTATCCTTTCCAAGGGCAGACCTCCATTAATCATCTCGTCTACCTCTGCTTTCAGTCTCACTACGTCTAGTAACCTTGCCTGTACCGCACTCCTCAGTACATCTCGACAACCCGAGCCATCCCGCTCATCACAGTCACTATTCTGTCCTTGTGACCTATTCCCTTCCATCATATTCCTGGAACTTGGTCTGTCTTCCGAGACGTTCTGTGCCCTATCTCCTTGCATCCTATCCTCTTGGTTGGTTACTGTTGGTGTCCACATCCTCAAAGCTGACTTGGATTCACGCAAAGACCTTGGTCTTTCTGGTCTCTCCTCTTCTTGTCTAAAGGAAGAGTCTGCAGTAGCCGGTAACGGCGTACTTGTCTCCAATGGTCTTGGGAAATGAACCACTCTTACTCCAAACCCATTCCCACTCTCGCTGGTTACTTCTTCCCTTCCCATCTGTACGGAGCCCCCTTCTCTCACTCGGTCTGGGTCATATACCGGTACTATAGGGCCAATGGTAACCGGTACTGTCAAGGAGTCCGGTAATCTTGTGTTCCCTACAGGAGGCTGTGTTATCATAGACGCCGTTGCCCCCTCTGTTCCTGTGGAAATCCTTCCCACTACTCTCATGCTAGTCTGATTCTGGCTCCCATCAATTGTTACTGCTGGGGTCGCCTTTCCCTCTTCTGAGTCTGGATTAAATGGTGGTGGCCTCTCTGCCAACATCCTATCCAACAAGCTGTCATCTAGATCACTGTCGTCCTCATCGATTCTTATTATTTTCCCATTTTGTACTAACAATGGGTACAACTTATCTCCTTCGATCGTTTCCACTCTCCACCTTTTCTCCAATGCATCCCACCTTGCATCTTGAAATGCCCTGACCGATTTCTTCACCCTTTCCTGGCATCTGTCCTTCTTCCTATCGTACGCTGCTCTTATCCACGCATGTAGTGCCTCAAACTGTGTTGGTCTAGGTAGTGGTCGTAAAGAAGCCATTATACTTTTTAGCTGGTACAGCACCTCTAACCTGAAAGTACCATAGCGTGGGAACGACAATTCTCCCTCTGCTTCTGTCATTTTATGCCAATTCTCAAGCCAGATTATAGTATGCAATCCTACATTCTTTGCCATATAATGTGCTGGTGTATCCTCGGGAGGAGCTTCCTCTCCTTCCCGAACAACCACATGTCTATCACCTCTACAAAGTTCCCGTAAAACTTTAAAACATTTCATGATGAATCAACTTTGTATTTGCACTCAAAATGTCAGCTCTTGCTTCTCGATTTCACTCCACCAATACCAGCGCGGCTCACACCAACCGGCCTATCGCAGCGCGGCACTGGTCTGACGTCACTTTTCCTCCGCTCGCAGCAGTTCCCCTCCTTTCTAATTCACTCGTTCTCACTCGCACCTGTCCCAATCATACTCTGAAATAATGTCCGTCCTACCGAACAATTACCTCTCTGACCGTCAGTCTTACCAATAACCGATCAGTCTCTTGAGCTTGTTGACCTCAATCTGGCAACCGTCTGTCCGCGAAACGACCGGACAATCGCCTCTAACACACTCGATAGGATTCAATCACTCGATGTTCTGCACACAATAACCTACGACCTGCGTTGGTTATTCACACACTCACACATGTGTTCCCTATCTTCAGTGGGTCTGTCAATGACGTCTCGTGACCCCCACAACCTCTGGTCAACGTTCTCAACTCTGGGTGTATTCTACACCACAATAAATCTCCCGGTCCCGCGCGCGCTCACGGTCCGGTTCTCAATCACACAACTCTCGTTCTAACTCCGCAAGACATCACACAACAATAAAACACCGCAATCTACCAAACATCACTCTTTTCATACTCACTCTACCACGAACTGCTACTTCCGCCGCACCGTCACTCTCCGTCAGTTTTCCACGACCTCCGACATCCTTCTCCCGCGGTCCTCTGGATCTGCGTCACTCGGGCTCTATGGGGCAACTTAGTCTCCTATCTTGCTCTAGATCTCCCCTTACCATCAAAGGTAACCATCCTACTCTGCTACCAACTGATAACGCTGATTCTTATCTAATTATCTATAAGAACCTTCTGGTCGCCAAGATCTTTTTACCTGTTGAATAGTGTAAAGGAGAGAATCTCATCAGGTTATATATCCGCATTCATTTTGTCTAAAAGGAACACTGACTCCGAATTCAAGTTTGAGAATTTATTATCGCCAAAAATAACTGAACGTGCAAGCACCTCAACACGAGGTTAAAGAAATAAATGGGCACTAATACAAATAATAATCTACGCAGGAATCTCATCCGACTCAAGATAAGGAGAATAGAAAGTTCTAGAAGGATCAACCAGACTATGATTGCTCCAATTTCTAAGTTGCTCTTCATTGGACTAAACAAGCTTAAAATCAATTGCTGTCCCTACACTAACGCTAAGTGACATCCCTGCATAACGATTTTCCCAGGCAAGAGTGAATAAAAGGTGTCAGCTGTGAAGACTTCCTAAGAAGTGCAATCACATAATACCTAAGCTCAGCTCTGTCCTTCTCTCTGGTCTCCCCTACCTCTTCTCTGGCCTCCTCCCTCAGGGCACTATCCCTAATACAAAACCCCAATACAATTGTACACGCCTTTGTCACGCCTCCTTGGCCAGGTCTTCTTTCTTGTGCTTTTCCATCGAAACGGTTACTTCATCCTGGACGGTTGCGATGACCTTGAGTCCCAGGCACCTTCTCCGCTGAAAGTATCATCCCTAAATTCCATTTCACTCCCCGTACCATGCCTCCCATCTCTCTAGCTTTTGAAAACAAAGAGTTAGTCTTACTAACGAGACATGTGTCCTTGCACCTGCAACAAAAGATACTTTCAACAGAAACCTTCTACTGTGCAAATTAAATCTACCGTTTGTGCCCAGAGAGCCTTACCAAGAGAATCTTTTCTCTGACCTACAAAATAAGCTAACATAAGAATAAACCAGGCCTTTCCTAAGCATATATGTAGTCAGGCCTTTACATATGACTTTTAAACACACATCTTACTTTTCCCTATAAGCATTTTCATTACGATTCATATGCAAACAATGAATTACATGTGCAACTTTAATATGGTGCACGTTTAAACTACTGCAATTACATTACACACGAACTAATTCCTCTATGCATTATGTTCACACAATTCAATAAGCATTACATTACATCATTATCCTAACACCATTATGCTGCTGAGTTCACTTTATCTCAGTGAACTATTCATTCTTTACTAAACATGCATGAGTATACAACTGAATATAAACGAATATATGTCTGAATACACGTGGGTGCGGCCTATCAGTGATTATGATGCACCCCTACAATTCACAAGAACATTTCGCTCTATCACAGACAGGGCAGCCCCTGCAGGTGACAGATCTTGCACTGGCTCTGGATGTTGTTCTAACGCAGATAGAGCTCGGCCAGGTTCTGGCACTGGCTGAGGGGCTGCACTGCAGGCTGGTGATCTGGTTGACGCTGAGGGTGATCACCTCGAAGTTGGGCATCTCCCGGCATACTGAGATATCGCTTAACCGGCTGCCCCACACTCTCCAACTCGCATGCCTTGGCCCGTGACTGCTCTACCCTATGGGTTAGCTTCATCTGCATGCTCGTTCACTAGACATTATTAAGCAGCACTAACTCCCACAGCCCGTGACAAACTCAATAAATGTCTGCCATGTTTATGCAACGCAGAAAGCGGGTTGCCATGCTAGTCCATCTTCCATTTCCGGGCAAGATCACGGAAATGAAAACATTAATGGCAGCTCTCTCAACAAGCATTTGCAATGCAATAGGACTCGCATTTACGCAAGACCTTTGCATTGCAAACGGGAGTGCGGGCGGGGGGGCATGGGGGCGAGAAGGCATGGACAGCGGGAGTGCGGGGGGCGAGAAGGCACGGACTGCGGGGGGAGAAGACACGGGAAGAAAATAGTGCTCACAACATACCGTGCAACATGAAGTAAAGGGGCCGGTAGCCTTGGAAGGATACAAATGATGACATGGCCGTCATAAGGAGGGACTAAAAATCCTATAAAGCAATCTGAAGGCAGCATTTAGGAACAACAAAGACGCAAGCCAATGAAAAAGATGGGCGGGGAAGTAGGCGTGGCTTCTCCCCCTTACTCTACTACCACAGATCAACCCCAGAGCAGCGCATGCCCGCTGGCTCAGGGCTCGACCTAAAAATCTGGGAGTAATCTTAGATAACAAGCTCTCCTTTTCTATTCAGGTAAACATGTTAACATCATCCACTTTCTTTATTCTCAGAAAGATTAAAAGCCTCTTAGCTTTTATTCCTCCTAACTCCAAAAAATGGTAATATTAGCCTCAGTTATGGCCAGGCTAGACTACTGCAACAGTCTATACCTGAATTCACAGCAACAACATCTAAAAAAACTGCAGGTACTGCAAAATACTGCAGCTAGAGTTTCCTCATGTACACCCACATTTTCAGCAGTGAGAAATGTTTTTCAAAAGTTGCACTGGCTGCCAGTGAAAAGCAGGATACAATTTAAAGCACTGTGCATCACCTACAAATCACAACATAACTTGGGACCTTCCTACTTCACTCATAAGTTTAGTTGGTATATTCCCAATAGGACACTTAGGTCAGCCAATTGTAAATCCTTTGTAGTACCCAGGTTTAAAAAAAGGACTTGGGGCGGCAGAAGTTTCTTCACAGGAACTATTGCAGACTGGAATGAACTTCCTTTAGAGATCTGTACTGCTCCAGACTTGCTGTACTTTAGAAAGGCCCTGAAAACCTGGCTCTTCAGTAATTATATGACGGCAAGGTCAATAGGAACCCATTAAGCCCAGATCGGGGAGCTAGCGCCAGGACACCTCAGGGTAACAGTGTGCTCTATAAATCCCAGTTAACATTAACATTATCATTGTCTATGGACGTTCCCAGCTTGCTGCTTGTCTTCTACCCCTTTTAATTTCAGAAACAGACATTTCAGAGGCCCATGTTACCACAGTGGCAAACATAACTTGCACCTACCGATGTTTCACTGCCACCCCGTCACCCTACCCAATGGCGAGGTAGCAAGTTGCCCTCAACATTTATAGACACCACCTCTAAAACAGTGGTAATCGGAACTGAGGGCCGATTCCCAAAGTCAAACTTACAGTTTTGGGTAAGTTTACTACTTTTTGGTACTGACAGACTATGTGCAGAGTTTTACAATGCAGCACTCCCTATATTTATGAGTTTGGAGTTCTCCGCACCGGGAGACTCCGCGATTGCGGCAGAGAACTCCGCAGATATATATGTATTGTCAGAGTGAAGTCACAAAAATCCACAGGTAGTCTGTGAGTATATAAAAGTAGTAAATTTACACAAAACTGAAATTTTATTTTTGTGAATCAAGCCGTGAGTTTTTCTGTTCAGCATCTGGTATGAACAGATCCTATGACATTCTTGCCTGTAACAACGCTCCTGGATTTCATGTCAGTTACTCAGAAAACATCACCAGGATAAAGTCCCGAGAAAAAGATCTTACCCTCAAGTGGAGCCATCAGAAGGTTGATGTTCCTGACCAAGTACTCTACGTGCATTGTCTTGGTGTTGGTAAGAGGAATGATCAAACTTAAAGCTGCCCCTTTGGGCGAGCGTGTAGTAAAATACGTAATAAACCTTGAATTGTTCATGACAATGCAATGCTGTTGCCCTTTACACTACTGTACAATAACACAGGAACACCTTGTTTGTGACTGCCCGACTGTTCTTCAAAAGAAGAAATTAGATGACAGCTTTGCTTTCAGCCCTGTTTAGTGAAAGTGCAGATTTAAGGTTAACAGAAGACATCAAGGCTAACCCATTTATATGACAGAGGTGTCTGATCTATATCCTGCTGTCAGAGAGTGCTCACCTTCTGGCTCAATTGTTCCTCCTTCCGGTCTCCTGTACCCAAGCTTCTTAGATGTTCACTCGGGCTGTGATATGGTTACGTGTGAGGAGGGAGTTGATGATCAAATTATAGAACAAGGGGGGGCGTGGCCAGCAGCCGACAGCGATGGCCGCACACTAGCGAGGCTCCGGAGCCCTCGCTGAATATCCTGCACATATCCGGTTCGAAAAGCTGTTAAATCACCTAAACTGAGGTGGACCCCCGGCCCCTGACCTCCGCGGTGACGGGAGACAAAGGAACACGCTCCGTGCTGCAGTGGGAAACGTGGAGCTGAGCGGCCGCGACTGGGGCGCTGAAGAAAATGGCGGCGACCTAAGTGGTGAAGGAAAGACGCTGCGTTCCCCGCGGACTCTCCCTGGCTTCGGGGCTGAATCTTGGTGCGGGAACAAACACGCTGGTCATGACCGGGCCGGCGGGCCGCTGGCACCGGGGGCGAGGAGTCGGAGAGACCTGCGGGAGTGACGTGAGCCGCAGCAAAAGAAAATCGAGGCCCGGCTTGGGCGGGCTGCGGAACCCGACAGACCGGCGCTCCAGGCGCGGACGCCTTGAGCGCTCGCTTGTGGCGGGCGCTTGGCGACATCTATCCTCTGCCCAGGTGAGAGAGGGAGACTATATTGGGCTGAAATGCCTGGGGCAGATGAGGCCACGGCGAGCGATATCGGCAGGAGTGCTGATGGGGATCTGTGTGGGGCAAAACAACACATGAACATTGTGCGGCGCAGGCAGATCGTTTAGGGACTGAAATCCCAGCAAGAGGAGCCCGCTGAGGAGTGCTTACTAACCCAGCTCTGGGGGACCTGATGACCATTGCTTATTGACCCAGGGAGAGAGGTGCCCCCTGTAGGAAGAGGATAACAGCGCAAGAAACTCCTTTGCCCTAGGGGGAGCTGCGTGGGGCCTCTAACGCCCAGCTACGATGCAAAAGAGCATCTGGAGCGGTTGATTGGAGCCTGGACAGTAAGGGGCGAGAGCCCTTATCCTAAGAGGCCTGCTGTCACACGACGGGCCAGGACCCGTAAAAGGGGCTAAGCTACCGGAGAAGGGCGTCAGAGGGACCCGACAGGCGCGGACTGCTGGGCCTGGGCGCGGTGGGCCCGAACATTCCAGCGCAGCACTGCCAGGAAATGGCGAGCGGAAGGGGGCCTAAACCAACGTCCCAAAACAAACTGGCCAAATTTGCCTGGACTAAAGCGGGGGAGGGGCAGGACTCGGTGCTTTCAGAAGCCCCAGACCAGCAGAAACACCCCCAACCGCAACCAGACCTAACGCTCCATGACATCATGGAGGCAATAACGGGAGTGCGAACATCTTTGGAAGCTCGTATCGACACAGTCAATATTGAAGTATCCCTCATCCGAGCAGATCTTCGCAAAATGGACGCGAAGGTGAAAGACCTGGAAGATACGACCACGGAACTTCGTACAGATATTTCCCTGCTCCAACAGCAGGTGAGCAAATTACAGGATGAGTATGAAGGTAGAGCCGGCAGAATAATATACGCATCCTTGGTGTTCCGGAACGAGCGGAGGGGCCGGCGGCAGATCTCTTTGTAGAGGAACTGATCCTGAAGCGCTTGCAGCCCAAGAGACTTTCAAGCTACTTCTCTATTGAACGGGCCCATCGAGTCCCGGGAGGACGACCGAAACCCGGGGCAACCCCACGACCAATTATTGCACGGGTTTTTAACTACAGAGACCGGGACATAATACTTCAAACTGCGCGGGCCAACCCTCCGCTCAAACTCGAAAATAATGTGGTCACGTTCTTCCCTGACTTCACTGCAAAAGTTCAAAATCTGCGTCGTAGCTTCCTTGCAGTGAAGAGAGCGTTGAGAGACAGAGAGGTGAAGTACGCCATGCTTTTTCCAGCAAAACTTGGAATAGAATCGGAAGGCAAAGCGTGGTTCTTTTCCTCACCGGACGACGCGTGGGAGTGGCTGGAGGGATGGCGCTGAGTTGAAAAACCACATAAAGAAAGGAATGGTGGTCCCCGACCGAGTATATCCAACCAGGGGACTGAACACGGCGAATATCGTTCCCGTGCGGAGTAGGAATCGACAAGACGCAGCTGAGAAGATGATTTCCTAAACGTGGAAGGGGACATACTGACCACAGCTAAGTGTTTCAGGGAGTGTGGGACGTGTAATATAGATACCCCGGGGTTCCCTCTCTACTGGGGAGCTGGGTCTATTGTGTGCTAGAGTCTCTGATGTTTAGCTTGTGAACAATTATGGACCAAGGAGACTGATGCTGGGGAGGTGGGGGCTGGACTCACACCCACAGACGAGATGAAACTAATGCTATTTCAGCTTAGGGTGGGGGAGGGGGGCTGATGGCCAGCACCTACTAGTATTTGGGGGGGAGATAGGCACTCTGCCTGGTTGGGGTGTGGGTAGTTCGAAATCCACTGGCAGGGGGGCAGGGAGGGGGGAGGCATGGGAGTTGTGGGAGGGGGGTTGGGAGGTACAAGTTTACGAGTGTTCACGAGTCACAAAGTGTAGAATGCCACATTTCAGCTCAGTCAACGCTAATAGCTATACAAGAAGAAGAATCATGGCCTTCTCTGCAGTTTGTGCACCCAACGATTGGGCAAAATGCATGCATGTGTTGCTCAGACAGCGAACCACAAGGGATGAGCCCTGGGGTCGCTTCAGATGCTTCTGTCTTTTAACTCACTACCCGTATGACAGAGGCTAAGATAGAGACATCACTCGCCGTGCTGACATGGAATGTGAATGGGATGGGGGACAAAATCAAACGGGGTATAGTGCAGCATTATCTTAAAAGACAAGCCCCTGATCTTGTGCTGTTGTAGGAGACACACCTAGTAGGCCACAAATGCAAAGCTCTTACACTGTGGGGATACAAGCTCCTGGATCACGCAGACTTTTCTTCAGAGTCCCGCGGGATGGGTATCCTGGTTAAGAAAGGGCTGGCACTTACGCCGATACGTACATGGGCGGACCCGGGGGGAAGATTTGCAGTTCTGGAGGCGCTATGGGAAGGGAATGCGCTCAATGTAGTCTCGGTGTACCTCCCGCCGACACTTGGTAAAGAGGCACTGGTAGACCTGGGGAAAATTGTGGTGGATCATCCGGTGGGCACCCTGATCTTGGGGGGGCGACTTTAATATGACGATGGACGACCAAAGGGATAGACACCCCCAGAGGCCCCAGACACGACCCTATACACACATGGCAGAGTTCGCGGACGCTATGGGCCTCACAGATATATGGCGGTCTCTACAGTCAGACGGGACCCAATACACTTTCTACTCTAATGCACATAAGAGCATGTCCCGCATAGACTACTTTTTGACACAGTCGGCAGACATTGGTCATTTCCGCAATCCCATGCTCTGCCGAGAGGCATCTCAGATCATTCCCCCGTATGGGTCGAACTTACATACTTCAGCCGTCGCCCACGCGGCACCATAGTTCTCAGTCCTTGGCTGCTAAAAATCCCTGATATCAGAGCGAATCTACTCACACAGACAGTTAATTACTTCAAAGAAAATGTAGGGTCAGGAGACTCAGCACAAACCATATGGTTGGCCTTTAAGGTGGTATTGAAGGGGCATGCACTGGCGCTGAAGGTGGGCTATAGTAAAAAACGGCAGCAACACATCAAACAATTGGAAGACGAACTTCAAAAGTTGGAAGAAGATAGTATCAAATCACCCACAGATGCGGCTATACACCGACTCACTACTAAACAATTAGAGTACAGGATTCTGGTGCGGGAACATATGAGAACCAAATTGTTACATAAACAACACAAGCTCTATGAACTGGGAGACAGGGCTGGGAAACTGTTAGCCTGGCTGGAGAGAAGGGAGCAAGGGGAGAGATGGGTTCCCAGACTGACCCTCCAGGGAACACACAAGATCTCCAACCCACAAGATATAGCGAATGCATTTGCAGATCACCTAGAAAAAATATATACCCCGTCAACAACCTATACGGCAGAGGACTCTCGTCAATTGCTGGTAGATATTCGCCTGCCTACACTTTCAGAAACAGACAGGGATTTTCTAGATGAAGAGCTTACAGACGATGAAATACGGAGGGCAATTAATAATATTCAATCAGGAAAAGCGATGGAACCGAATGGGATACCTATCGAATTTCTGAAAACGGTCGCCTCTCACACCGCGCCCCACCTGCGGGCTATGTATGATGAAAGCTACGATAAAGGGGTCTTGCCAAAGGATCAACGGTTGGCCTCGATAGTAGTTATCCGTAAGCCGGGGAAACCCGCCGAGGAATGCGGCTCATATAGGCCGATCTCTTTAATCAACGTAGAAGCAAAAATCCTCGCGAAACTGCTGACCTGACGCCTGGTCTCGGTGATTCCATCCTTGGTGCACCCCGACCAATCTGGCTTCATGCCAGGGAGGAGTACGACACTAAACATCCGTCGCCTTCATAATGTTCTTGCGCGACAAAAATACATAGCGGAAGACGCAGTGGTGCTCTCCCTAGACGCCTCAATGGCGTTCGATTCAATCGAGTGGCCGTACCTGTTTGAAGTCCTGAGACGTCTGGGATTTGGCCCGAAATTCTTGGGCTGGGTAAAACTGCTGTACACAGATTTGCGTGGTCAAATATGGGTTAATAATCATACATCAAGAATATTCCAGCTAAAGAGAGGCACTAGACAGGGCTGCCCCCTGTCCCCCCTGATCTTCTCCTTAATGTTGGAGCCATTGGCATCCTGGGTGAAAGGGGATGTAATGTTGAGAGCGTTAAAATGGGCGGAAGTGCACGATGACCGAATATCACTCTATGCCGACGATATCCTGCTATATCTCGCATCCCCATACGCGTCCTTGCACAGAGTACTAAATATATTTACGAACTTCGGGAAGTACTCTGGATATGCGATAAATTGGAGTAAGCCGGTACTATTTGTCCTTTGAGGCCCGGTGCCTCGGCTACCCCCGGGCTGCAAAGTAGAAGTGGCATTAGATGGATTTCGATATCTCTGAGTCTTCATAACCCCGGATCCCCAACTCTTCTATGCCCGAAATCTTGCGACACCCTTGGACAGGTTGAGGAATGATGTCAAGCACTGGAGATCCCTCCCCCTATCTTTACTGGGCCGAGCTGCCCTGTTCAAGATGCTGGCTCTTCCGCGCTTTTTATATATCCTTCAGAATTGTCCTAATAAGGTTCCGGGCACCTATTTCGCGAGGGTGGAAAGTGAGGTCAGAACGCTCTTGTGGGACGGAGGATCGCCGCGCATTGCGCTGAGGAAGTTGACCAAGGGATGGTACGATGGGGTAATTGCCCTCCCGGATCTGAGACTCTACTATTGGGCCTCACAGTTGGTGGATCCGGCCTATATGCTGGATAGATACCAGATGGGCAGAGAGGGATGTCTGGGGGCGCTGTATACGAAAGCCCGGAAGGGAAGGTACATTGGCCCAACGGCCCACACAGTTGCGATATGGCATCAGGCGACTAACCGCCTTGGATGTTCGAACGTGATGACCGAAGCCACACCATTATGGTTCACCCAAAAATTAGGATTACTGTGTAATCAGCCCGGATTTGACAAATGGGACACCATTGGAATTTCCACTATAGGGGACCTGGTGAAAAAGGGTACACTCCTCACATTTGGGGAATTGAGGGAGAAATACGAACTAGCACAGGGGGAGATATTCCGATACTTACAGATTAGACATGCCCTCATTATGGCAATCCCAGACATGAGTAAGATACCGGAGTCGTCCCCTTTGGAGGATCGGCTGCAAGATGAACCACTTTTAAATAAAGCCACATCACTAACATACAGGAAACTGTGCAATAACTTACCAGACCCGTTCCACACACTCCGAGAAAAATGGCAGATAGACTTAGGGCCCATTGATGACGAAGACTAGCAGGCGGCGCTGATGTCCCCGAGGGAGGTGGCTATTACTCTTCGGTTCCGCCTGATCCAACTGAAAATCCTGCACAGGTCCTACCTCACTGGGGTTACACTAGCGAAAATAGGCTCCAGATCAGACATGCTATGCCTTCGTGGCTGCCACCAGAAAGCAACCTTTTTTCATACCATCTGGGACTGCCCAGTTATACGACCCTTATGGGAAGGGGCAACACAATACCTCCAAGATGCACTGGGGAAGGCAATCACCCTCACATCAAAACATATGGGACGATATTGACCTTACAGAAGTCGAACAGCAACTGACAACATTGGGTTATACTCTAGTGAAACGTGAAATAGCCAAAAAATGGGGAGTGACGGACAGCCCATCGCATACAATGTGGGCAAAGGAATTAGATAAGTGCATGATTGCCGAGATGGAGGTTTTTAAATCTAGAGGGTGCCCCAGGAAATGGGATAAAAAATGGGATAAGTGGAATGTATATCGGGGGGACCTGTGCATATCCCCAACTACGGAGATGGAACTGCAACGGAATCCGGTGCACTCTCTGGAAGGACTGTAAATGTAATTTGTATGTTTGTATGTTTATCTGCTGATATGTACATGCATTGCAATTGAATGTGTTGTACACTACCTAAAATCTGTGACTTTTATGTTTGAAAATAATAAAAATATTTAAAAATAAATAAATTATAGAACAAGGAAGGGAATATGCCATTATGGAAGTGTTTTGCTAAGCGAGTCACTCTCTCATTCTCTCGCACGAAGTGGGTGTTGATGCTGAGTTGCTAATGGCCTTGGGTACCACACACAGGACAAAATCCGCCACATGGGTTTATCTAAGGAGATCAAAAGGTTCTCACCACATATATGAGACTCAACTACAAAGAGAGGGAATTGGCAATGCAGCACCAGAACACACTGCAGTTGTGTAATATCACACATCATGCTTTTCATTTAATAAACGTCTCCATTTCTTCATTTCACGGTGCATCGTCTCATCAAATTGTCAGAATAAATTCTGTATACCGTTGAGTTCATACTCTGCCGTGAATTCAATCCATGCTCACTCCCACCTGCACTTCCACTTTCAGTCTGCAATTATTTCACAACTGTGCTGTGTGCCAACAGCATTTCAGTGCATTTATCACAATCTCTGTAGTTGGTCCATCATTTCCTTAGCCAAAGGGAGTTGTCAGGCACCAATAATAACCAATTAACCATTGAAGTTCAAGATGTATCAATGAGCATTAACTCTGAGACTCGACTGTGTGACAACAATATGATATACCATCAATCAAACAACGAAAAGACTGATTGTACTATTGCATATGAACTAAAAAATATTGACATACAACAATATAAAAGTAAAAATAAAGAAAGCCATAATATCAACAAACCTATACTTATGATTAAAACAACATACATATCAAATTTAAAATGTCAATTCACAAAAATATCTACATGTAAACATTTTGCAACACAAACATATGGATTACAATAATATTGACTTTTAAATTTAGCAATAAGAATAACAAAAATAATGAGAACCAAAATATAGAGTTACAAATATAGGATATATAATAAACATATTTAATTACAATTAATTTTAAACTTTGAAAAGTTGCAATATGTTTTAAAATATATGTTTCATATAAATTAACTTATTTTGTAATGCAATTAATCTTTAAAAATATGTACTTTAGTTGGGGCGTGGCCAACAGCCGGAGAAGATGGCCGCTTGCTAGCGCGGCTCCGGCACCGTCGACCGTCATCCCTCATTAATCCTGACATTCATCCGGCCATGGGAGCTCCATTCCTGGGTATGTGTACCCGGAGGCGGCAGAGAAGCGTGTGATCCCTCCTGAACAAATCTGGCAGTGGAGAGAGCGGCCGGCACTGCTGCGGCCTGATGCTGCGAGTCCTCTGCGGGCTTGCGTAGATCTGGCACCCGGATTTGAGGATGTGGGTCCGGGAGAGTGACCTGGGGGCACAACATGCTGTTGCCGGAGTGCGCAGCCCTCGAAAGCAGGGGGGCCTGGCTGTGGCGCCGAGAGGTGTACCTCATCCTGCAGACTCGTGAGAGTGGCCGGCGGGCTGGTTGGGACCGGCGTTGCTGCCGAGGCCTACATCCCTGCGGGCTGCGTGAATGAGCACAGGCACCCCGGAGCGAGACAGGCCCCGTGCATGGGACGAACACAGACTGCTAATACCCCTGGGGGCTGACACTTTGCTGTGCGGTGCGGATGGCACCCCCGCCTTACATGGCCTCAGCAGCCTTTGAGGTCAGTGTCTATGGATTTTTCGTGGCTCACACGCAATGATAGCTGCACCGGGGTCTGCCCCCCTGCCATATAGTGTGGATTGACACCTCATCTGGGGATTTTCCTGTTCTGCCTGCTCCGTTGGGCTGGCTGAATGTCTCGAAGTGGCCTGGAGGGGTGAACAGGCACCGGTCTTTGCTGCTGTGAATAATTAGCCCTGCACTGCACTGTCGGAGAGCGAGGATGTCACTGGGCATTAACCTGGACATTTGTCACTGGACCTAAGAAGGAAATACAGGACACTAGTGCTGTTCAGGGGAGACAGTCTGCATCGGTGACGACTGCTTATTGACGCTGGTGGCCTTGACTGACCGGTGGCACTGCCCTTTAGCTGCTGTTGTGCAGAGGCGTATTGATAACCCGGTCCTGTGCCTCAACCCTCGAATAGTTCGCCCTGTGAGAGGCTGTGGTTCTTCGACGGGGGTGAACCCGACAGGCCACGTGGTAGTCACCATGGTAGGCGGCGGCGAGTACCTCCGGCTGTAGTTTTATGGCCGCAATCCGGAAATTGCGACGAACAAGGGCAGCCAGACTGCGCATCAGCAAAAAATTGATAAGTTTGCCCTACAAAAGTCACAAGAGGGGGGTCAGCCAGCCCTAGGCTCAGAGCATGACGCCTAGCAGAAGGTGACTGAACAAGAACCACCCACACTTCAGGACGTATTGGCAGCTATCAATGGAGTCCACACATCTCTTGAAGGACATATCGACTCAGTTTCCACTGATATTTCCCTTCTTAGATCGGACCTCCGTAAAATGGACTCTCAGATGAAAGAGGTGGAGGATGTCACACAAGAAATTGTCGCTGATGTGTCCACACTGAAAAATCAAGTCTCGGTCCTTCAACAAAAGACTGAATCGTTGGTGACCCAACTTGACGATTATGAAGGAAGGTCGGGGCGCAACAACGTTCGCATCCTAGGGGCGACCCGGAGAGGGCCGAAGGGCCAGCAGTCGACCTCTTTGTGGAAGACCTTGTGACCAAACATCTGCAGCCTAAGCACCCTTCTAATTACTTCTCCACTGAGAGGGCCCATCGTATCCCGGGGGGTAGGCCCAAACCAGGGGCATCCCCGCAACCTATCCTGGTGAGAGTGTTTAACTTTCGAGACCGAGACCATATTCTCCAGACGGCTCGATGCACACCTCCTCTAAAGTTTGAAAACAGCACTATCACTTTTTTACCTGATTTCACTGCCAAGGTCCAGAAACAAAGACGTTCCTTTTTGGAAGTTAAAAAAGCTCTCAGGGAAAGAGAAATGAAGTATGCCATGCTGTTCCCCGTGAAGCTGCGAGTTGAAGCAGAGAGTAAAAGCTGGTTCTTTGCAGACCCCGAGGAGGCGATGGAGTGGCTTGATGGCTGGCGGAGGGTAGGCGAGAAAGGCCGTTCTGAGCGGTAAGAGCGATGAGCATTGATGTTGCATTTTCAAGAATTGCCTGGATATGGAGGTGATGGTCTATGAGGGTGGGAGACCTTGGAATATACTCAGGAGACCAGCACCCAGTTTCGTCTCAATGACACTCGTCTGGAGACTCACTCAGAGCTGTGTCACATGTGATGGGGTTGCCGGAGTGTGAATTCAACACGGACCATATGATGTATCGACGCCCAGTATGGCCCCGCCGCCGGTTGAGATGGTGACAGAACTGACCTATGGACCCGAGGAGTCGTAGTTTGGGGCTGCAATGAGTATATTTCACTGTAAAAAAGGGTTCCTATGGCCTATATCTTTATGTCTGTTTAGTAGGGATGGGAGGGACGGGTTGAGCTCACGGTTCCTTTTTCGAGGGGTGGGAGGGCAACGGGCACTCTGCACTGTTGGGGAAGCGGGTCGCCAGATTCCGTCATGCAGGGAGGCAGGGAGGAGGGTGGGGGGAGTTCTGGGTGGGTGGGGTTGTAGATTAGTTGGTTGTTTTAATTTAATACAGCGAGGCAACATTCAAATAATGTTATGATGGATGCTTGAATCGGGTACACTGATGCTTGATGTTCATACAATGGGGTCTTGGCATTGTTTCTCCTCTACAATTTCAGTTAACGCTCGGTTATTGACCCATTGGCTAACGTGCTGCATGAATACTCACAATCCACAACACTATCACATTTTCGATGAGAAGGGTACCCCGTTACTGAGATATCTGGTTTGCTCTCGTCCCTCTATCAATGGGTCCAATAGTAGAACTTAAGTTCCTGACGTGGAACGTAAATGGGTTGGGTGATAAACTGAAATGGGGCATAGTTCTCCAGTACCTAAAGCGACAGGCTCCTGATCTAGCCCTCTTGCAGGAAACCCACTTGATCGGTAATACGTGTAAGGCCCTCAGTAGATGGGGGTATCAGCTGATTGCACATTCGGGGTTCACGTCGGGTTCCCGTGGGGCAGGAGTGCTTTTACGTAAAAACTGCCCCTACATGGTGAAGAAAACTTGGGTTGATGAGCATGGCCGGTTTGTGGCGGTGTCCGGGTCTTGGGAGGGCAAGACACTCAATGTACTCTTGGTTTATGTCCCCCGGCGTTGCAGCAATCCACTCTGCGAGACCTTAGTGAACTTATTCTCGATCTCCCAGTTGGCACGCTAGTGATTGGGGGAGACTTCAACCTGGCAGTAGATGGTTTGCTGGACCGTTTGCCCCCACGCAGAGACCCTGTCCCTGGGTCTAAATTAGCTGAATTTCTATCGGCCCTTGGCCTGGTTGACGTCTGGCGACATCTTAACCCCATGAAGTCGCAGTTTACCTTTCATTCCGGGGCCCATAATAGTCAGTCGCAGATAGACTATATGCTAACACACGCACAGGACCTTCACAAATTTAGCAAGGCGCGCTGTCTGGCTCGGGGAATTTCGGATCATTCCCCTATTCTCACCAAGATAACCATAGGTCCGCAGCCTAGGTGTACGACCTTGACTATAAACCCATGGGCGCTCAAGATACCGCATGTCAAGGCGACACTGATTAAATATACCGAATTGTATTTTAAAGAAAATGTCGGCTCGGTCGCCTCCCCCAAATCCTGTGGGGTGCCTTCGGGGCTGTCATTAAGGGGAGAGCCCTTGCCCTGATGGTGGGCCACAAGAGGGAATTGACGAAGCGCATAGACCAGCCAGAAATAGATATCCTTCAGGGTGAAACAGCACTGGCAAAAGTCCCACGATATAGTCGCACAGCAGCTGTTGGCGGTCAAAATACTGGGCTATAAACAGCTCCTCACTGAAGCGACGAAGGCAAAACAAAAATCCATCTGTCATAACATTGATGAGCATGGGGAGAGGACGGGTAAGCTTCTGGCCTGGTTAGAAGAAAGAGAGCAGTTATCGAGATGGGTGCATCAAATACAGGGGCCAAAGGGAGAGGAAATCACCAATCCTCAACAGATAGCAGAAATATTTGCCACTCATTTCGACTTGGTATATACGTCAACTGCAACAGTTTCGTCGCCTGAGGCCCGGGAGTTCCTCTCGACCATTAATGTCCCCTTTTTGTCAGCAGAAGACAGGGATTCTCTTAAAGGAAATCCCACTGATGAAGAAATCTAAATGGCCATCGGGGCCATCCGCTTGGGCAGGGCTATGGGACCCAATGGACTCCCAATCGAGTTTTTTAAATCAACGGCTTCCAAATTATCTCCCCATCTCTGCCATATGTATATGGAGAGTTATGAGAAAGGGGCTCTGCCAGAGGAGATCCGATTGGCCATGATAGTGGTCATCCACAAACCGGGTAAACCGCCTACTGACTGCAAGGTATATAGGCCCATTTCTCTACTTACTGTGGAGGCTAAGATACTGGCCAAATTACTTGCCAATAGACTCATTCCCCTGCTTGCCGGGCTGATCCATCCGGATCAATCAGGTTTTATGCCAGACCGAAACACTGCCCTGAATTTACATTGCCTACACGGAGTGCTGGGCAGACAACAGACGATCAGAGAAGAAGTGGCCCTGCTGTCCTTGAATGCCCAAATGGCCTTTGACACTATTGAATGGAATTATCTGTTTGCGGTCCTAGAAAGGATGGGATTCGAGCCCAATTTCATAAATTGGGTCAAGCTGTTGTATGCCAGCCCAACCGCTCAAGTGGCAGTGAACCAGCATACCTCTAGAAAGTTTCAATTGGGAAGGGGAACCCGGCAGGGATGCCCCCTGTCACCCCTAATATTTGCTTTGGTACTTGAGCCCCTGGCAGTCTGGGTGAGGGGTGATCCTCTGATTCGTGGACTCGAATGGACCTATAGTCACGAGGATAGAATATTATTATATGCGGATGATATACTGTTATACATGGCTTCTCCGACATCCACCCTACATTGTATCCTCCACATCTTCCGCATATTCGGCAATCACTCGGGCTACATCATAAACTGGTCCAAATCACAACTATACTCACTATATGGCCCGTCACCACACATACCGAGGGACTATCAAATCCCTGTAGCACTGGAGGGCTTTTGTTACTTGGGCATTTATATCACGACTGACTCCTCCTGTTTTTATGAGATAAATCTGCAAGGCCCCTTGACACGCTTCCGTGCTGATGTTAAACACTGGCGTTCTCTTCCTCTTACTCTACTGGGGCGTGCTGCCCTTTTTAAAATGCTGGCGTTGCCCCGTTTCCTCTATGTGCTGCAAAATACCCCTGATAGGATCCCCGACTCCTATTTCTCCAGTATTGACGGTGCCGTGTGCACTCTGTTGTGGGATGGAAGGGCCCCACGAATAGCGATGCATAAGCTCTCTGAGGGATGGTATGATGGGGGAATTGCATTACCCGATCTCCGGTTATACTATCAGGCATCTCAACTGGTGGCGATTAATCGCTGGGGACAGGGGGGACCCGAGTTTCCGTACTGACTGGTGGCTCATGGGGCAGGGCGGATTCAATAGAGCACTCTACACGAACCCCAATAAACTGTGCCTTAGTTGACCGACAGCACGCACAATTGAAACCTGGCATAAGGTGAACAAGAACTTAGGCTGGCATAATAACATCATGCGCGCAACACCTCTCTGGGAACCTGAACAACTGGGACACTTAGGTACTTGCCCCAGGTTCGACAAATGGGATCTTATAGGCATCTCACGGGTGGGAGACATGTGGAACTCTAAGGGATTGATCACTTTTGCCACCCTGCAGAAAGAATATGACTTGGCACAGACAGAAACATTTAGATACCTACAGATCAGCCATGAGCTCAAAGCCGCAATACCAAGGGGCGACCCACCTCCTGAGGCCTCCCTGTTAGAAGATAGGTTAATCCTTGACCCCATGGATAGGAAGGTGATCTCCCTCACCTACAAAAAATTGATTAACAACCGCCCTGACACCTTAACGCGCTTGCAGCAGCATTTGGAGGCGGATCTGGGGGAGCTGGATGAGGATGATTGGCGAGACGCCCTGGCCTCGCCTAGAGAGGTGGCCATTCCCATGAGACTGCGGTTGGTCCAACTTAAAATCCTTCATCGAGCCTATCTGGCCGCGAGGGTGTTGGTAAGGATGGGAAGGAGGACCGATCCTTCCTGTCTCAGACACTGTCACCAGGAGGGGACCTTTTTTCATACAATTTGGGAATGTCCAGTCGTCGAAATGTACTGGGAAGCTGTTACCAAACAATTAAAGAATGCTGGGGGTAAGAACCTGCCGGCATCCCCGAAGCTCTGTCTATTGAATATTTGGGAAGCCACTGACCTCACCCAGACCGAGAAATCATTGGTTTCGTTGGGATGGGCCATTGCAAAACACAACATCGCACAAAGATGGGGTGTGGGGGAGATGCCGTGTGTTAGAAACTGGGCCGCTGATATGGACAGAGCCATGATTGCAGAGAAAGAATTTTTCAAACACAGAGGATGCCCCCAGAAGTGGGACCGTAAGTGGGCAGCGTGTAACACTTACCGGGGAGACATTTGTTTATCTCCTACGGTGGAATTACGCTGTGGCGAATCTGGGTTGCACGACTTATTTAATGCAGACTGATGTGTCAAAGTGGGATGATGAATGCACAATAACATATATACATTTTGTATCTGATTGTGGCTTTTTGGTTGAACTGCATTTCTGTGTCTTTGTTATGATCAATAAAAAGTTTTTAAAAAAATAAAAAATATGTACTTTAATGTACAATTATTTAAGCATAACTTTTAGATTAAAAATATTTAATTTATAAAATATATATCAAGTTAAAATAATAAATACTTTTATAAACATCAATTTATCTGAAAATTTAGTTAACATTAAATAGTTTGAAAAATACACTTATTTTTTTAAGTTAAAAATGCAGATTAGTTCTATGTACATCTGCAAACATAAAACAATTATTTAATATATTTATATGTTGAAAAATTGGCCTATATTTTGGAGAAGTGATATATACTACTACCACTGTAAACTAAACAACATTGGGGAACTTGTAGGACTTTGGGGTTGGGTGGAGGGGTTTAGATTTGCTGCTCCCTTTCCAAGCTAAGCAACACTGGGGAAGATGTTGGACGCTGGAGAGCACAGATCTACCTTTCCCACTCCAAACTAAGCAACACTGGGGAAAGTATTGGCGTCGGGCTGGAGGGATCAGACATACCCTTTCCGCTCCAAACTAAGCAACATTGAGGAAAGAGTTGGATGCTAAGGGGGTCAGATCAACTATTCTGAATACAAACTAAGCAACATTTGGGTAAGTGTAGGATGATGGAGCAACTAGATTTCAATTTCTACTCCAAACTAAGCAACATGGAGGATCGCAGTGGAATCTGAAATGGTCAAATTGTAAGGGCGGGCAGAGAACTCAGCTCCGCCAGCGGAGTGTGCAGAGTTTTGCCTACTCCACGCTCCGCTGAGAACGTGAAGTTTAGGCAAAACTCCAACTCCGCAGCGGAGTTAGCCAGCCCCCTGCTAAAAATAGGCTCCACGCCCCCTAATAAAAAATATTTGAAAAGAATTAAAAAGAAAAAAACACTTACCTCTACTGTGGTGTCTCCGGGCTGCCCTCCTCCTCCTCGCTGTGATCTCTCTCCTACAAACCCCCTACGTCAGAGGTACATCTTGCGAGAACTGCACATGCGCTCGCGCGTGCGCATGCACAGTTCTCACAAGACGTACGTCATACATAGGGGTTTGCAGGAGAGAGACGGCGAGGAGGAGGAGGGCAGCCAGGAGACGCCACAGTAGAGGTAAGTGTGTTTTTTTCTTTTTTAAATATTTTTTATTTGGGGGGGTGGAGGCGGGGAGCGGAGTTCCACAGAGTTTTTTCCCAACTCCGTGGAACTCTGCATATTGGTACTACGCCAGCTCTGCCCGGGGTTATAAAATTGACAATTCCCACTCAAAACTAAATGACTTAACATTGGACTATAGGGAGGTGGTGGGGGATCCAATTTACTATTCCCAGTCCAAACTAAACAACACTGGGGAAAACTTTGGGGCATATCAGCAACAACCGGCGATAATTATCGCTAAGCGCACTTAGCGCTAGGATAATTATTGCCGGCTATCGCTGGATGTTATCGCTGAGATAGCGCGCTATCAGCGACGCTTATCTCAAAAGCGATAAAAATACCAGCGATAGCGGGGAAATCGCCGTTTTGCAGGGAACATCGCTGGATTTCCAGCGATGTTCCCTGCAAAACGGCGATAACCTTGCTGATACGACCCTGTGGTCGTATCAGCATAAGCCACCCCCTATGTTAAGCATAGGTAAGTCAGGATTTTAGCAGACGTTAGTTTTTGGCGAAAACCGCCGTTTTCGCCAAAATCTAAAGTGTGCTAAAATCCTGTGGGCTGCCTTGTAAATATCGCGATGTGAACATCAGTGATATTTTACAAGGTAGTCCATCCGGGTACGCCCAGTGACGCCCACTTTGCATCTCATTAGAGATGCAAAGGGATGCGTCGGGAAAAAGGGTGCTAACATGCGATTATGCATGTTAGCACCCTCTTGTTAATAGGGCGATAGTTTTATCTCCGCTTTTTTGGCTTTTTAAGCCAAAAAAGCGGAGATAAAGCCCTTGTTAATATGCCCCTTTGGACTTTGAGGGAGTCAGATTTACTATTCTGACTCTAAACTAAGCAACACTGGGGAAAACATTAAACTCTTGGAAGCAGATGGAGTGAGTTTTACTTTTCATACCCATGCTAAGGTTACCCTTAGTGTTGCCAAGCCTTCAAAAGGCCCTGGGGACCCCATCCTTCAGGGAGTGCGGCCCGACCTTCCTGAGCCATTAATGGCCCCAGCTCCCATGCTATGTCCCGAGCAGCGCTCTCCCAGGACACAGCCGTTTCCCAGCCCGCACAGGCGTGGGCAGGGAAACTTGTCTTGCTTCCACCTGACGGAAGCATTTCTTAATTTCCCACCATGTAGGAGTAAACACAAAGTCTGCTCCCAATGGATGAGAGATTTGAAAATGCTCCTACCAGCCAGGAGCAGACTTTTGATCTGCTTTCCTGCCCGCACTGATCTGGATGGGGTAACAGATCAAGATATTGCACCCACCCGAAGGGAGCAGCATAAATAACTGCTCCCTTTGTGTGGGAGCAATATGTGTTCTGCTTCCCTGCGTGCATCAGTGGGGCAGGGAAACAGAATCCAAGTCTGCTCCCAGCTGGATCGAGCATTTTTTGGAAATGCTCCCGCCAAGCTGGGGCAAACACAAGTTTCCCTGCCCATGACAGTGCGGGCAGGGAAAACACTGTGGGGCCGATTCTGATGCGGGTTGGAAAAGCTTCCCGACCGAATCGGTTGGGAAATGGTGTCCGACCCACTCGGATCGGGAAAGTCCGACCGGCGGAGTAGGATGCATCCGGATGCTTCCAGATACGATTTGGTTGAACTCCCATTGACTTCAATGGGAACATTTGCTCCTAACCGCATCAGAATTGGGCCCTCGGTCGGGAAGACACGTTCCCGATCCGATTTGGAAGGAGCAAATGCCGTTAGGAGGCCTTCCCAACCGCATCAGAATCAGGCCCTCGGTCGGGAAGCTTTTCCAATCCGCATCAGAATCGGGCCCTGTGTCTTTGGGTTGGCTACCCGGGACATAGCAGGTGAGCTGGCCCCAGGGGTGGGCTTCCCTGGGTCTATAATGACTCAGGGAGACGGGCTGCATTCCCTTCTCCCCTTATTGAATGTGGCTCCAGGTGTGGGCTCCCCGGGTCTATAATAGCTTTGGAAGGGGGGGCACATGGCCCCCTCCCCTTTTTTAAAGGATTTAAGCACTAGATTGGGCTTTGCAGAGCGTATAATGGCTAGGGGAGGGAGGCCTCGCACCCCTTACCTTTATTAAATGCGGCCCTCGGAATGGGTACACAGGCCTATAATGGCACGGGGAAGGGGCTGATCGGCCTCTCCCCCATTATTTGGTGAATTTTGGTCCAAGGAGTGGGCTTCCCTGGGCCTGTAATTGCTCAGGGAAAGGAGCCACGTAGCCCCTCTCTCCTTTTTCGGTTAATTTTGGCCCTGGGGTGCGCTCCCCAGAGCCTATAATAGCATGCAAAGGGGGGTGCTTGGCCCTCTCTCCCCTTACAGATTCAGGTCTCGGGGCTGGGCTCCCCAGGGCTTATATTGGCTTGGCAAGGGGGTTGCGCTGCCCGCCTTGCTTTAAATTTAAGTGGCGGCCCTGGGTGTTGGGGTCCCCAGGGCCTTTTCATGGCTCGAGGAGAGGGGCTGTGTGGCTCCCTGCCCTTTTTAAATACATATGTCCATAGGGTTGGACTTCAGTTGGCCAAAAACGGCTTGAGGAGGAGGGCTGCATGCCACCTCTCCCTATATTAATTTAATTGGACCCCGGAGGATGGGGTCCCTGGGGCCAAAAACAGCTTGGGGATGGGGGCTGTGTGCCCCCATTCCCCTTAATAAGTGAAATGGGCCTGTGAGAGGAGGACCCCGAGACCAAATACGGCTCTGGAGCGGGGCTGTTTGCCCCTCCCCTAAATAAGTAAATTGGGCCCTGGGGGATGGGGTCCCAGGGGCTGAAAATGACTTGCGGAAGGGCGGGGACGCGTAGGTCCTCTCACCTTTTATTTGAAGTTTGGCCCTGGGGATGGGGTCTCTGGGGCCTAATTATGCTCAGGGAGGGGGAACACATGCCCCCTCCCTTTATTAATTAGTTGGCCCCTGGGGATGGGGGCCCGGGCCTATAAAGGCTTGGCGAAGCGACTGCATGGCCCCCTCCACATTTTAATAAACCACTGCCCCAGGGATTGGGTCCCTGGTGTCTAATAAGACTTGTGGAAGGGGGCCACATGGCCCCCTCCCTTCTTTAATGCAATGTGGCCCCGGGGAAAGGGTCCTCGGACACAAATAAGGCTCGGGAGTGAGACCAGGCAGCCGCCCTCCCCTCTATACTGAAATAAGGCCCCAGGGATATGGTCCTGAGGGCTTAATAAAGCTTGGGGAAGGGGGCCATATGGCACTCCTTCCCCTTTTTAAAAACTTGTTATCTTGGGTAATTGGTTCCCCGGGTGCAAAGAGGGTTCAGAGAGGGGTGCTGCGTGGCCCTTATAACTTGCGCCCCCGCCATACACTGCTTATGACCTCACATATTCCATTGCTCATAACAGTTCTATGACATCACTGATGACATCTCACATTACTTCATTGATGAAATTACAGTATTCAGAAATAAATACATACATTTATTGTTAAAAGTTTAAAAAATGTTAACCTATAAGTTAAAAAAAGGATAAATACATATAATAAATATCGCCTTCACTAAAAAAACACACACAATTATAAAATCATTACTTTTTTATTTAATTTCATTAAATAGCATTAAATATAATTAATCAAGCCAACAACATAGTTTGTGTGCAATATATGGTTCATTCAAAATGGTACCAAATGGTACCATGGGGCTAACTACTCTTATATTTTTAAATCTCTTTTTATGAAACTTCTTGTGATTTAGCAATACATTTTCTTTTTAATGTATACATCAGGAGATTATTGTAGTGTCATGAGGCGCCAGATCTTACGGCATCAATTCCTGGAATTCAGGGTCACAAGTCATATAATGTCAGTGTAGTAACCTGTATTGTATTTAGCTTGTTGCTTTCTCCCTAGCTGCTCAGCCAGTGTGAATGTGATGCATGGAATGTTGGTGTGATGCACATGATTGGAATGTTTGGGTGCCTGTGAGGTGAAGTGTGACAGTTGGAGTATGGGCTGAGCAGCAGGCAGACTGCTCCTGGTGGGGCTGCATCACATGAACTCTACAACATGTAACTACAACTAATAAATCTACTTAAAGTACATCATGGCTACCTGGAGTTAATTACTACAGTCAGTTCCTGTGATGTCATAGAGGTTAAATGGTGTGTGATGTTGCTTCTGTTACACCTGGTGTTTTGTTGAATCGACATCCATGGATACCCTTGCTGACACCTTGGTTTTATATGTCTAAGGGAAAGTCATAGGTGGGCACAAGACGGAGACACAAGTACACACAGTGTAATCTATGACTGAGTATGTGCGTCAGGCCTCCATGTCTGACGGTTCTGTGCTTCGTGAAGCTCCCTCTTTTGTTTGTTTTACCTCTGATGGAGCAGGGTAAATAAGAATAATTTGTACCCCCCCTCTTTTGAAAATTAATGAGTTTTAATGAATTAACGATACTAATTGTTTGATGAAGCATGAGTTAATCAACAATTGCACCTTTAGTAAACACTACATAAAGGGTAACCTGCAAATTTGTGCAAAATCTAATTTATTTACAATTGTGAAGTTGATTAACCCTAATATTGTGATTTGCGTACTAATTAGAGTAAAATCGCATGATTTATGCTATGTAGTAGATTTGCATTGTGGCAAAGAATGCAGATGGTAAGTAAAATGGCTTTAAATGTCGCTTCTGCTAGGTAACACCTAACATGGGTCTTTAGAATGGCGGGTGGTAAACAGAAAGGCTTATTTTCTTTGTTTTAATTTTGATTGTGTTTGTTCTTATGATAGTTCGTTCGGGCCTGTTAGGCCAGGCTGTGAAAATGGCTGCCGAGACAGATGCGGTCACGTGACGAAGCCAAAAGTTGGCCTCTAAGCTGAAGAAATAGAGGAGCTGAACCACGTCGGTACAGCCTGTGCACGGAGTGAGAGATGTCAAGGCCACGTTGACCTGCCATAAGGAGGGTGCCAAGAAAGACTCAGCGTGTATTCGTGGGAATAAATGAGAAAAGAACATAAGCAACAAAGGACTAACCAAATTGTGACCATCGAGATTGCAACAAAATGAATGGACAAATTGGACTGCTTTTATCCAAAAGTCATGAGAAACCATTGTACTCCTAACTATCCCCGAAACCAGTTTGAACAAAGAAGGCGGTGAGGTGATCATCACCACCCCTCAAATGGACCAATTAGCGTAATTCCTGCCCCTATGGATTGCAACATTTTGTGTAGTAAGCTAGAAGTAGGGTATAAAAGGGACTGCTCTTATGTAGGAGGGGCTGCTGTTTCTATAGGTTACTTTTTTGAGTTGCCTTTTTGCTGCTGCTGTGGCCGCTGCTATTTATGCTACTGCCGCAGTTGTTTTTTTTTTTTTTTCCACCACGATATTACTAAAGGACTTTGTCATTTTTGGACTTCGAACTTGACTGGGGAAGGAACGAGACCATTGCGGGAAATCTGTACGGGAGGTCCGGTCGAGGAGGCCATTAGCGGGACAGTCAGTCAGTTTGGGAGTCTATTCTGTGATCTACGGTTTATCTTCTTTTTGGTGAACCATTCCTATCTGCATCTAAATGGGTAATGCATAAGTTTCAAATTCTTTATTAGAACTTTTCATATAAATGTTATTAATGTATTAAAGTGATTAATAAATTAAGAATCTCACCCGTGCAAATGAAAATTTAGATAACATTTCATTCTAATCAACAATGAGTCTGTGGTTCTTTAGTTCATTAATAAGTTTAAAGTTTAACAGGTTTTACAGTGATTGAGCTGGTTTTAATCACCATCAACTTATTCTACTAGTTGGTCCATCGACCAAAGAGCGGAATACCTTGATGTTTGGAACCGACAGGATCAAAGGCTAATGTATATGATGTCTGAGGCTTTATTCTGTCTAATTTAACAAGGTATCCCGTTCCTCCAGCAACACATTTCTCCTTGGTGTGTAATCCAGTGAGTGAATGAATGTATGATATGCGGTGTTATGGGCCCCACCGTCATATGGTTTAATAGAAGTGAATGATTTACCTGTATTCGTGTCCTGAGGAGAAATTTATATTAACCGCGCTGGATCAGATTTCTTGGTAGCAGAGGATGGTTTCTATAGATTAGTCTGGTGATTATTGATTATTGATTATTGATGTCTAACACTTCGTGTCGAATTGTATTATGTTATGTGTAAGTCGAAATCTTGAAGCTTCCGGGAAGTAGGAAGTGGACACGTGTGGCAAGAGAAGTCACATGGAATTGTGCATTGTCTGATTTTTCAAAATTGGTGATAACACAGGATTGTGTTATGATAGGGACATTTCATGTATAAAACACGTATGAGGGAAATAGCAACAGGTTTTCTTGTGAAACTCTGGCCTTAATTCTCAGGAGCAGTGTAGTCTCCACATGTGTTTTATCCCCAGAGAAACGGGTTTACCCCTTGCTTGAGAGAAGGGTAAGGTAGAGAGAAGTGCTACGCTTATCGAACAAAACAGTATTCTTGCAAGATAGAGCAAACTATTTCTCTTGTTAGCGAAAACAGACAATGGTAATGTGTTTTACGTTGTAACTAATAAAATTCAGTCGAGAAAAGAAGGTAAGAAAACTGCCGATAAATATTGTAAAGGAGGGGTCAGAAAAGACAGGAGTAGTACTGACATCAACGAAGACGCGCTGGTATTGGCCAGCTGTATGAGAAAACAAAGAGCATCCTGATTGGTGCGTTGGTGTGAAGACGCGCTGGTATTGGTCAGTTAGGAGTGACGTAGAGTTTTCGGATTGGTGCGTTGGTGTGAAACGCGCTGGGATAGGTCTGAATAGCCAAACAGTAGAAAGAACAGCGTAGTGAAGAATTTCGTGAGTTTATTGGAGAGAAAGAATCGTGCAATATGGCTTATTATGAGTATGGTAGGAGAAACAGTCATGGATGACGAAGATTAAAAACTTTTTCAAGAAGAACAAAAAGGTAGTGACTAGGGAAGGAGAAGTACTTCCTCCGCCGAAGACGCTAGCATCTCATATGATGTTGAAATATGGCTATCATGCTTGTATTTGGTTGGAAAATTGGACAAAATATACTCAGAACGATGGAGTATTAGCGTTCCCAGGAAACGGTTCGTTTAGCACGGCTGTACTTCGAAATTTGAGAGAGAAAATGATGAAACTTGAACCGAGACCTAGACCAACACAGTTTGAAGCGTTAGGTGAATGGGAAGATGAGATGTATGAAAGAGAAAGACACAGAGGTGCAAAGAATTATAGTTTAGTCCATGGAAGAGTATGGGGAATGAATCATGAAGACAGGATGAGACGATGGAGGTATGCTAATATGACGGATGGTTTGTTTCCTGTCAGAACGGTTGAAGAAGTAACAGGGAGAAAATGAATGGAGAAAAAGAAACATGCAGTAACTGAGAGGTATAGGTACGGAGGTAGCGACACAGAGGATGAGTTGCTGGAAGACATTTTAAGCAGAAAACCACCTCCATATCAACAGAATTCTGCGGTGGTGACACCAAATGCACCACCTATGGAAACTGTGATGAATAAAAGCCCTGAATGAAATTATGAAATAAATAGGTCTTATGAAAAATCAGAAACTCCCCAGAGTGCGAAGCCTGATAGTGGTAATACAGCTGAGTTAGCAAGAACCACAAGAGAATTGACTGAGAAAATAAGAGAATTAACTATGAACATGGAAGCCGTGACTGTGCCAGTAACAATAGGACCAGTAATACCGGTATTTGAAAACCAAAGAATAGATGAGCATTCCTTGACAATTCCAATGAACTCGAATATGCAAAGAATGAGAGAAGGGATAATCCCAGAAACTAGAGAGACAAGAGATCCGGTTGGCTCAAATAGATCGAGTCCACCTACAAATTTGACGGTTAATGAGAGTCAGATAAATAGGATTCCTATGGGAACTGAGTCAGCAACTGAGACCCCAGAGAGAAGTACAAATTGGATAGAAATAAATAGTACCCCTGTAGGTCCGACTCCAGAAGAATGAAATGAGTGGATGAGGAATTTACAGAAGAAAGATGCAGAACCGCAACCGTTGGATGTAATCAGATTAAAGATAGACATGGAAGAGTTGATTTTAGGGACTATTGGTACAGATAGATTGAAAACATATCAAGATGATGAACTCATGTTCATGTGCAAGAGTGTTACTTGGAGAGGTAGGAATTTGCATGAAAAATTGGAAGAAACAGCGAATGAACTGGGAGTAGAGTTTGGAAAGATCAGAGGACTGCAGAAACCGTATTGGGTAGATTTTAGTGAAAAGGATATAGAAAATCTGAACACATCAGGACGATTAACTCAGATAAAGGAACTGATTGTGTTATTGAGAAAATGGGGAGATGTGGACAGATGGAGGAGCAGATGGATAAGAAGAAAGGAGGGAACAACCGATAAAGCATCGTTGGCTTTTAAAGTAAAGGAAAAGGAACCAATAGCACTGGAATATCCGATGAGGGAAACTCCAGGAGGAAGCTATGTACATGTTCGATGCTCCAGACAGGATATATTGTCATTTACAAATGACTTCCCAAGATTGAGAGAGAAACCCGTAGAATGGTATAGACAGGTAGAAAGATTTGTAAAAGTTTCAAAGGTGTTGTGGGAAGATCTGGATGGATTGTTTGAGATTGTAGTACCAGCAGATTTATGGACAGAGTGTAAGATTACAATTGATTGGCCGAAGGTAGAATATCCTAGAGATGCAAAAACTGGAGCCCCAGGTCCAGAGGTAATGAGAAAGTATGAACAAGCCATCACGTTTTTGAAAAATAAGATTCCACCGAAAGAAACAGATTGGGTAAAGATTGATAGAACAACTCAGGAAAGTAAGGAATATGTACATGCCTACTACGAGGGGTTGCTTTTGGTTTTCAAACAGTATAGTGGTTATGAGACATTGAGTGAAAAGGACATGAGTCATTTTGTATATAGATTTGTATATGGATTGAAACCAGAAATAAGTGAAATGATTAAGCAGCATATGTTGTGTTGGCAGAATAGCACTGAAGATGAGGTATTAAGGTATGCCAAATATTGTAGTGATGACATCGAGTGTAGACAGCGTAAACTAAAGGAAAAAGCGATGTGGGCACAAGTAAAGGTTGCAGAAAAGCAAGAGGCTCAAATGAATAATCAGTCTAGTGATGCAGAACAAACTAAATCCAAACCGAATATAGGTAAGGGAAAAGGTCAAATGAGTATAGAAGAGGCTAAAAAGAAATGGCCATGACATAATTGCGGAAAGTTAGGGCATTGGAGAAACTAGTGTAAATTTCCTCCCAAAGTTAATACGGAAAATCAATCATTAAATCCACAGGTGCAGAATGAGGTGAGTTACCAACAGCTGCAACAACCAGAGGTAGTTACTCAACAGAGTCAGGTGCCACAACCACCTCTTCCTAAGAGTGTAAACCCCCAGAGACACAGTGCAGAGACAGGATTCTACGGAGGAGAGCAGGTAACAAAATTGCCGCGCGCAGCTGCAGTGTCGCAGTATTGGTTACGGCAGGATGGAAATGAATCGGATGAAATTTTATGACGGTGCCTAGGAGAGGAAGAAGAGTGCATGCTTGGCGCAACTCTAGAGGTAGATCAGTCAGGTCCATTTGTGGATGGAGAAGTGAATGGTGTAAATGTTACATTCCTTGTGGACACTGGAGCTACCCGTTCTACTGTTAGATCAGTGGAAATT
This sequence comes from Calotriton arnoldi, assembly GCA_963921515.1. Lineage (NCBI taxonomy): Eukaryota > Metazoa > Chordata > Amphibia > Caudata > Salamandridae > Calotriton > Calotriton arnoldi. Next base: position 423,551 of record CAWUFW010012591.1, read on the forward strand.
CCAAACCTTCCTCTCTCAGGAGAATATATCCAAGCTGTAGGTGTTTCAAACCAACAGATTAAAGCGCCTCTTACCAAACCAGTAGAGGTGAAAGTTGGACCATTCAAAGAGATGCATCGGTTTGTGGTATGTGATTGCAGTCCTGTAAATTTGCTAGGACGCGATCTGCTTTGTAAAATGAATTGTACCATCTATTGTTCCCCGGATGGTATTACTTTCCAAACACCAGATGAAGATGTCCTGTATAAAATGACAATGGCAGAACTAGAACCAGGAGTAAATGACATGTTTCCTGTGTTTGACGCAGAGAAAATCCCAATTGAATTGAAAGAAACGGTCAGATCTAATGTATGGGATTTCACAGGCGAGGACATTGCGTTAATGAGAGGAGTAGACCCTGTAAAGATTACTATAAGAGAAGGAATAAATTACCCAAATACTCCACAGTATAAATTAACGCCAGAAATTATTGAAGGAATAACCCCTGTAGTTAATAAGATGATTGAACAAGGAATTTTGAGAGAGTTAATGAGTAGCCCATGTAATTCACCAATAATGGGATTGAAAAAGCTGAATGGGACATATAGGATAGTACAGGACTTGAGGAAGGTAAATAAAATCGTTGTCCCCTGTTGTCCAATTGTGCCAAACCCCGCTGTAATACTATATCAGATTCCACATGATGCAGAATGATACACAGTTATTGATTTGTGCCATGCATTCTTTTCTATTCCGTTGCACCCAGACAGCCAGCCATTATTTGCGTTCCGGTTCGGAGAGCGTATTTTGGCATGGTGCCGAATTCCTCAAGGGTATACAGAAAGTCCCTCAATCTTTAATCAGATCCTACAGAAATCATTGGAAGATTTAAAAATGCCTGAAAAATCTGTGATGGTTCAGTACATTGATGACCTATTGGTGGCATCAAAGACTAAAGAAGCATGTGTTACGGACACAATTGCTTTACTGAATCATTTAGCAGAAGGAGGACACAAAGTGTCCCCGTCAAAACTGCAATTTTGTCAGCAGGAAGTACAGTATCTAGGTCATAAGATTGAAAAAGGGATGCGAAAAGTGACGACAGAAAGAATAAGGATTATCCGAGAAATGAGAGCTCCGATGACACAGAGAGAGGTGAGAATGTTCCTTGGAATGGTTGGATATTGCCGACAGTGGATAAGTGGATTTTCATTAATTGCAAAACCTTTACAGCGATTGACAAAAAGAGATGTCAGAGATCCAATTGAATTGAATGAGGAGGAAATGAAGGCTTTCAAAGAACTGAAAACAAAGTTGTGTGAGGCACCGGCATTGGGAATGCCTGATTATGAAAAAGAATTTGAGCTGTATTGTACTGAAAGAGATGGATGTGCATTTTCGGGGTTAGTGCAAAGGCATGGAAAAATGAAAAGACCAATTGCTTATTTTTCAGCTGTTTTAGACCCGGTAGCAAAGGCATTGCCTGTATGTCTGAAAGCAGTAGCTGCTACTTGTGTGAGTCTGGAACAGAGTGAAGGCATTGTGATGGGATATCCACTGAGAGTATATGTTCCACACTCTATTGAAATTCTTCTGACTAGAACCAAAACCCAATTCATGACACATAGTCGGCTGACTAGGTACGAAAAGGTGATTTTGAGTGCAGACAATGTAACCATTGATAGATGCACAAGTGTGAATCCTTCAACTACACTGCCAGATGAAGAAAATGAAGGAGTCAAAGATGAAGTTGATCATAAGTGTTTGGATGTGCTTGAATTTTGCACCAAGCCTCGCCCAGATATTAAAGATGAGCCCTTAAAAGAATCAGATTATGTAATGTTTGTGGACGGGTCATGTCTGAGAACGAGTGAAGGAGTTTTAAGTGCTGCGTATGCTGTATGTACAGTAGCAGCTATAATGGAAGCATCTTGTTTGAGAGGGATACGTTCAGCCCAAGTGGCTGAGCTGATTGCTCTGATTCAGGCGTGCAAACTGGGAAAGAATGTCCGAATTACGGTGATCACGGATAGCCAGTATGGCTTCGGAGTGGTCCACAATTTTGGACAGATCTGGTCTCAGAGAGGTTTCTTGACGTCTGCAGGAACTCCTATCAGAAACGGTGAGTTTGTGAAGAAATTGCTTGAGGCGATACAGCTGCCTAAACAGATTGCAGTGGTGAAATGCGCTGCACACAAAAATGGAGCAGACTATATTACAGTGGGAAATCAATATGCCGATGAAATAGTCCAATATTGTGCCAGATATATGGTCTCACTGAATAGGAAGAGAGAAAAGAGAATGTTTCATGTCCTTTGCTGTTTACTAACATGGTCGAAACCTGGGATGAGGTAAGGCAACTACAGGAAGAGGCCAATGAAGAGGAGAAAGATGGTTGGATAAAAGCAGGTTGCAGACAAAGAGAGGAGATGACGTTTGGGTTTATAGAGATGAAAGACCAGTTATGCCTGATAGCATGATTTCTAATATGGCACGGATGTACCATGGACAAGCTCACATTGGTAGGGATGCCATGATCAGACTTTTCAGACAGACTTGGTACAACCCAAAATTCAGAGCTATAGCTGAAAGTCTCTGTCAAAGATGTCTTACATGCCAACAGATAAATCCAGGAAGGAAAACAGTAGTGAGTTTAGGGACAATAGGACATGAAGGAGGTCCTTTTACCAGAATGCAATTAGATTTTATTGAAATGCCCCCGAGCAATAGATTGAAATATGTTCTTGTGGTCGTTTATTTGTTCTCTCGTTGGGTGGAAGCCTATCCAACAAGAAGGAATGATGGAGTAACTGTGGCTAAGCTCCTACTGAGAGAATTCATTCCGAGATATGGCTTTCCAGTAACGATCGAAACAGATAGAGGAACACATTTCCAAAATGAATTAATCCAATTGATATGTGAAGCACTTGACATACAACAGAAATTACACTGTGCCTACAGACCAGAAGCTTCTGGAGTGGTAGAGCAAGTAAATGGAACAATAAAGAATAGGCTAGGGAAAATGTGTCAAGCCACAGGACTCAAATGGCCAGATGCCCTGCCATTGGTGCTGATGACTATCAGAAGCATACCTGACAGAAAAACAGGCCTGAGTCCTCATGAAATAATCATGGGACGAGCAATGAGACAAGCACATGTACCTGTCAACAAACTGCTGACTATAACTGATGATCTCGTATTGGACTATTGCAAAGGATTGGCTGATGTGGTACATTCTGTGTTTCATCAGGTTGGACCGGATGCGACCACTCTTGAAAGAAAACCAGATCATGATTTGAGTCCAGGAGACTGGGTCCGTATAAAAGTCCACAGAAGAAGAAACTGTTTGGTTCCTCGATGGGATAAGCCACGTCAAGTGATCCTGGTGACAACAACTGCTGTAAAATGTGCAGGTGTGAAAAATTGGGTTCATGCCAGTCATACCATCAGAGTTCCAGATCCTGAAGCTCGACCTGTAAGTCGACATCTGGAGATATCTGATACCAGCTCAGCATCTGAAGCAGAACCTGAAACAAGTAGAGTTCCAGATCCTGAAGCTCGACCTGAAAGTCGACATCTGGAAGAAACAGGCACAAGTTTAACAACTGAAGAAGAATCTGAAACGATCAAAATTCCAGATCTTGAAGCTCGACAAGTAAGTCGATATCTGGAAATATCGGATACCAGTTCAGAATCTGAAACAGACCAACCTGAATCTGATGAGAAACAAAAGAGAAAAACAAAAGCTGACATTATAAAGAAAGAAACAGAACCAAGAGACAGTGACAGCAAACAACCAAGTACAAGTTATGGAAGAATTCCTCCAAAGATAGTTGAGTTAACTGAGGGAGACTTAGATTCAGATAGAGAGATAGGAGAAATTCCGGAAGAAACCCGAGGAGTAGTAGGGACAGACCAACTAATAGAAGAAACACAGGGAAATTTAGATTCAGATAGAAAGATTAAAACAAATTCGGAAGACAATCGAGGAGGGATAGAATCAAATGTCCCAACAGAAGAGATACAAGAAGGTTCAGATTCAGACAAAGAAACCGAGATCATAAGGTTCAAGGTTAGAGGAAGTGAAGTAAGGTCTGAGACAGAATCAGAAGAAAGTGAAGAAGAAAGAAAGCAAAGACTAGGACCAAGAAAGAGAACTTGGAGAGCTGAACGAGAGGAAGAGGAAAATGAACTAAAAAGGCCAAGAAAAGGAGACAATTGGCCCCACGAAGTTAAAAGACTGAGATATAAGATAATAAATTTGAACAGAGATGATGCGGAACAAGTAAATGAAATAACGAGTCAAAAAGGACAAGGACAATTACAAAAAACAAAAAGAGTGAAAAGACCTAACTTGAAATATAAGTCACCTGAGTGGCTATACATCGCATTGACCGACATTAAAGAAGAAGATAACAGTCACGAAAGCCCAGACGAAAGCAATAAACCAATGGGTGAAAGTGAAATGCATCAAAACTGAAAAGACAAAGCACGAAAACCTGACTGGACACAAAAACTGAACAAGACAAGAAGGAGTTCTGGAAAGAGCTGAAGAAAGCACCGAAACGAGACAAAGTAAAGGGTAGAGTGGCCGAAAAGTCATTCTGAGGTGTGGTGACACATTTTCTGTATATATATATATATATATATATATATATATATATATATATATATATATATATAGCTAGATAATAGTAAAACATGGTAGACACTGAGAATAGAAGATCTAGATGTGAGTTTTTACGTAGATGGTGTAAAATGTGTTTCTTTTGTACAGGATTGCTGATGTTTATTTGGCTTATTTTAGCCATAGTAATACCACTTAGGTTAATTGTAGAAGAAACGTCTGTAAAAGGAAATAACACGAAAAAGGATAAAGAAGCTATCACACAAAACACTGCAGCATTAGTAGATAGTACTGATTTACATAAGGATAAGTCTATAACTGATTTCTCCAATAATGTCTTCACAAAACTGCTGTATGAATATGTGGAGACAATTGATGTGAGGCATTGCTATGTTTGTATGCAGTTACCTGCTTCTGTCACAGAAGGTGTGACTTATCATCACCTTCCTTTGACGTATGGGATAACTTGTAGTGTTCTAGCTAGTTTATTTTATAAAACAGGTAGATTAGAATATTATTACACTGATATAGACACTGTTTTTGCTAAAATTCCCGTAATTCCTGAATTAAATAAGGTGAAAGTTGCGAAAATGTTTGGAGAATTTTTCTTAGAAAATAAAGACCTAACAGTAGAGTATATAGTTAGACACAATCTTACCTGTGAACTAAAGAAAGAAGAAAAGATTTTCTTGGATATGGTAGAAAACAGAAGAGTTAAGTTTCAGAGAAAGGTAGCAGAAGAAAAGATAAAAACACCACTTTGGGCGTTTGAAGAGAAAAATGAAAAAGGAGAAACTAATGCAGCTATGGTTCTAGATTGGCCCCAACAGGGAAAATTGTGTATTAGTAGAAGTAAAACAATATATGATAACTATTTCGTGGGTTCCAGTGAATGCCGAGATACATATAAAATTTTAGGAGGATGGGGATTTAAAGGTGGAAAAGATCCAGTATTTCCAGGGATCTATTACATTTGCGGAAATTGAGCTTATTATAGGTTGCCGGACCATTGGTACGGAATGTGCTATTTAGGCCTGGTCTTTCCAAAGATTTTTCATGTGGAGAGAGGAACAAAAGGAATACACGAGATAGGTACAATATTATCACGTAGAACAAGGGAAGGTTTTTCAGAAATAGTAGGTGACATTTTTGGAGCAGTGATACCAGCAGTGGGTATATCTTTGAATGCATACAAGATTCGGAAATTGTCTACAGTAGTAGATCGTTTATCAACGAATACTGCTGGAGGGTTCTTGATGGTAAATACCGAAATGCTTGCCATGAGAGCTATGGTAATGCAAAATCGACTTGCCCTTGACATTCTTTTGGCAAAAGAGGGTGGAGTCTGTGGAATGCTGAAAGTCCAACATTGTTGCACTTACATTCCAGACAAAAGTGAGAATATACAGAAGTATATAAAGAATATTACTGGTTTGCACAAATAAATTGTCCCACTGGAGGTTGAGGTGTTTGGGAGAAACTTGGTAAGAGTTTTTCCTCAATGCAAAAATGGTTCACAGAAATAGGTAGTTCTCTTATTGGGAAGATACTAATATCAGTAACAGTGATAATAGTGATAATGTTATTAGTGAGATTAGCATATGTGTGTGTTAAAAGGAGAAGAAGAGAAAATAGAATAAAAAGAGAAAATGAGAAAAATAAAGAGAACGAGAAATGGAAGAAATAGAATTGGAAGAATTGAAAGAGAACATATACAAAAGGTCTAAAAGACAAAATGAGAAAAACACCGTTGTATGAACTAACAAAAGCAAGTGGACAAGAAACATTTATCTGATAAATTGTAGGATAGGTTTTTAGTGGTGATATTAAAAATCACCAAAGGGGGGAATTGATGGAGCAGGGTAAATAAAAATAATGTGTACCCCCTCTTTTGAAAATTAATGAGTTTTAATGAATTAACGATACTAATTGTTTGATGAAGCATGAGTTAATCAACAATTGCACCTTTAGTAAACACTACATAAAGGGTAACCTGCAAATTTGTGCAAAATCTAATTTATTTACAATTGTGAAGTTGATTAACCCTAATATTGTGATTTGCGTACTAATTAGAGTAAAATCGCATGATTTATGCTATATAGTAGATTTGTATTGTGGCAAAGAATGCAAATGGTAAGTAAAATGGCTTTAAATGTTGCTTCTGCTAGGTAACACCTAACATGGGTCTTTAGAATGGCGGGTGGTAAACAGAAAGGCTTATTTTCTTTGTTTTAATTTTGATTGTGTTTGTTCTTATGATAGTTCGTTCGGGCCTGTTAAGCCAGGCTGTGAAAATGGCTGCCGAGACAGATGCAGTCACGTGACGAAGTCAAAAGATGGCCTCTAAGCGGAAGAAATAGAGGAGCTGAACCACGTGGGTACAGCCTGTGCACGGAGTGAGAGATGTCAAGGCCACGTTGACCTGCCATAAGGAGGGTGCCAAGAAAGACTCAGCGTGTATTCGTGGGAATAAATGAGAAAAGAACATAAGCAACAAAGGACTAACCAAATTGTGACCATCGAGATTGCAACAAAATGAATGGACAAATTGGACTGCTTTTACCCAAAGGTCATGAGAAACCATTGTACTCTTAACTATCCCCGAAACCAGTTTGAACAAAGAAGGAGGTGAGGTGATCATCACCACCCCTCAAATGGACCAATTAGCGTAATTCCTGCCCCTATGGATTGCAACATTTTGTGTAGTAAGCTAGAAGTATGGTATAAAAGGGACTGCTCGTATGTAGGAGGGGCTGCTGTTTCTATAGGTTACTTTTTTGAGTTGCATTTTTGCTGCTGCTGTGGCCGCTGCTATTTATGCTACTGCCGCAGTTGTTTTTTTTTTTTTTTCCACCACGATATTACTAAAGGACTTTGTCATTTTTGGACTTCGAACTTGACTGGGGAAGGAACGAGACCGTTGCGGGAAATCTGTATGGGAGGTCCGGTCGAGGAGGCCATTAGCGGGACAGTCAGTCAGTTTGGGAGTCTAGTCTGTGATCTACGGTTTATCTTCTTTTTGGTGAACCATTCCTATCTGCATCTAAATGGGTAATGCATAAGTTTCAAATTCTTTATTAGAACTTTTCATATAAATGTTATTAATGTATTAAAGTGATTAATAAATTAAGAATCTCACCCGTGCAAATGAAAATTTAGATAACATTTCATTCTAATCAACAATGAGTCTGTGGTTCTTTAGTTCATTAATAAGTTTAAAGTTTAACAGGTTTTACAGTGATTGAGCTGGTCTTAATCACCATCAACATATTCTACTAGTTGGTCCATCGACCAAAGAGCGGAATACCTTGATGTTTGGAACCAACAGGATCAAAGGCTAATGTATATGATGTCTGAGGCTTTATTCTGTCTAATTTAACAAGGTATCCCGTTCCTCCAGCAACACATTTCTACTTGGTGTGTAATCCAGTGAGTGAATGAATGTATGATATGCGTTGTTATGGGCCCCACCGTCATATGGTTTAATAGAAGTTAATGATTTACCTGGATTCGTGTCCTGAGGAGAAATTTATATTAACCGTGCTGGATCACCTCCATCCCATGGAAAAAATCCTATTGGGCAGTGACGTGGTTCCCCCATACACAAGTGATTTATAAACAGGTCTCTGATGCAGAATAGATCCCTGTCTCCAGAGTGACAATTTACCTCCTCTTTTTGATGTGTTGTTTCCTGTGTTAGGTTCAATCCCTGAGGTTATTTAATAATATGTATGTGCTGACAAAGACTCGTTTTGAAGTGTGTGGCAACTGAAAATTTGCCACAAATAGACAGAACTCCCAACCGCCCACCTTTTAGTTCTATATCTCAGTCAGAGGTGGGAAATCGCCAGAAACGAGTTACAGATATTTCACCGCGGGAGAAACAGTGCAATGGTCTTCAGTGAAAATCCATAGCATTGAGTGCGTCCTTGCACCGGCGTGCACGGACACACAGGGATCTTAAGTGACAGTCCGTAGCACTGAGTGTGTCCTTGCACCGCCGTGCACGGACACACAGGGGTCTTAAGTGAAAATCTGTAGCATTGAGTGCGTCCTTGCACCGGCGTGCACGGACACACAGGGGTCTTAAGCGACAATCCGCAGCATTGCGTGCGTCCTTGCACCCGTGTGCATGGCAGGCCCGGTTCTAGCAGGTGGGCCAGATGGGCCAGGCCCACCCAAGCATGTGCCTGGCCCACCCAAGCATGAGCCTTGGCCGTGGCAGTGACGTCACGAAGGCCAGTAGTAAATGGCCACTTTCATTGAATATGTTCCTCCGAACGTTGTTTTCTTCCTGTTCTGGGAGTTGCGTGATTGGGCCTGGGCTCTTTCTCACAGGCACCCCCAATCACGCATCTCCCAGAAAGGTGGGCTGTGTCCCTGTCCACTAATACAGGTAAAATAGGGCCATATCAAAGGGGACAAATCCTCTCTTTGGCACCAGGTAACCTTAACCATTCTGCTTTGTGGATATTTCCTTTTCTATTCCACAATGGAGAAAAAAAGTTTGTTTCTCCGGATTCACCTTTTCTGGCCCCTGCAGCTGCTTATCGGATCGGGCTGCGATGAGGAACCGAGCAGGTGAGAGAATGTCTGGCTATTTGTTCTTTGTTTTAAAATCATCAGGGAAGCCCCAGCAAGACACATACTTCCTGTATGCTTTATTTAAACAGTTTTTATCATTATCAAGGCCGGCTCTGCCACGGATGTAAGACAACAATAAAAATGTCCAGATAACTGGTGATTAATGATCCTGCCAATCCTTTGTTGGTAGTTTTGAAATGCAGATAAACTGTATTTTATGTGGATAGCTCAGTGGGTTACTGCCTTTGTCACAGAGATTCTTGTGTTACTTGCAGTTCAGAAGTTACAATCCTATCATAGGACAGTGACCTATGAACTGCCATCAAAGAGCTGCATGCAAAGCTGAATGATATAGTTAGAACTTAGCTTTTTTTCTTTTTTCGTGTTGTAATATAGTCAGGAGCGGCCGGTCCACCTTTCGCCCCTCATGAACAGTGTCTGTCAGGCTGCACAAAGGTCAGCCTGACAGACACTGTTCACTTTCAGTTCAAGCAGCCAGGAGTCAGACATGCGCATTTAGCGCTGGCTTCTGGCTGCCTGAACTGAACTTTGCTGGGCTGAGGAAGTCACAGCTCCTGTGGGCGTGACGTCTTCAGCTTAGCAAGGTCCCTGAGACCCTCACCTCAGTGACGAGGGGTGGCATCACTGATTGCCTCACACCTGGGCGCTTCAGTTTTAAGCCCTGAAGCGCCCAGGGTTGAGTGTCAATCAGTGACAGTTCATCACAGAGTGGGGTGGGGTCAGCAGTCTCACTGACCCCATCCCACTCTGTGATGACGTTGGGACTGCTGCCTTCCCTCATTGGCTGACACTGCTGCCTTCCAAGCCTTCTGGAACCTCCAAGGCAGAGCTGGCTGCAGGTAAGTGTTTGTTTTCGTTTTAAACTGTTTGGTGCGTGTGTGCGTGTATGTATGAATATTTGGTGAAGAGTGTTGTGAATGGATCTGTTTGTGGGCGTGAGTGCCTGTATGTATGAATGTTTGGTGAAGAGTGTTGTGAATGAATGTGTTTGTGTGCGTGCGTGTGTGTGAATACATTGTTTTAAGTGTTATTTGTATGTGTGCGTGTGCGTGAGAGTGTGTCCCGTCCGCCCCCCTCCCTGCAAAACTTACCGGCCGCAACTGAATATAGTTAGAACTTCCCCAGTCTTTCATTATTCTAATGTTGCTAAAAAGAGTTTGTTTGGGCAGATATACATTTTTATCAGTAAAGCCAACCCCTAACCACTGGGGTATGCTTTAAATCCTGAGTTTGTGCTTCTCCAGACCAAACCCTCTTAAAATATACTGCCCACCAGTATAGATGACACGTGATTCCTACACCTTGTTGTGACATTCCCTGTAGATAGATTTACATACTTGCATGATTGATTGTCTCTGTATAATGTGTGCTTGATGTAAAGTACTGTGACACCCTACACTGATATGAGTAGCGCTATACAACAAATGAAATGCATATGAGTGGCTACGGAGAGATGAGGGGCGCTGGTCGAGGGTCGTGGAGGGTAGCAGTGAGGGAATCTGAGGAGGACGTCAATAGGGGGAGGGGCTATGGAGAGATGAGGGGCACTGGAGGAGGGTGGTAGAGAGGGAGTCCGAGAAGGAGGTCAATAAGGGGGGGGGGGCTACAGAGAGATGAGGGGCGCTGGTGAAGGGTGGCAGTGAGTGAGTCCTGGAAGGAGGTCAATAGGGGGGCTACGGAGAGATGAAGGGCGCTAGTGGAGGGTGGCAGTGAGGGAATCTGAGGAGGAGGTCAATAGGGGGAGGGGCTATGGAGCGATGAGGGGCACTGGAGGATGGTGGTAGTGAGGGAGTCCGAGAAGGAGGTCAATAGGGGGGGGGCTACGGAGAGATGAGGGGCGCTGGTGGAGGGTGGCAGTGAGGGAGTCCGGGAAGGAGGTCAATAGGGGGGCTACGGAGAGATGAGAGGCGCTGGTGGAGGGTGGTAGTGAGGGAGTCTGAGGAGGAGGTAAATAGGGGGAGCTACGGAGAGATGAGGGGCGCTTTTGGAGTGTGGCAGTGAGGGAATCCGAGGAGGAGGGCAATAGGGGGAGGGGCTACAGAGAGATGAGGGGCACTGGAGGAGGGTGGCAGTGAGGGAGTCTGAGGAGGAGGTCAATAGGGGAGGGGGCTATGGAGAGATGAGGGGCACTGGAGGAGGGTGGTAGTGAGGGAGTCTGAGAAGGAGGTCAATAGGGGGGGCTACGGAGAGATGAGGGGCGCTGGAGGAGGGTGGCAGTGAGGGAGTCTGGGAATGAGGTCAATAGGGGGGGCTACGGAGAGATGAGGGGCACTGGTGGAGGGTGGCAGTGAGGGAATCTGAGGAGGAGGTCAATAGGGGGAGGGGCTATGGAGAGATGAGGGGCACTGGAGGAGGGTGGTAGTGAGGGAGTCCGAGAAGGAGGTCAATAGGGGGGGGGTTACGGAGAGATGAGGGGCGCTGGTGGAGTGGCAGTGAGGGAGTCCGGGAAGGAGGTCTATAGGGGGGCTACGGAGAGATGAGAGGCGCTGGTGGAGGGTGGTAGTGAGGGAGTCTGAGGAGGAGGTCAATAGGGGGGGCTACAGAGTCTGGCAGTGAGGGAATCCGAGGAGGAGGGCAATAGGGGGAGGGGCTAGAGAGAGATGAGGGGCACTGGAGGAGGGTGGCAGTGAGGGAGTCTGAGGAGGAGGTCATGAGGGGGGGGGCTATGGAGAGATGAGGGGCACTGGAGGAGGGTGGTAGTGAGGGAGTCCGAGAAGGAGGTCAATAGGGGGAGGGGTTATGGAGAGATGAGGGGCACTGGAGGAGGGTGGTAGTGAGGGAGTCCGAGAAGGAGGTCAATAGGGGGGGCTACGGAGAGATGAGGGGCGCTGGTGGAGGGTGGTAGTGAGGGTGGCCGAGAAGGAGGTCAATAGAGGAGGGGCTACGGAGAGATGAGGGGCGCTGGTGGAAGGTGGCAGTAAGGGAATCCAAGGAGGAGGTCAATGAGGGGGCTACGGAGAGATGAGGGGTGCTGGTGGAGGGTGGCAGTGAGGGAATCCGAGGAGGGCGTCAATAGGGGGGGGCCTACGGAGAGATGAGGGGCGCTGGTGGAGGGTGGCAGTGAGGGAATCCGAGGAGGAGGTCAATGTGGGGGCGACAGAGAGATGAGGGGCGCATTGGAGGGTGGCAGTGAGGGAATCCGAGGAGGAGGTCAATGGGGGGGGGCTACGGAGAGATGAGGGGCGCTGGTGGAGGGTGACAGTGAGGGAATCCGAGGAGGAGGTCATGATGGAGAGCCCAAGAAGTGTCACTTGCCTGATACTCCCACCTCAGAAACCTCCTCTTCCCATCAAAGGGACATTACATGGAAAAAAAAACTTTTTGAGAGTGATAACATTTAGAAAGAAACTTGGAAAGAAAAGAACGCGTTTTACTGGGCCATTGTAAGTCTAAGGAGAGATAAAGGATGGCCCTGATACAGGCCTGGCTAGACATAAAAGTGACAAATCGGGCCCGCAGTGGCCCACCCGAAAGCATCGTTGGCCCACCCAAATTTAAATTCCTGGACCGGGTCTGGTGCACGGACACACAGGGGTCTTAAGTGAACATCCGTAGCATTGAGTGCGTCCTTGCACCGATGTGCACGGACACACAGGGGTCTTAAGCGACAATCCGCAGCATTGAGTGCGCCCTTGCACCGATGTGCACGGACACACAGGGGTCTTTAGTAGGCCTGGGCGGTAAATTCCGTTCCGCTCGCGGAATTTGCGGAATTTGGGTAATTTCGCGTTCCACGGAGAACGCGGAATTGCCCAAAATACCGCGATCCGCAGCTTCGCGGAATTTTTTGCTTGTTCGCGCAGTCAAAGTGCGTGTTTGCGACATATTTCTCCCCGAGCACGCAAACAGCGTTCGCGAACAGGAAAAAAGCATCGCGAACGGGCGGAACATGCAATTGCGCGTGTTCGCGGAACTTTTGCGTGCTTGCGGAGATTTTTTACCATTTCGCGGAGCTTTGCGTAGCGCGACTACGCAAATTCTGCCCACCCCTAGTCTTTAGTGAAAATCCGCAGCATTGAGTGCGTCCTTGCACCAGTGTTTACGGACACACAGGGGTCTTAAGCGACAATCCGCAGCATTGTGAGCGTCCTTGTACCAGTGTGCACGGACACACAGGGGTCCTAAGTGACAATCCGTAGCACTGAGTGCGTCCTTGCACCTGTGTGCACGGACAGGCGGGGGGGGTGGGGAGGGTGGCGCACAAAGGCCGGGCTGGAGTGAGTGGAATGGGACAGGTTTTGGTCTCAGTTCTCCTTTCGATCTTGTCACTGTGTAGATGCCGCTGCCAGCATAAAGCATACAGTGATACACCGCGTCATCCCCGGCTTCTGCTGCAGCGATAGTTAAATAGGCAGCGTTCCCAGATATGGACCCAGAGTACCGGGCAGGGGTCCCGGAGGGTCTGGCGTTGTGGTTACTGCTGTCGCTGTAGACAATCAACACAGGGGCGTCACCCGGCCTCTGCTGGTACCAGGACGGGTAATTACTACCAGTCACGGACCCGCCACTGCGGCTGCAGGAGAGCTTGGCTGTCCCTCCTGGAGGCACGGTCAGCGAGGCCTCCTGAGTCACCACGAACTGGGAAAAAGAACCTGAAAAAAAATAAAAACATCCACTAAGACAAAGAAACACGTCTTCCGGGAGGACAATCATATTTGCAGTCATACATTTAATAAACACGTTAGTACATGTGCATTACATTTGCAATAGGTCAGCGCGAGGAGCTGCAGTGCCCAGGACATGGTGCCGCACTCAGCAGAGTCCAAATTCTGAAGCAGAAATTTCTGGGGGTCGCCTCCCCCAGTCCTTATTTAAATCACTGACTGTGCGTGTGGTGCTCCTTGTCTATGCAAATTTGTCCGCTGCTTATTGGCTGCTGCAGCTTCAAGAGCTTCCGTCCCTGGTTTCAGGATCTCTGCCAAAACACACACACACACAGACACGAGCACACACGCATAAGCACACACACAAAAGCAGGCACACAAGCATGTCTCTCTCACACACAAGCAGGTGCACATGCACGCCTCACACAAAGGACGAGCATGCATCACCCTACGGCTGACGCGTTTCAATAACATGCTCGAACATGACATGGTTTGTCAATATTTCCAGAATCTTAAGACAGCAATGCTCAATACATGGGCGCCCATCACTTATTTCAATGTAGATGCTAACTTGTGGAATTTTGTTTCACATTCAAAGGACCGCCAAACACCCGCTGATTATAAACAGCATGGCTCCTCTCTGTCCCATCTCTACCACTAGAACTTCTTCTACCACTCCCCACGCTACTATTCGTCCAAGTGCTAGTACCCACATCTTATGTCTCCCAGACCAGACCTGGCACAGACATAAATGCTACATCCTCTCCTGGCCCTCCCCTTCGGTGGTAGCAACATGTGTTCCAATATCTGGGAATCCAAATACACCCCACCAGCTCTTCTATTAAAGACTGTAACATTGATGAAGTGCTCCCCCTTTTGGAGGCGAAGGGAATAGCACTGGCAAAAACAGTATCATTTCCACAACTGTTTTCAAACTTTGTCAAATGTTAAGTACAGCTGACCAACAAAATGTTCAAAGAATTGAATGCCATCCTCCTGACATTGGATGGTGTTCTGATATTCACGTTGTGGCATTGAGAAACCAGATTATGAATTATATTATGTTTTAGCTCAAGCACAATGGGTAGCTGGGTGGTTTTCTAACTCTCCCTTCTTCGAACAGGGTTATATTATCATTCGCCCAGGGGTGGGTTCATGGGCCTACGGACCCTAAACACAGTTCCTTAGGCTCACGAGAACTGCTCGGTATTGCTGGAAGAGGTGCCTGAGGAGAAGGACCTTGGAGACAACTTATGCTCCTAATATCCCTATGGTTAGGTATGTCTCCTCGGCCTAATGCCACTGCTAAGGAGGAGTAAAAGCAGCAACAATGGTATGGTCCAGTCTTCAGTGTCGCTAACAGGTGCATAGCAATGGCAGGGAAATCATAAGGGCACGAGAGGGTAAATGATGGGAGAATCATTTATTAAACTGGTCCAGGTTTGAGGGTCGTTCTTCATACGGAAGGTAGGATGGGGCTGGGAGGTAAGAAAGGAGCCCACAATTGGGAGGAGCCGGGGGGGAGGGGGCATTAATTAAAAAAGAATAATGCCAGATGTTCTTGAACACCTGGGGCTGTATTATCAAGTAACACACGGCACAACGGGTGCATGCACACACTTTTTGCACGCCTGGCATACTTTGATATTACAGAAGGGGCTGCAGATGCTTGTGCGTTCCCTTCAGTAGCACACATCCCATCAGCGCACATGTCGTACTAACGCAACCTCAAGGAGGCATCCCCTCATTGGCATTGGGGCACGGGCCATAAATCAAGATGAAATAAAAGTAAAGATATTGAAAAGTAAACCTCATAAGACCAATTAGTAATAGCAATTTAAGAAAACAAACTGATAATAAAAGAACTAATAAATACTTATCTCAAAACATTAACTTGGCCTCAGGATTTCCCCCCAGTGATCCAGTTACAGGAGTGTCATTACCCTCCTGTGCATTACAGTCTAAAGTCTATAATCTCGCCTGCTGCATTGACCTGTGGGACAGGAGAGATCACAGTAAAACGCCACTTGAAAGTTCTTTCCTCTCTGGGATGCTGGGGGTGCTTTTCCCAGGGCTTGTCCTCAGTTGAACCGTAGCATGTCCTTGAGAGTATCTTCCTTCTCAAGGCCTCTAAAGTGGAACCTGTCAGGTGATGTTCCTTCAACAAGAGAAGAATGTGCTGTCTCCAGAAGAGAGCGAGGAATCAGAAGATAAAATATTCAGGATCGGATCAAACAGTTGGAGTGACTTATCGGAGTTTCCAGGGATCCTCGGGCACATTACTCTCTACATGAATGTAATGATCCACCTGATTGAAATGTATCTTTAAAATGTTATGTTTAAAACCAATGGTGTGTGGTTTTTTTTCAAGTTTTGCATGTTTACCAGCTCTTTTGCCCATCTTATTAATTTGCTTATTATATTACATTCATTTAATCTATTTGAATTATTCCTCTACTAACCCTATCTTTATACCATTAGTACTAGTTTTACATGTAATGGTATAACTGTTATCTCTACTATGGCTTTGCTCAGCAGTGACTTTTCACTACTATTATTTTAGCAGAACCATCGGTAGAAGTAAGATAACTTTTACCCCAACAACTAATCGTACTGCTGTTATTAGTAACACTAGTACTATGGTGGTCGCATCACTTCTGATAAATGTATCCTTATTACTATGACTAGTGATACTGCTACTAGTACTGGTATAACTATTAACACTAGTGCTGCTATAACTGCCATCGATCCAACTACAAAAAGGATTTCCGGGATCGGTACAAGTATAAGTAATGTAGTTAACCTATTGCTATTGCTGCTAGCACTAGTTACACATACTACCACCTCTAGCTTGTCTCCCTTCTACTACTAAGAAGAATAGTACTCCTAGTAAGACTGTGCTCACTGTTCTGTGTGTTTGTCCAGGTGTGTGCCACCGCATACAGCTGACAGTCTGAGGCCCTTGGCCTGGGGTTCTTTGCCTCTGCGCCCACGTCTGGTATATGGCACAGGTGCAGAGGTAAAAGGATTCCTTCACTTGCATGGGGCCACGCCCCCCTGCAAATGAGGGAATGCCCTCTTGAGGAAGCACTGGTGCTGTATGTGCACCATCGCTTTAAGTACTACAGAAGGGGACGCACAATCGTCTGCGGCCCATTCTGTAATACCAAAGTGCCCCGGGGGCACGCAAAGCAGGCTCAAATGCCTGTTCCGCCCCGGGGCACTTCTGTAATATAGCCCCAGGGGCCGTATTACACATAGGGCACATTTTCCTTGATTACGCCGATCACAACTTTTCAAATCTGCACACGATGCAATTAAGGAAAATGCGTCAGGTGCACATTAAGGAAAATGCACCGCATTATGATGAATGTGCTGCCCCCGGGGGCAGCGCATTCATGTGAAAAATGTAGCAGCTGGTTTGAAGACGCTCTATGTTTTTACAGTGTAGGCAGCAACCCACCTACACTTTTAAAGGGGATTAGAGATCCCTTTGCAGGCTGGTGATTGCATCCGCCTGCAATGGGATGTCTGCATCCCCCTGCAATGGGATGTCTGCATCCCCCTGCAAAGGGCTGCCATCAGGGGGCACACTGACAGTATGCCACCTTTTATGTGGCACACTGTCAGTGCGGCTCCTCAGAGCTTCTTTGACTCTACGCCCATGTCTGGAATACGGCGCGGGTGTAGAGGCAAGGGGATTCCCTCATTTGTATAGGACACACCCCCATACATATCAGGGAACGCCCTCTGAATATAGCGCCAGCCCTTTATGTGTACCAGCGCTATTTGTATTACAGAGGGGGCCGCACATGCGTGTGAGGCCACTCCTGTAATACCAAAGTGTCCCAGTGGCACACAAAGTGGGTTTAAATGCCCGTTGCATCCCCGGGGCACTTCTATAATATGACCCCAGATGTGGTAAATACCCCACTGTGAGCATTTAGGGGAAGTCTGCACAGAGACACTCCCACAAACACAAGAGATCTAGTTGGGACCCGCCCCCAAAGACCATGGAATCTGCATCAATAGGTTTTTGATCATTGTGCATAAATCATCATTCGATTTGAAAGAATTGAGCTTCATACCTTTCTCCCAGTGACTTTGAAAAAGTCACATTTTAAGACAAAAATCATACTGCAGCGACCACAGGCCTGCTGAATATTCATTAAATAGTAAAAACCGAACCAAGAGAGGTTAAATCCGTGTATTGAGGTAAATACGAATTCCAAAGTAGCCTATGGGCATTTTGAAATAAACTCTGAAACGGGGAATTATCTTCATTTTCCACTGTCCACTGTCGGTGTGTGTGGGGTGTGTGTGGTCTTGTGCTTCGAAAGGCAGATGTTTAGGACAAACATTTGCAATGCAATAGGTCTCACATTTTTCTTTTTTTGTGTAAGAGCTAGTGGCATTGAAATGGAAATGTTTTTAACAGTTATGACTTTTATATTAGCAATGTAATCCCACATGTGAGAATTTTTCCATAGAACAAATTCTAAATGGGGTACGGGGAGAGGTTGTGAACGAGTAGCAATGAAGGGCAATATATGAGATCAGTCCTGGAGGGGAAGAATATGGTTTATCTGTGGCTGCCTTATGCCAGGCACTTGCAGCCCATGCGCCCTGGCACTGACTAGCCACTGGACACAGGACCAGCAGTGTTTAAAAGACAACCCCTAACGCTCCTGCCTGGGCTCCGCAGTGATACCAGATGCCCCTACAAGGGCACCATGGGATGCAGAGCATCACCCGGAGGTCACATTAAACTTACCTCACTAGTGTCCGATGCCCGTTCTCATCATGGCAGCAGTCAGGGCCGGACTGGCTACCGGGCGTTTTGGCATGCTGCCGAGCTGGGGGCTGATTTAGTTGATGGGGACCTGCGTGTGCTGAACGAAATTCGTTTTGCTTTGTTTATTTCGAAGCACACGCAGGTCTCCATCAACGAAATTAGCCCCCACCGCAGTGACATCAGCCCCCAGCTCGGCAGCATGCCAAAATGCCCGGTAGCCAGTCCGGCCCTAGCAGCAGTGCCACCCCTTCACACAGCTCCTCTCTGGCTGCAGTGGGCACGGTTTGATCTACTGCATGTGTGTGTCTGCATGTGTGTCTGCGTACATGTTTGTGTGTGTGTGTGTGCGTGCGAGAGGCTGTCTGTCTATGTTTCTGTGGGTATGTAGCTTTTTAAACAAACTAGGTGCAGCCGCAGAGACTACAAAACGGATGGAAGCAGCAGGAGCTGCAGGCTTGTCTGGGCAGTTTGAGGGCTCACTTGCAGGCATGTCCGTGCTATGCAAGCAGAATTTCAGCGTGAGGGGGAGAGCAGCAGGAAGGGAGAAGCAGAAACAGAGAAGGAGGGGTGGAAAGAAAAAGCAGAACGGCACAGACGGCATGTTGCACTGCTTACTAAAAGCATAAAATATTGTTAAAAAAAAGAGTTTGGCGAGCCGCGCCTTTATTTTATTTCCCGCAGTTCGACAAACTCTGTTGGGCATTCTGCAAGCCCCGCCTCGCCCCACTCCAAAAAGCGCGGCTCGCCAAACTCATTTTTTTCAATTATTTATGCTTTTAGTAAGCAGCGCAGCATTCCGCCTGTGCCGCGCTGCTTATTAAAAGCATAAAATATTGAAAAAATAGTATGGCGAGCCACGCTTTTTGTTGGGTGTGGGGCGACGCGTACAGAGAGGAAGGCGAAAGGGCGAGACAGGGCTTGCAGAATGCCCAACAGAGTTTGTCGAGCAGCGCTGAATAAAATAAAGGCGCGGCTTGCCAAACTCTTTTTTTTCAATATTTTATGTTTTTAGTACGCAGCGCAGCATGCCGCCTGTGCCCCGCTGCTTATTAAAAGCATAAAATATTATAAAAATAGAGTTTGGCGAGCCGCGCCTTTCTTTGGGAGTGTGCTGATGCTTACGGAGATGAAGGCAAAAGGCTCGCTCACCAATGTTTTGCGTGTCCCAGGAAAAGAAGCCGTATGCAGCACTCGCACAACATTACAATTCTGTGTTTTGCCCCTTTGTCTGAAAAGGGAGGAGGGGCCATCACACGCAGATGGGAGGATGGAAGAGAGGCCATCACACGCTGTACTGTGTGATGGCCAACCAAAATGCTCTCTGAGTGAAATCGCCAGAAAGAGAGCTGAACACACAAAGGAGGGACTTTTACAGAAATGCACCAATAAGAAGCCAGCATTTCTGAATGCCACAGATAGTAACCAATGGCAATCAGTGGGTTTGCCAAACCCCACAAAAGAGACATAACAGGTCAATCGAAGCTCGACCTAAAAAAGCCTGGCACCCAGACTATAACAGTTTTGGGAGCCGTCTGAATTTAGATGAGCTACTGCCAGTGAAAGACTTAAACAATGTATGGGAAGATTTGGTATAGGAGTGGTGCAAAGTAATTTAAAAAACATGTTTTACATGTTTTTTTTTATAAAGAGTGTTTTTATTAGTGCATTTTTGGGGGCAAGAATGTGTATTGAGTGTACTTTTATTGTCTGTGTGTGTTTAGTCTATATGTAATGCTACTTGTTATTGAGTACTCACGTATGTTGGGAGAACGTATGTTGGGGGATAAGAATTCTACACCCATGCCCTTAACCACCCATACTAGCATTTTACAAGCGATCCTGGCATATAATCCCTCAGTCTTGGCAGTAGTAATGATTTCATGTATTGCACTCTGCACCAGGTCTGCTTGCCTGTAATAGATGATCTTGACTTGTTTCTGCAGTGCTGCAAAGTTGGCTTATGTTATGTGTGACACTTTCAGTTAGTCCATGCTTATGAGCTAGCCGCATAATGCCTTCTGGGAATTGTAGTTTTCCTTTTCTCCTTCATAAACATGGGCTTTCATGGCTCAGCATGCAAAGCGCTGTTTGCTGATAAGCCAGAAATTGCTGCAGGTTTAGCACTTGGCACGAGGGCATGGATCTGATATATAAATGATTGCACCTCAGCTTTACCAAACTTTCAGAGGTAGCTTATGGAAAGGCAGTCACTTATGTGATAGAAAATAAATTATTTTTAAGATTTATATAGTCTCATTAAACACAAGTATTGTAATTGCATTTATATAGCACTTATTACCCCAGACGAGGCATTAAAGCACTTTGCTGTGAGTCATACCCTACTTTGGAACCCAAGGTTAGAGGTTAATCCTGTGGTTAAATGTGTGTTATGGCGATTGGTCATGTGCGATTGCACCACCATAAAATGCTAAGACCTTTATTTCTGAAATTGTTTTTGCGATCTTCCTCTGAGCTTTTGCAATTAATGTTTAATCCCCCCACCCCCTCCAATGAAATGTTTGGCTGTCGAATTTTTTGCTTTTTAAAAAGTTTTAAGATGTTAATGTCTCCTATGATTCTTATGACTTCAAGAATTTAAGGCTTCTCTAAAGATATTGATGTTTTATGTCTTTCACTATAATTGAAATTGTTCTGTGTATTTTGTATTCTTTTGTGGATAACAGTTAGGTGTGATCATTATTAGGGGCTATGTGGTTTCAGGTGAATGGTTAATGAGAGAGGCTGGGGGAGATTAGATAATGTTAGATTGCAAGGATAGGGTTTTAAAGCAGTAGATGCTGTCGGGTGTTGGAATTAAAAAATATCTACTTGTCGATGGGACAGGTTGCTTCATAAATGTACTTGTCCTGTAAAAAATTCTACTTGTCCCTTTGGTGCAATATAGTGCGGCCACAAATTATGGCAGCAATCTCATTATATAGGAGCTCTGATAATAGCCTCTCTTATTATACCAGGGTTAATACCAAAGTAGGGCTTGAATGCTAGCAATTTCCTCATTTTCCCACCTTTTTGCAGATCTACATACTGGGGCTGGAGGTAGCAGTAAGCAATTGTTCCAGGGTTGGAATGCCCTTAAGAGTCGGTGCAAACCTACTAACTTTCATTTTTTAAGGGTTTTTCACCAGTTCTTCACTAGTCTTTTCCCATACCGAGAAAGGTTGAAAATGTATTCCTGACGAGGGTCAGGAGCAAAACTTCTTTCAGGGTTGGGAAAAAAGTGGTTGGAGAGAAAGTGAACTCATTAACGCTCAACAGATTTTCGCATGAGCAAACCTATGTAGCACGCTCCCCTCCCAGTGGTAGGTCTTGCAGTAATAATCCGCGTCATCCTCCCCCAGGGCCCCGGTGATGAGCAGGTGGCAGGTGTTACTAGAGGGGTCCTTGGAGGCCGAGAACTGGGCTGGGGTTTCTGAAGGTGTGCTTAAACCAGAAGAGTAATACAGCAGGCTCCCGGGCCTCTGTTGGTACCAGTAGATGGTATAGTTATGCCCAAATTATTTCTTATTCCCCACAAGAACTAAAACTCCTGCACTCTGGTAACTACCCTCTTAATCCCCTTACTAATATCAAACTAATTAAACAAGGGATTATGGAAGCAAGGGCCTCCTTTCCTGAAATTACCATCTTCCCCGATGCCACAGGTATTACTCAAAAACAGACCAGACATATTGACTCCAAACTAACTATCCTCTACCTCAACAATCGTTCCTTGGTGAAACACCAGCTTGACATATTCAATCTATTAGACTCAAGCCATCCTGACATCCTATTCTTAACGGAAACTTGGCTGTCACAGCATTCAGCCCCAGACATTTTAGCAGCCCCACCTAACAATGACTATATTTTACAGGCAAATCGCACACTAGGAAAAATAGGTGGTGGAGTAGCGGCCATTGTTCGCCAAGATTTAAAATTCACAAATCTAACCCCACTTGACCTACCTTTGGTAGACAATTTAGTCCTCAAGTCGGAGTCGGTCTCGACTCCTTTAATCTGTGTGCTATTATACAGACCACCCAAGAATATGTCCTTGTTCCCCCATTCTCTGGCTGAACAGTTGGCTCATCTAATTACCAATCATGCAAACATTTTGCTGATTGGCGATTTTAACTATTGGGATAACGATACACAGGGTGGACCCCATGCTAAAGAACTGAATGACCTCCTTAGTGGGCTAAACCTTACTCAGCAAATAACTACGGCCACACACAACAAGGGACACACGCTGGATCAGGTGTGGACAGCTAACATCACAGTGTCCGCACTGACTGTCTCTCCCTGTTTATGGTCTGATCACTTTTTAATTCAGTTCACTATTAAGGACATTACTACGGTAAAACCTCCAAGTATAAAAAGATCAGTGGCTAGGAATTGGAATAATATCAACAAAACCCATCTCTATGCCACATTAGCAAATACAGTTCCAATCCACCAGGCGTCAATTAATTCAAGTGAGGAAAACCTCACAGCATGGCTCACAGCGGCCAGCAATGAACATGCTCCACTTAGAACAATACGATCGGCAAGACGACATGAGGCACAAAGATGGTTCTCTCCTGACTTAAAATCCCAAAAACTAGCACTTTGCCAATACGAAAGAAAATGGAGAACTAGCTATTCCCTTGATAAAAAAGAGAGCTATTTGATCCAACTTAAAGAGTATAAAAAGTCAATTTCTACAGCTAAATCCTGCGCTCTACCAACAGGTCTAAAGAAATATTCTCCATCGTGAACTAATTATCCAACCCTGACAGAGTTACATTAAAATCTACACCCTGTCAAGCATTTTGTAACTCTCTTAATTCGTTTTTTATTGATAAAATTGTTACAATAAAAGCTAGTATTCCCCTCTGCCCTGCTCCTGAGGGATCATCCTCAATGCTGGAAAACTTCTGTTCCCTTGAACAGTTCTCAGCAATAGACAATCAGAATTTTCGGGATCTTCTGTCTAAAGTAAAGTCGGGATCACCTACTGACAGTTGTCCGCCCCATATCTTAAAAGAAGTTTTCACCATCTTCCCCGGACCTGCCTTGGCACTTCTCAACGATTCACTAGCACAGGGCTGTGTCCCGAGAGCTTTCAAAGAAGCAACGGTCGTCCCTCTGCTAAAAAAGCCAGGTGCAGATCCTAGGATTTTGACCAACTACCGGCCCATCTCCCTGCTTCCCTATTTGGCCAAAATACTGGAATCTCATGTGGCCAAATGCCTCTGCGCTTTCATTGAGCAGTCTGACTACCTTGATCCAAACCAAGCGGGGTTTCGCCCAGCCCATTCAACCGAGGCAGTAGTACTTACCGTACTGGACACACTTCGAGAGGAAGCCGATAAGGGCTCCCCCCCCAGGCCTAGGTGTTGCTGGACTTGTCCGCGGCATTCGACACGGTCGATCATGGTATCCTGATCGACTGTGTCAAGGCTTCTGGCCTCAAGGGAGCAGCATCCAGCTGGAGTGAGTCATTTCTTGAGGAGCGTACCCAGTCAGTGCGTCTTTCCCAGTTTTCTGCACCAAAAATGGCAACGACATGTGGAGTACCTCAGGGCGCCTCATTGTCCCCTCACTTATTTAATCTTTACCTTCTTCCTCTACTTCGGTCCCTGAAAAACAAGGTGTGCACGTATAATTATGCAGATGATCTGCAACTGGTGTTCTCTATCGATAATTCACCAGACTCGATATCTGAATTCCAGGCAATGATGCTGCACATCCATGACTGGATGAATAGTAACCAGTTAAAACTAAATCCAGATAAAACTGAAGTGATTCTGATAGGTGGTCCCTTGAACCCTTGGAACGCACATTTTTGGCCAAGTGAACTAGGCTCCCCCCCTACACCTTCTTCCTCAGCCAAAAGTCTTGGGGTGACCATCAATAGTGATCTCACTATGAAATCTCAGATCGGCTCAGTAACTTCCACCTTTTTCTTTCAGCTAAGGAAGATAAGGAAGATCAGGAGATTACTTACTCGGGAGGCCCTGATCCAGGTGGTCCTAGCCATGGTGATATCACACCTGGATTAAGCCAATTCTCTATACTTCGGCATCCCGTTAAATCTCACTAAAAGACTGCAGATGGTGCAGAATCAGGCAGCCAGGTTGATATCTCAGCAATCCAGATGGGAACAGGTCTCCCCTACTATGAGAAAATTACACTGGCTTCCTATCCCACAAAGATGTGCATTTAAAGTTGGTTGCCTTATTTTCAAGGCCCTTCATGGTGTTAGCCCAAAATTCATATCTAGACTTGTTCAAAAATATATACCTTCCCGGAGCTTGCGCTCCGCCCACAAGAACCTCCTAACCATTCCTTCCTATAAACGGAAACGAATAGCTGGTTGTAGGTTTGCAGTATTGGCACCCAGCTTCTGGAACACTCTTCCCATGGACATCAGAACCTGCACTGAATTTTCTAGATTCAGAAGGCTTCTTAAGACTTGGCTATTCACCCAAGCTTATATCTAGATTCTGCAGATAACCAAATACATGGGGCTTCAGCAATATCCTAGGTCAGCGCCAAGAAACCAATCGGTGTATGTGCGCTTTATAAGAAATTTTAACATAACATAACATAGTTGCTGACCTTGAACCCGCTGCTCATAACACAGGGCAGTCTGGCCGTCTGTCCCAGGGTCACCCACACTGAGGACGGCTGGGTCAGCGCAGGCAGAGACCATGAACCTGCAACAAAATATGCAGAATAAACTTTAAAACAGGTTCTAGTCACTACTAACATATAAAAAGAAAGAAAGGCCTAATTTACACTTAATTGCGTAATAATCACAGACAAACACAAGCCGCATTTACAGGCCCAGAGTGTGCTGGTCACAAGGACCAGCTGTTCCCAAGACATGGTGCCGCGTCACAGAGCTCTGCTTTGGCACAGACAGATCTCAGGACGGAACCCCCAGCCCTTCCTTAAACCAGCGGCAGCGCTTCGAAGTGTCCCCTTTATGCAAATCCGCTCACAGCCCATTGGCTGGTGCAAGTCCCTCCTCAGGCCTTTAAGTACCTGGCACACGCCCCCACCCATCTCCCTCACATAACCCATCACTTTAATTTGTTTTTTATGAAAGACTGGAGTTTAGCTATTAACTATCAATAAAACAGCAGTTGTAGTGGCACCGGGGCCCAGGGGAATAAGGGGACCCTTTGCACCCCAATTATAGCTGTTATTTTATTTACCAATCGGGGATGGGGGTACCCATCTTCCATGCATGCATTGAGCCCACTGCACCCTCGCTGTGCCACTGATGAAGATGTGACTTTATACAAACACGCATGTTTAATCAGATTTAATATTCCATGTGGCCCTCAGCATTTCATGGCTACTGCGTGACAGCCTTTGACAACCCAGACTAGTCCACATTAAGCCATGTGTTTAAACTAATTGTGCAAGAAATGTTTCCAAGGGTTGCAGAAGAAAAAGAGCCTGATTCATAACAAATAAAAAACAAAATGTAATTGTACACATGTGTAGGGGGCAAATTTACGACTGTGCCTTCTACTCTGAATTACCAACTGTTGGAATTGGCCCTTTCTGCAGTGTCATCCCCAAACTTTTTGCCCTTTGCCTCCTATTTTTCTGACCCTGTTTTTGTTGGCCATAGGATTCTGGGGACTTTACCACTGCTGATCAGTGCTAAAGTGCATGTGCTCTCTATATAAATTGTGACAATGATTCGTCATCCATGATTGGCATATTTGATTTACTGGTATGTCCCTAGTAAAGTACACTGAGTGTGCCAGGGCCTGTAAATCAAATGCTACTAGTGGGCTTGCAGCACTGGTTGTGCCACTCGCATGAGAACCTCTGTAAATAGGTCTCAGAACTCACCACTGTAGTGTCTGTGCACTTGACCTGGCATGTGCACCCACTTGCCAGGCCCAAACCTTCCCTTTGCTTACATGTAAGGCACCTCTGAGGTAGGCCCAGGGTACCCCCATGGGCAGGGTGCAGTGTATGTGAAAGGTAGAACATGTACTGGTGTGTGTGACTTGTCCTGATAGTGAAATACTGTGTATTTTGTTTTTCACTATTGAAAGGCTGTCTGTCCCATAGGCTTATCAGTGGGGTTGCACTGTAACATTTTTACATGTGTAACTTTCAATAGGGACAAGATAGAAAAATGAAGTTTAGGCTCTCTGAACTCAGAAATTATTAATGCACCTTTTGGTGAAGGTGGTTTTTAAATTCTGTGTTTGAAAATGCCACTTTTAGAAAGTTGGCATCTTCTTACTTTACTATTCTGTGTGCCTCTGGCTGTTTGTGTACTCAGCGTCTGGTGTTTGAGTGACAGGAGCTGGGGATGTTCATTCACTCCAGACTGTCAATAGGGGGGTTGAGGTGTACCCTGTCTTGCCTGGGTAACCCATCGCTGGGCTGAATAGACCTGGTCTGCATTTAGGGTGGTGGGATGAGTTTTGCTTGCACCTAAATAGGCTGTGTCTCCTTTTTTGCAATGCTGTCTCCGCCTCCTGTGGTCATGCTGCACCAGGGAGGACAGGACTGGTTTGATCTGGGTTCAGTGACCCTTGCAGCAAAGAGAACAATGACAAAATGGGGTATAAGTATTGCACCTAAAACCCCAGGACTTTAGATTACTTCAAGGAACAAGAGGACCCTGGCAAGAAGAAGAGCGGAAGGACTGTTTGAGGAGCGCTGCCCTTTCTGAGTGAGGGGTGCGTTAGCCTGCAGTTGCTGGTCCGTCTGTGGTGGAGGAAAAGAACTGACTCTTTTTGCCCTGCTGTGGTATCTTGCTTGTGAAGAAATCTCCAAGGGCCTGTGTGTGCTGGCCTCCTGTTTTGGGAAACTCAGGGACATCAAAGTTTCCATTGGGCTCCTCCTTTGCTAAAGAATTATCGGGGCTTTTGTCTGCTGGAATCCCCGTGCTTTACTGCTGGAGGGGCTCCCATGTGCTTACTTGATTGGAGGTCTCCTGGTGCTATTACTCTGACAAGACTTGCCTGGGGCTTTTTTTACTGGCAAGTCATCCTACTGGTGCTTTTACGCAGGTTCTTTTTACTATTTAAAACATTCTGGTGCCCTTGACTCCGCTCCCCCTTCACCGCTGTTGGAAAGCCTTGAAGTGCTTTCCCTTACCGAAGGATCTCTGGTGCTTCCCCAGCCTTCACTAATGTGGCAGCGACTGAGGCGCCGCCCGCTGCCCAGAGAGGTATGGTCTGTGACCTCAACATAGGAAAGAACGGCGGTGTCGTAGTAAACGCGGACGAAGCCGCACCAGAAGCGGTTGCCGAGCCTCGATGCCGCCGACAGGTTGCTGTAGAAGCCACCAGGAAGTATCGCGATGGCCGCAGCCTGAGGGAGAAGCGGCCTTCAACCTAGTCCTGCCCAGCGCAGGATGGAGTATCATGGGTGAGGGGAGTCCCAATGGGACAGAGGAAGAACCGAGGGAGCATCCTGCCGCCTCCTCACTGGGCTGACACGGGCCCCATGTTCAAATTCTGGTCAGTCAGCTGAGTGGTAAGGATCCTTCGATGGAGGTCCCGCTCGGCCCCATTTGACCCATGCAGCTGTGCCCTCTGCAGCTGCACTTTGAAACACTCTGCCTGCGGTGGGGACATAGGGAGGTTAACCGGTGATGCAGGAGATGGGCACACCCCACCGTACCGCCAAATACCTTGATGGCTTTTCTTTGGGATCATCGAGTATTCCGGGCCGGCAGCAGCTGCAACGCGCGTTCTCGGGCAGCTGCACTTCGCTCAGTTTACGTATGCGGGGGGGGGGCAAGGGAGGTCTCCCCGCCAACGGGGCATCTTTGTTTGATATAATACAGGATTGCTTTTCCTTATAGGCATTAATTGAAATTATCCCACAGCTGGTACTATGCGCACAGGTGTTCCTGCAGCCTACGCTCCAGGCCTGATTTTCCGGCCCATTGTGGGAGTGATCTCCAACCCTGTAGCCATGTTTTTGGGCCCTGTTGTGTGTATGCATGTCGCATTGGCCCTACATGGTTGTACTAGCAAGTACTGTTATCAGAGACTGTCCTGCACAATATGCACAAAGATGGTGTTTTACATGATGTTATGACTTGTGACACATAAGTAAATGCTTTTGTGCACTAATTGTGTTTATGACAATTGCCTAGTGGCAAAGTGATTTATGATCCATGTGAAGTTATGACAATCGTTTAGTTGGCGAAGTGATTTATGTGATTGTGGTCTAATGTGTTTTATGTATAATACAAAGGAAATTTTTATATAACCTTATGTGAAGTCTCTTTTTGTGGTGTGCCTACTGTGTCACTGGTGTGTCTGTGCGTTGCTCAAACGCTTTACACATTGCCTCTGGATATAAGCATGACTGCTCTGCCAAGCTAACAAAGGGGTGAACAGGGGTTATCTTGTGTGTGTAACTCCCTTACCCTGACTTAAGTGGTCGGTTCTGCCTGGCTTAGGTGCATACCCTAGCCAACCAGAAACCCCATTTCTAACACCAACATTCAGAAAGAATACATGTAGACATGTGTAGTTCCCTGAAGAGGAGATGGAACTTCACTGAGGAAGAGGCAGTGCTTGTCCCCAAATGCACTATCTGCTTCTTCACACCTCCAATCCTGCAGACAAGCGGACACGTGGCAGGACGTCACCGTCAGGGTGAATGAATTCGGCGGAGAGGTTCACACATGGGAGAGGAAAATAAGCGTCAAGAGTCGTGTGAAGGATAGGAGTGTTCGGCACGTGTGGTGGCTGCACTCGGGGGTGGTGGCGGTCTCCAGTTCACCTCCATGAGCAGTGTGTCCATGACAACCTCCACCCCCACCAGATGCAGGACCTGTTTGCTCCGGAGACAACAGACATCAGGCCAGGCAGGGGACAGTAATCAATGTAAGTACCAACATGTGTGTGTGTCTGCTAATGCCACACACAATATACCAAACACAGGTACCCCATTTATGACAATACCTGCCCAATTAATGCTGTGACCCTGCAACCCCACAAGAGAACTCCCTGCTCCTGCAAGCCACCACCTCAGGGGGTCACAAGAGGCAGGCTGATGAGGAGATGATGTCCCCGTCACAGAACAATGTGACACCCCCTCAGACCACGAAGGCCTCCTGCACCACCCACAATACAACCCTCACCTGTGCCAGATACAAACAAGGCTGGCTAAAAAGAACATGAACTACTGATGCATGACTGAGAGTAGAGTTCCAACAGCAAGAGGGACTGGCGTCACTGTTGTGCTGCTGAGGCTTCTGCTATGGAAGCTGGGAATATAGGCACAGCCAGGTCACCCCCGAAAGCTTCCTCTGCAGGGAGGTGACCCCGGAGCTCTCTCCAGCTGGCACTTGCGTGCCCCTCAGCCCTTTCTGGTGGAGATCTCCTCCTGACTACATTTTTGGCTATATTTGCCTACTGGCCAGTGGGGTCTTCAAGCTCAGCTGTAGGTCAGGCCCGTGAAGAGGTAATTTGGGGGGGGGCTGCTCCTCCACAGTCTCCACTGACTCCAGGATGAAATTAGGGGCCCTCCCGGATCAATCGTGATGAATTCTGAATCTAGGGCGTTGCTTACATTCTCACATCCAAGGCTTTGAAATCTGTGATCAGAATATTACACCTCTAGACAGAAAGGTGCCTGGAATGGGCAGAATATCTTGAATTGGCTAAAATGTGAAGAAAATATCCGTCACACAGCAAATGCTCTGAAGTGCACAAGATCATGGCCATCCTTGGACGTATGCATGTGTGAACATTACACTGGCATGCTCTTACAATGCATCGGTGTAAAGCAGGCAATGGTG
The DNA here is from genome assembly GCA_963921515.1 of Calotriton arnoldi. Lineage (NCBI taxonomy): Eukaryota > Metazoa > Chordata > Amphibia > Caudata > Salamandridae > Calotriton > Calotriton arnoldi. The sequence continues at coordinate 453,946 of CAWUFW010012591.1, forward strand.
TCTCAGAATGCTTTGTCTGAAAGGAGGTGTGCTCCACATTTCATGATTGACTCGACACAGTTCATTCAGTGTGGCTTGGGATCTAGAAATGTGGTTCAGGTGACACGTCTTGCCACAGTTTCCTGGCAAATATGCAGATTATGGGCCATTTACACTGGCACAGGATGGGGAGGAGGACTGGGTCAGAGTGCAGGATGATTGTCTTTTTGCATAACCCCGTGCAAGGTGACATAATGAAACACACCACAGGCCAGGATGCTCCTACACACCACTTCTCGGAGGCACAGCGGCATCCCACACACGGTGTGATCTAGACATCTGTGACATGAGAAGACCAAAGGTGCACTCTATGATGTCTTTTACCCATGCCTCTGCACTGGTGTTCACAGTCGGGGTTTAGTGATGGGACAGAAGAAGGGGGTCAGGAGATGGGGCAATAACCAGTGACGAAGAATGACGGATCAGTGATTGTGTGTTCTTGTGCACATTCATATGCTGGTAGCTCATGCATGTGTTGTGAAGGGACAACATGGGTTCTGAAGGGAAGAGAGGTGCAATGTGAGCCATTCGCTTTATTTTATTTCCTAAGCCGACACATTTCTCCATAATCCACTTTTGTTTGTGTGTTTTTTATGCCTTCATTCATCCAGGGGTGTGACCAATGGCTCATCATTGTCATGGTACCCAATGCCCGTCCTGCTGGGAGTGAGGCTGGTTTATAATTCAGCTTCTGGTTGTTAATGCTTCGTAATGCCTGGTGCAGGCACGTGAGTTGATGTATGGAATGCCACGCATGAGGCCACCCTTCCTTTGGAGTGTTCCAGTGGTCACGAAGTGCAGAGCAGCGAGTACTTTGACATGGGCAGAGAGGGCATCAGAGAAGGAAACTCGCACATTCAATGTTGTGGTAAGTTTTAAACTAGCTTAACGCATATTATTGATTGGGGTTCTGTGAATTGGTAATTTCCACCGGACGTACATTATAGGCCTACACCAAGTGTAGGCTAATTATCAGAATAGACTCTGAATCCAGCCCAAGGTAGTTTCCCAAGGTAATTTGCTGTGTGAAGGAGGATCAATTAAACCTCAAGCATCTTTAATTTAATGGTGAAGTTCGCCACCTTGTGGATATATCTGGAATTTTCTTTTCCGTGTGAATTGAAAACAATATTTCTCTCTGAGTAATCATGCATCCATTGCCCAGTGGGCCTAACATGCGTTTGGGTTGATAATTACGGAACATGAATTCATTTAAAAACGTCATAAACACATGCTTCTATACACAGTTTCATAAACACGTTTCATGTTTCTAAAAGCACAACACCAACTTGTGATGGACTGGACGTCTTTGAAAAAGTTCAATGTATTTCTCTTCTTACGAACATCAAGTGATCGTGCTTTTTTAGGTCATTTATACAGACAGATTTAATGCTTTGTCAAAGGTCTATTGTTTTAAGTACTTTGCAAAGCCTTAGAGCGGGCTTTAGGTCACCTCCCTTGCTCATAATTGGATTTCTTTGTTGTTTATCTCAGTTCTCTGTTGGTTATTGGATGGCTTTCCTCCCTGTTCTTGTTTTTGTCCCGCCCAGAAGCTTTCAGTGCCACAGTGTTCTATGGGTGTGCAAGTCTTCCTTCTGGATTCCTTGCCCCACCGCTCTCTCTTTCTGCTTTTCCCCCACACTCCTATGTTCACTAGGCCTGGACCGAGTTCGCAGAGTTCTGCCAAAAAACAAAAAAACTCCTCCGCGCTACGTGGAGTTCCGCAAGTGGCTGTGGCAAGTGGCTGAGTGCGTTAGGTCGTGTTGTTCACGCTGATTTTCAGCACTGGGTGTTCGTCTCGTGCTGGAAAATCAGCGCAAACGGCACCATGTGCAGCGCAAGAGGGCGCTGTTTCTTTCTGCCTCTTGAGTAGATGTTCTATTCGAACGGCAGCTTCTTCAACGCGAACGGAAGGTTTCTCAATGCGAGCGGTAGCGGCCATCCGCAACCACCCGCATTGAGAAATCTCACCGGGAGGTGGTCTTGTGTAAGATTTTCCTCGCTCGCACTCGCCAACTTAACGTTGGCAAGCGCAGAGTGAGAAAAACTCTGCAAACTCCACGAGCAGAGCAGAATTTCACACCCAGGCCTAATGTTCACCCAATATTCTTTTCGTTATCTAGTGTTAGAGTATGTAATTTCTTGATCTGAGTCATGAGTGAGCTTGACAGAAATCAACACAACACAAGTGTCCGGTCCTCAAGCACCACAAGGAAAATTATAAAAGTGAACAAAAATAAAATGTGAATTTCTGCAGAGCATAACAATTCATGTGAGCGACGTCCCAATTTTTTACATTGCAAATTCTGTGAAATTCTCAAAAAACGATGAAAAGCGTGAGAAGTGACCAGAATTCAACGCTAGAGTTTTTTTCACATGACAATATGGACTTTCAAGAACATTTCATATGTGGCTCTTTTTTGTGTAGAGTCACTCATGAGAGAATGTTAAGGTATGTCCCTGCATAGAAAACTGCTGTGATTTACCATCACAACATGGTTTTAGAAAGTTCATTTGATAAAGCTAAGGACTGTATGCACTTGGATACAAAATGCTTGTCAATTAGCAGCATGGCTTAGTTTCAGATTACTTGCAGGAAAAATATCATTTAGGAAAGCACTTGCATACAAAATGGTCACAAGTTCCTGGTGTGAACTAACACTCATTATAAAAAGTTGTGCCAGGAGGCCCTTATTGGGTAACAGTGCAATGTATAAATATATTTTTCATTTCATTTCAAAGTTAAGTGAGAGCATAGTCCTCAGGAAATGCATTCAACTGTGCAAGTTGGTGGTAGGCCAATACTCAAGAACTCCACAAGACTATTGCAGCATAATACAATCTCCCCAGAGACCTATGTTCAAACTGGTAAAAGTGGAAGAAATAACAAATCTAGATAAAAAATGCGTTTCAAACAAATCTTCCAATAGAGCTATCTCCTGTCAAATGCATGATCCCTTTCTTCCTAACACTCACAGCAAGTATCATCTGTCTGGACACCGTTCACTTGAAAAGGCCATTGACCCTGACCTGCTATGGTAGGAGGTCATCACACCACTACTGAAGAAAACTACCATAGAATAAATGGTGCTAGTCAATTACCAGCTGATCTGCAACCTGCCAGAGCCTAGTCAAATCCTGGAATGAGTGATGACAAGCCAGTTGGAATCTGTGGTTTGCAGCGCCAAAAGACTCAGGGCCTGATTTTGAACTTGGCGGATGGGTTACTCCGTCACAACGGTGACGGATATCCCATCCACCGAAATATATATACTATTATATCATATGAAATTTATATTTCAGCGGACGGGAAATCAATCACCTTTGTGATGGAGTAACCTGTCCGCTGAGTTCTAAATCAGGCCCTCAGTGTACTACTCAGGAATGAGGCACAATTAAACCATAACATGTCTGGGATGCTTGTGATCCTGTAAAGAGAGGACATGGCCTGGCAGCCTGAGCTAAATTCTTCCTTTAGGGAAGTGCCCACAACTTATTCACTTAGGAGTGGTCCCTGTCTGTCATGGAGTAGTTAGCAAAACCCATATGCACTGAAATGTGGCCTAAGTAATAACCAGTGGCTGAGATTAATTCTAGCAAACAATGTATCATGTTTTCTTCTCAGTGAGACAAATGTGCTGTTATGTGAGTCTTAGGGCTCACAACGAAACAGACTGAAGTGATACCTCACTAACGAGGCCCAACAAGGCCGAAACATGTCGGGGGTGATAGTGGTCCCATGCAGAGCAGACGTGAGATAGACATTCGGGCTAGGCTATTCAATTTGAGCCAGATCTTAGATTGATTTGCATATTGTTGACTCTTGTTTGTAATAAAATAAGCTCACGTATGACTGACTCCAAAGCTGCCCAGAGTAATTACTAGTTATTGAGATTAATTCAAGAATTCACTTAGTGTCCTTTAGAGTGAATCAGCCGAGGTAGAAGGGTTATGACCAGACAGAGCGCCCATAGTTTAGGACTCAATATACACTTCTCTAATAACGCACACTAATACTGACACATGTTTGGAGTTTTCTATTTTCGTGTACAGATGGACTGCCGTCTGGCAGTTTGTGCTAGACTGTTCCTTTTGGGACCGGATCAAGACTTTTTCCAACCTTCGCCCAGTTCTATAGAGAATTTAGCAAAAACTGCATCATTTTTAGGTCGAGCCTAGAGTAGCGCGCAAGCGCTGCTTCTGGCGAAGACTTTATGTAGTGGGGTTTTCAAAGCTGACCACACGCTCGTGCACAATGGCCTTTTCTGTGCGGTTACGCGCACGTTTCAGGCACGATGCACGAGCGTGTGGTCAGCTCTGCACGCTGCCGCGCTCGCCCCCGCTCCTCTCTCACGCTGCCAATGGCTTTCCGTCATGGCTCATTAAGCGCTCGCGGCACCCTAACAGCACGCGATCACTTTCGCGCGCACCACTCGCGGCACGCTTGTTTTGGTAGAAACGGGAGTTTAGGAGATTTGCCCAGAATCACAAGAGTCGACCCCGAGGATCGAACCTTGGTTTCGCCGCTCCAGAGTCGGCAGTCTAGCCGTCAGACCACATCCTCTCCAAGGTTATAGAAGCTGCGAATCGAACTAGTGCCACGTAACAAACGGATTTCCTACGGTGTCACATTCACCACACTGTCCAGCATCAGTAAGTGCTAGAAATGCCACATGTTCTTTAAACAACTACTGCCCCGTAACGTACAGGGTCGCGCCATGTACGGCTCTCAACCCCCATTTAAGTCCCAGAAACAGAGATCAAATCGTCCGCTCATCTGTCTGTAGCGAACTTTACTTTGAGCAGCACTAGCCGACTTCAAGTGGACAGATGGTAAGAACCTGTTTAAACCCCACAGCCAATCAAGAACTTCGAAAATCCTTAAGGCGCACTAGATTGGCTGGGCTGAACCCAATACTCTAATCGTAGGCCACCGAACACATTAGCAGAACCGCCCACTCCCAGCCGACTCTCAGTATGTGTTCTACCTTGTGATAGGCTGTTATGTGATCCGGAAGTGCTAAAGTTGAAAATGACATCCTTTCGAAGATCAGCCACGGAGGTAGCACTGTGCACATGGAGTTGAATTGACTGTCTTTCAGCGTTATAAACAGGAGGTCATCGTACTTTCGGCACCCGTGGTACGTTGTTAACATTCTCTGCTCAGGCAAGCTCTCTCTTTTTGTCAATGTCTTGATAATGACAGCGTTTTCCCCATTAAGCCAGACTTCTAATTATAGTAAGTTGCTGAATATACTCGTTTTCTAGTTGTGTAACAGCTTATTTTTTTTTATCTTATACGATTTGGTGTTTCAACACAGGGGACATGTTTACAGTTGAGCGCAGTGCTTTTTCCCCTAGTGTTGTTATTCTTAACGAAATTGTAGTAGCATTGTGGTCCAGTGCTTAAGTTCAGAAACAATGTGGCTTCAGTTATGGTGCCAGTATCTCCACATGACCACGTTGGGTGATTTTTGACAGATTAGTTTATCTCCCTTTATACCCAGTGCTTTAAATGGGAAAAAATAAGTGCAGGTACTCATTAAAAAAATGAGCTAGAGGTGTAGTGAGTGGGCGCGGCTAGGGGCGGGGCTAAGGGCAAGACATGATACTTAACAACGTCTATATTAGTTGCAGCACATACCAAAACACATGAGAAATGTGTTTATATAAACAAAGCAGGTTAACTCATTACACAAAATGAAAGAGAAATGCAATAATATGTTAACATTTCCTGTTTTTGCAATAGTTGCACCTTCTTAATGTCATACTGTTAATTGCTGTTTGGCACAATACTATATATTTTTGAGCACGCGAGTAGGAAGAAACTGAAAATACCCCACATCGCACCAAAGCTCTTATGGCACCAAGCACATGAAGCAACTCATCATGACCCTGCACAGAAGATATCTCTTGTCTCTTCCATCAATCTATCCTTTCATCCTACCATTTACCTGCTGATGTCCACCATTTAACCTTTACATTCTATCGTCTATTCAGTCTTTCATCAATCATTCTGTTTTTCAACATTCCGTCTATCCACCCTTCATATCCAAACCTATCCATCCATCCATCCATCTCCAAACCTAACCATTCATCCTTTCACTCATCCATCTCTTTATCCACCCTTTCACTCATCCATCAATCCTTTCGCTCATCCATCCATCAACCCTTTCACTCCTTTATTCCATCCACCCTTTCACTCAATCCCTCCTTTCACTCATCCACCCTTTCATCCATCCTCCCTACCTTTCATTCATCCATCCAATCTTTCACTTATCCACCCATCATCCGCCCTTTTATCCAATCATCCACCCTCTTTCACCCATGTATGCTTTGACTCATCCATCCATCTATTCATCCATCCATCTATACATCCACCCTTGCTCACTCATCCATCCACTCACTCATCCACTCACCCACCAACCCTCCCTTTTACGTTATTTATGAATCTTTGTCGTCCAGCAGACATGTCCAAACAAAGTGCCACACATTTTCTTTAAAATACCTCCTGAGAGTGTTTTGATTCTCTCTCTTTCATTTTTTTCTTACAAAAACAGGCATACGCACAAAAATAGCAGATACACAAAAGACTCGGGTATGATAAAAGCCATCTTTTCTCTTCACCTACCATGGCTATTTTAATTGCCACCAGGGCCGGACTGGACGTAGCCTGATTGCCAGGGAACTGACATAATTCCTGTGCTTGCAGGAACGCACAGGATAGTGTGAATGTGATTGACAGCACTGGGCCTGAATGGACCCTGCTCTGACAAGCACAGCGTGATGGTGAGCACCCGGACATTATTCAAATGAGCCCTGCTGAATAGCTCAGCTGGGGCTCAGATCGGGGCTACAGAAGCGTCGCCTTGGCTGCCAGAGACACATTCCACTCCTGCTCACCAGCACAGCCAATGAGCCTACCTTTTCATTAGTACTGGTACTCTCCAGGACAGTAGAGCAGTGCCGGTACTCAGAGTGATAAATCTAAGAAGTGCCGGTACTCAATACCGGTGAGTACCGGCCCATTTAAAGCACTGTTTATACCAGAGTTCAGTCGTTTGCCAAAATTGCGAGCACTTTCCGCTGACTTTTAACGCACATCCTGATACTCCGTTTTTTCACTGCTAACTCCTATCAATCTTATTATCATTTAATTTCCTTCTACGTTATTTGTAAAGTGCCCAAATACACCTGGTCCTAGTGCGCTTTAGAAAAAATTAAATAAATTGACGTATCCTGTTAAAACCTCGCTATTTATGTAATTATCCAGTTACTTTCTCCCTAGCTGCTCAGCCAGTGTGAATGTGTGCTGCGTGGAATGTTGGTGTGATGGACATGAATGTGTAGGAGTTTATTTAGTGCACGTATGCATCGCTAGGTTGTTCAATATGACTACAAAATGATTTTCTAGCTAACCTGCTGGGAAAAGTCAAGATTATTTGATGCAGATGCAAGGATTATGGTATTCTGATTTCATTTAATGGTGACCGCAACCTGTAAACAAATATTACATAACTCAGATATCTACTAGACAAATTTCGACCTACTAAACTGATCATCAAACAAAGCATCTAAGTACTTAACAGGATCATATTCTTTGGGCAGACCATACTATTTACGATCTTTCTTGGAGGCACAGCAAACAAGCTTTGGCATAGCCAATAGGTCTCGCATTTGGGACCTTATAAGTGTTTAGCCATGCAACAGTTGATGTTGTTTCACCAAGGATATTGTGCTGCATAACAAAATACTTATAAGGTCCCAAAAGCGAGACCTATTGGCTATGCCAATGCTTGTTCAATTTGCCACTTTGGGTGAATTACTTTACATATGTCTTGAATTTCATGGTATGTGGTTTATTAGGGATTGTTTGTGTAGTTGTTTTCAATAAAATACTTAAAAACTGAATTTGATTGATTAATGCATTGATTATGATATTAAAGTTATTTGTCTCTTTCAATTAATTTTTAATTGTAAAATATTGTGTCAAATACTATTAGTATTATTATTGGGTTGTGTGATAGATTATGATCTTGAGTTTGTTTTTGTTTAAACATTTTTATTTAGTAGATAATTTATTTTTTATTTGTCAAATTTGAAAAGAAAAATGTTTTGTAAATGTATTTTATAATATAGGAGATAATTGTTTGTGTGTCTTCCAGATAAATTTGAAGTACATAATTTTAACTACAACAATTATTATTTTTAAATATTTGTATTCATTTATATAATTTAACTATACATTAGTAAAACGATAATATATTTTAATGAGTTTTTATTTTTTTCAATATTTTAAGAGGAAATTATATTATTTAGGTGTACTGAATGTGATCCCCCAACAAATATGTTTTTTAGATTGGAGTTAGAAAAGCAAATCTAGCACCTACCAGTGTATACAGTTTCCCCAATGATAGTTACATTGGAGTTAGAATAGTAAATCTGCCTCCCTTGCCCAAGGAATTGACTAGCCTCAACATTTTTAGACTGGGCTTAGAAAAGTAAATTTGTACCCCTCATCTTCCCCCAAGAATACATTTCCTCAATGTTTGTTAGACTGGAGGTACAATATTAAATAAGACCCCTCTCCAGACTCCATGTATGCAATGTACTTTTCCAAAATGTTTATTACACTGGAGTTTAAATCATAAATCTCAACCTCCACCCTGGCCCCGTGTATGCACTGTGTGTGCTTTCCGCAGTTTTTGGTTGACTTAACTTAGAATAGTATATTTGTCCTCCTAATCTACGTGTTTTCACCAGAATCTGTTACATTGGACACCTAGAAAAGTAATTACGATTCCATCCACCCAAACTGTAAGTTTTCTTCCCACTTTATGTAGGACTGTACTTACAGTAATGCCAATGAATAATTTCTTTCTTAATTTTTTGGGGATTGGAGTTTGGTTACTATATTTTATTTATATTATTTTGTTAATACATTTGCTTTTTATTTAATTTTAAGAAATACATATTTATACAGGTATTATATTTTTCATGTGCCTGACGTTACTTTTAGAAAAGTATTTGTTTTATTTTTTGAAGCTTTAATAATTATATAATGTGTTTGTATTCTTTAATGAATAATTATACATATTTATACGTTTTATTATGTAACATACAATTTAAATATCATCTTTTCATTTAAAAGTTATATTTATCTATTTATTACATGTGATTTAAAATATACATTTCAAAATTTATTTTTATCATTTTTTTTTCAAAAAGTCAACTATTTTAAAGTTACAATTATGTTAATCATATTTTTATATGTATACTTACTTATGTAATGTTGACATTTTTGTCCACAGTATTTCTGTATTATGATATTTGTGAGGTCGGTATTCTATCATACAACCCAAAAACTTCCAGTATTTGTATATAGAAAGCTGTGTCTGGAACAGGATTCCACGTGTAACTCTGACAAGGGGAGTGGTTCATATGGGGGATTCCATCTGGCATGAAATGTCAGTAGATGTTGGCCCTCACCCAAGGCACCTGGTGGCATTCTTGGGTTACTTCTGTGAAGCTCATACAACAGTGGAGGTTAAGAGTAGATGCGTGTTGTCGGATATGTTCCTGTGAGATTAAGAAGACTGAAGTTCCATAGTTAAGCTAAAGTCGCCTTGGAGGAGCATGGGCTTGATCTATGCATATCAGGGGCTTTGCCTGACTTCAAAAGTCTGAAAACATGGCGTCCACATGAAGGGCGAAGAGCAGATTTCACAGACTACCATGTGTTGTCTTTGTAGATGTCTGTGGATCTGGGTCACTAAGGGCTTCTCTTTGATTCTCTGGAGGTGTCTCTACAAAGGTTCTGTACTTATAAATTTATTAGCATCATGATAGTACTATAAATGTGTGTGTGTGTGCATGAGTGTGTGCATGCACGTGTGTGTGCAGGAAGTTGGGTTATTAGTTGGGGGTTGAAACCCTACTCAAGCAGCAACCACAATCCTTGTCAGGGTGAGGCACAAGCAAACCCCAAATTAACCTGTGCTCGACACTCGGGTAGCTTGGCACAGAGCAGTCAGACTTAACTTAGTGGCTAAGTATTTATGCAGCATTTCCGGAATTAATAAACTGAAAAAATGACACAAGTATCTTCCCAGACCAATTAAAAAAAAATAGAGTACATTTTATTAACTAAATTAAGACCAAAACAACAAGCAACAAAAATCAAATCAGTAGAGCTGAAGCTATGCAATTGTAAACGTTTTAGTGAAAATAGCGTCAAAAAGCACAAAGTGCCAATGGTGGATATCTGTTCACCTAGACCGGGACAATGTCATCAGTTCAGGGGGACCATGATGGAGCATGGGCCAACTGCAGGCTCCCAGCTAGACCTGCTGATCCAGAGTCCCTAAATCATGGGGCTATTCTTGCAAATGCATGTGTGCAGCTCTTCAAATTGATCTGAAGCTTGCATACTGTTCACGGGCGGCCTTATAAGTAGTGCAGCAGGTGTGTGTTAGGGATCTACTATGCTACAAAGAACAGGCCCTATGCAGATGACAGAACAGTATTTTATGTGCAGAAACTTGTGGGATACTGCTTTTGTCACAGAAATCCTTTTGCTACTGTGCAGTTAATAAGTTGCAATCATAATCTAGCACAGTGAGCTCTGAACTGCCATCAAAGAGCTACATGCAAATCTCTTTATTGATGTCATGACTAAAGTTACAAAATTGCTTTATTCACCTTCTTTCTTTCTCAAATTTGCTTGCAACTGCACCATCTGCCCACACTTTTTTCAAAATTTTCTTGGGAGGAGAACACCCACGATCCCACCTTATTCCGGTAGGGCTTGCTTATTATGCTCGCTCCCAGAGGACACTCATCCCAAACATTTACGCCGCACCACTTCCAAATATCACCAGCCACCACTGTGAAATTACCAAAATGATGCCATTACACCACGCCTGTATTCATGGCAAAATTGTAGCGCAAGATCGCAGGAACAACGTAAGAGACTGTTGTTTGCGACACTTGTGTTTTTCACCCTATTCTTTTGCGTGAAGTGCATACTTGTGTCACAAATTGATACAAGGGCACATTTTGTGCTAAAACACAGGCTAAATGAAGGATTTTGCAGTGCTCGTGATTACATGTAATTTTGTGTAAAGTTTCCAAGACTTTGAGTGATTAGGCAAAAGTAAATTGTACAATTTGTGCAAACTTTGTCTAGTAGAAAGTGCACAGCATTGAGATGTGCCCCATGTCACAGATTTAGACACTGAAATGGCTTTGCTAATTTTCTCCTTTTTGCTTCAGTATAACAGGTCCACTAGATGGCTGAGCCAGTGTTTCTGTTAAAATGAATGAAAAAAGCAGGTTGGTCTGTGTCCAGCGAAAAATGAGGTTCTTCTGATGTAGGACCAAAGCGGTTCCGCGTTCTTTTTAGGTTTGAATCCTTGGATGCTATGTGCTGCCATATGTGAGGAGTAATCAATCAATCAATCAATCATGGCATTTATAAAGCGCACTACTCACCCGTGAGGGTCTCAAGGCGCTGGGGGGTGGGGAATGCTGCTACTGCTCGAAAAGCCAGGTCTTGAGGAGTTTTCTGAAGGTCAGCAGGTCTTGGGTCTGCCGTAGGTGGATGGGGAGGGTGTTCCAGGTCTTGGCGGCGAGGTGGGAGAATGATCTGCCACCGGAGGTCGCTCTTCGGATGCGGGGGACTGTGGCGAGGGCGAGGTCGGCAGAGCGGAGCTGGCGGGTGGGGGGCGTAGAAGCTTAGTCGTCTGTTGAGGTACGCTGGTCCGGTGTTGTGGAGTGCCTTGTGTGCATGGGTGAGGAGCTTGAAGGTTATCCTCTTGTTGACGGGGAGCCAGTGCAGGTCTCTTAGGTGGGGTGTGATGTGGCTGTGGCGAGGGATGTCGAGGATCAGGCGTGCAGAGGCGTTCTGGATGCGTTGCAGCCGTTTCAGGAGTTTGGCCGAGGCTCCTGCGTAGAGGGCGTTTCCGTAGTCCAATCTGCTGCTGATGAGGGCCTGGGTGACCGTTCTTCTCGTTTCGGTGGGGATCCACTTGTAGATCTTGCAGAGCATGCGGAGGGTGTTGAAGCAGTAGGAAGAGACGGCGTTGACCTGCTTAGTCATGGAGAGGGTGGAGTCGAGGATGACCCCTAGGTTGCGTGCGTGATCGGTGGGTGTTGGAGCTGTTCCCAGTGCGGTCGGCCACCAGGAGTCGTCCCAGGCTGAGGGGGTGGATCCGAGGATGAGGACCTCCATCTGTATGTGAGGAGTAAGGTGTCTCCAGGGGCGTAGCTTTGGTCAGTAAGTTTGGAAGGGTTGGGGGGACCTTCCAATTTACCAACAAGCATGCAGGCATATCATGTAAAATACATTAATTATGAAGCAGAGCACGAGGTGGCTTAAGGGGCAGTGGGAAGGAATAGCAGTGCAGATTGTTAGGGTTTCTTAAAAGACAATGGCCAGATGTACATCCCTGTTTAGCGGTCACAAACGGAAAATCAGCCTGTTTTCAACTGCTAAAAAGGGTTGTAGCATGTACAAACCCTATTTTGTGAGTCGGTAACCTATTACCAACTCGCAAAATAGAGTTTGTGCATCGCTATTAGGATCAGGCGTGCCAAGGGCGTCCCTTCCTAATAGCAAATAGCACTGGTATGTATGATTGTTCTGCGACCGCAAATATGGTTGCAAAACAATTGCAGTTATCACTTACTTCAAGTAGGTGGTGAGCCAGCTGCAAACATGAAGGGGTCCCCAGGGGACCCCTTCCCCTTTGTGAATGGGTGCGAAAATATTTTTTAAGAGCAGGCATTGGTCCCACGGACCACTTCCTGTCCTTAAAAAATTAAAAGAAATCTTTTCTTTTTTTTCTTTTGTCAAAACTTTGGGGGATATTCACAAGGACTTATCTCCGAGTTATCGCCAACTTAACGCAACAAAAGTGGTGACAGATTTAACACCCCATTCACAAGCGGGTGAAAACTGCAGACAACGCAAGTATTCCCGCGATAACTGCCTCAACATTTACCTCCACGGGTGACACCACCAACTAACCCTAATGAGATGCAGAGTAGGCGTTCCCGTGCAAAAACACACCAAAACACCACTACACCACTTTCACAACGAACTGCCAGATCTGCGATGCGAACCAAAAACAGGCGATAAGCTGCGGTAGCAGCAGGGATTTAACACCTGCCTTCTGCTGGTGTTAAGCAGGACGACTACCTGCAGTATGCAAAGGGAGCTCAGCACAGAGCCACATCGGAAGACCCACAGATGCCATGGAGACAATGATTATGCAGCTCCGAGACCCATGAGGCACACAATACCCACCGCCACTACCCCCAGGCCCGCCACCACCCCCAGGACCCGTCCCGCCCCCCCTTCCCCAGGAACACCACAGAGGCAGCGTACACAAAGACAGCGGACCCACCTGAAACGCACCGGCCGCCGAGACCCAATGCCAGAGGAGGACATTGCCCACTACAGGCCCAAAAGGACAACCAACCCCCGCATCCTGACCCACATCCCCCACCTGCTGACGGTACCAACCCAACGGACAACCAACATCCCTCCGCAGACAAAGCTGCCGGCTGCGCAGCACATGTTGGCCTCTGATACCATCCAACACAGAACTGCCAGAGTCGGAGGAGTCACACAGCCAGCCCCATCGAAGGTCATCACACCTGTCCTGGATGCCAACATCAGCCTGGTACCTCAGCCCTCCACTTCACCCACACTGCGCAGGAGCAGCTGGAGACCAAGCAAGGCCCCTACGCCATAGCTGGATCCCCTCACGTTTCAGGGCCAACTGCACACATGTACTCCTCGTGCCCCCTGCTGACACTGCACACAACTACCACAACAGAAAGCACATGCATCCCATGAATGTGCAGGCAATAGTGGACCGCCCGGGACCCCCCAACAATGTTGTGGCCAACTCCCCAGGCAGAGTGCATGATTCTCACATCTCCCGACAGTCCATCATCACCCAGCGCTCCCAGGATGGCACCCATGGCAATGCAGTGCACGTTGGTAAGTACCAAATGAACACACCACACACCTCCAGCCCACAGTCATGCAACTCACAACACTGGCAATGGGCACGCAGCACAACCATATTCAACATGCCACACAACATGCCAACCGACCAGACACGACAACACAACTCCATTAGGAACTTGGCCTTGCCATGCCCACAACCCAGCCACGGCATGGCACCACAAACACACAATAGCAGGATGTGAGGAGAGGCATGGGGCAGGCATGTGCGAGAGCGGCAAGTGACTAAGGAATGTGAACCTACCCAATGCCAGATGTGGCGTGGAGATGCCAGACAGACCACAGCGTGCAAATCACAGAAATGGCCATGTGGAGATCAGCTGCTGGTGCATGGAGTGTAGTGGCCAGTGGATGCTACCATGTCCCCACAGGCTGTGGGGCAGAACGCGGAAATGTCGCACGTTACGTCCCCCCCTGCATGCGCGGGCGGAGTGGGTTGGACCTGCGTATGCCAGGCCTGCGTAAGGGTGTGAACAAAAAGCCTGTCGCACTGGGCGTGGTTCTCATTCAGAATGGACAACGCGTCTGCCAGGGCGGCGCCTCTCAGCCCGCCACGAGTCCTGCACCGAGCGCGGCGGGGCCTGCGTCCCTGTGCGCCTGCTTTCAATTCCAGGCCGCTGGGCCCCAGACCCGTCATGCCTGCCCCAGCGCACCAACGAGGCTCCGCTCACCTGCCGACACCGGCGTGTGTCAGAGAGGGCCCACCACGTGCCGGTGCAAGCTCCAGGCCCCAGGCCCGCGACCTTTGCAGCCTCCACGGTGCAGGCCCATAGTACTCCTTTTACATTTACATACTCCACCGGCATACTCCTCGGCCCAGTGGGTCCCACATGTGGAACTGTGTCCTGAGTCATGAATGGCAGTGACCCCAAGTCCGTGGCAGCGGCCACAGCACCAGACTCCCTTCGATCAGTGAGGCATAATTCCATATCGCAGGCCGGCGACACGTGGTGCCACTAACCCTGTTCAACGCAAGCCGGCGACACGTGGTGCCACTAACCCTGTTCAACGCAAGCCGGCGACACGTGGTGGATGAGGGCACAGGCCTACACAGCGGTCCGGTGGGTCCCACATGTGGAACTGTGTCCTGAGTCATGAAAGGCAGTGACCAGATGTCTACTGCAGGGGTGATATCACTAAACTCCCTGCTATCAGTGAAGCCAACGAATGCATCACAAGCACACGACACGTGTCTGTGGGCCCGTGCTGACCGCTGCCCCTGGCCTACACTGCGGTCCAGTAGGTCCCACATCCAGCACCCAGACGTGATTCATGAATGGCAGAGTCCATACCAGTGAACGCACGAAGAGGAGTAAGAGGAAGATGCGGTTCAGTCTGGATGAAAGCCGGATCCTCGTTACGGAGGTGACCGAACACTAGCAACAACTGATCTGGTGCCACTAACCCTGTGCAACGCAAGTCCGTGTCCCATGGTGCCACTGAACCTGAACTACGCAGGCCGGTGGGACCATCCAACCTAAGCCGGCAACACTCTGTGAATGGCCCCTACTGGCCGCTGCCTCAGGCCTACACTGCGGTCCAGTAGGCCACACATGTGGAACTGTGTCCTGGGTAAGATATGGAGTAGTCCACACCATTGGCCACGCCTCATCGCAGGCGGCATCCCCTATCAGCACTGGTGCCACTAACTCTGTGCGCAATGACTCATGGGCACTGTCTGGTTGAACTTTGGTGACGTCTGAGTCCATGGCCTGGGTGTTGTCTGCATCATCATCTGCCTGGGACGGACTTGGTGTCCGACATGTGTTTGCTCCACTCATCTCCACCATGGTGACTGTTTCAGCTTGGTTCTGTCCTCGGCATCATGCCCTGGGGGTACACCTTCCACTGTCCACCGAGACACTCCGCGACAACCCCCCTTGTCATCTGCGGGAACCTGCTCTGCTCTCGTGACCCTGCCCCAGTGCACCGCAAGTCAGCGGCCCGTGGCGGTAGGTCCGTGCAGGACGCTGTGCATCCGGGGCCACTAACTCTGTGCAGCTCAAGTCATGGGTCCTTTACGGTTGAATGGTTGTGTCCTTTACCATGTACACTGTTGTCGTTTTTTGACTGCACCAGGCACTCCATGACGGCTGGTGTACACACACCCCACACACATCCAACACAGGTGTCACTCGACATGTGAGCCTGCTAATAAAAGTGGCCGGGCGCACGTGCCTGTGACTATTCCCAACATCTAAGCAAGTGTGTCCATGTGGTCATTATGTCAGCATGATGGGCCGGAGCCCTGCAACATCACTGTGCTGTCTACAGCAGAGGATACCATGTCACCTCAGCAGTGGCTGAGACCTTGGACATGTAGCTTCGCCCGCCCCCCCTGCATGCACAAGCGGCATGTGCTGGTCCGGCGTACGTCAGGTCAGCGCAGGGGTGTGCTGATTCGGCAGGGGGATGAGAGTGTGGCTCTGGTCTGGCCTTGAACAGGAAGTGAGGTAAGTGTGTCCTTGTGTTGGGGTGTTGTCGCGACCAGGGCCACAGTAGTCTATGTTGCAATGTAGCATGCACTCGGAGGTGAAATGTAGGAGCGCAAGCTCGCTCGGGGTCTTGGCACATGCATGCCAAGTGTTATGTGTATCAGTACTGCGGGTGCATGAGTCTGCATGAGTCAGGTGTCTGGCCCCAATCGCGGCGCGGTCACAGCCAGCCATGGACTGTACACCTGTGTCCGCCCTGTCCAGACGATTGGCCTACACTCACGTGGCCGCACACCCTCAACGGCCAGCTTACAGGTGTTGTTGGCATGCCGCTGGACATGCGCGGACAGGCATGACAATGGTGTGCCGTAGGAGTGCACGTGATACAACCGCGCAGCGCACACATGTGTGGAGGCTCGTGGGAGGGAGGAGCAGCTGTGAGGCAACGTGACACGTGATGCAGCGCGTACAATAAAAACTATTCTCCTCCTAGGTCACTTATAGGTCATCCAGGGATAAACTATATTTTCTCACATCCACATGACGATGGGGCCCATAAACATCGCCTAACACACACGCACACACCTGGATTTCCTTTACACCTTTACGAAATTCTGTATTCCTAGGAGAAGCATGAGAACTAAATGGAGAACACCATTTATGTACCGCTGGAAGGAGCCGGGATATCTTATTACCTTAACTTGTCGCTTTCTTTTAGTTATTTCTTAAGATATTCCTGCTCATTGTTTTGTCGATGAATCATTCATGTAAAAAATTAGTTTATAGTGATTAAGACCAGCTGAATCACAATAACCTATTATTGATGTCACAATCATTTAGGAAAATAACCACTGAGTCATTTTGGGTTTAAAGAATCTTAAACTTTATATAATTT
The DNA here is from genome assembly GCA_963921515.1 of Calotriton arnoldi. NCBI lineage: Eukaryota > Metazoa > Chordata > Amphibia > Caudata > Salamandridae > Calotriton > Calotriton arnoldi. The sequence continues at coordinate 471,353 of CAWUFW010012591.1, forward strand.
TAAAAGCATGAGAAAGAATTTAAACTTTATTCAATTATTCATTCTTAAATTCAAATATTTATTAAGCATAATCAATTTATTGCAGAAAGGACATTTTTTGTCATGAAGCCAAAACCCTAATTACCTGCCTACCTTTCTAAATTAACCTAATGATTTCTAACCTAAGTTTAAGAATTAGAAATAGCCTGATTCTCATACTCAACTGGAAAATTAAGACAGCAACAGCAACTTCAGCTCGTCAGCATCAGCTACCTGCAACCCGTCTCATCTAACAGTCTTTCAGCATCTCCCGCTCAATAAGGGATCGATCAGGACCACCCAGCACTGGAAGCCACCAACACCAACTCGACTCTCCAACTCCGCTCCTGACTGTGACTGCAACTGCGACTGACCCCCTCCCACTAAGAGTAGGCCCTCTTATACCCTAATTCTAACTTTGCTAACTAACTGTTGCAACATTAATAACACACTTTTCTTTCATTGGTCCATGCATGTCATCTTATTCATTCTTTTAATCAAGTTCTCTTGGATTCAAGGGTCCTTGGATCATTTCCTTTCCCATACGCTCAAACATATTTCATCCGTTTCGATCAGTACATTTGTAACTTCTTTCGATACATTCGAGAACTCCGCAGTCATTGTCCTTTCTCTTAAACTTGTTTCCCACGGGTCTTCTGCTGATCATCACGGCACACTATCAGTTCAATTAGGTCACATCAGCCTTGACCATTTCTTGCATCCTAGCGTCTCAGTAACATCACGAGGATTAGTTTTTTCTCCGATTTCATCCCATGTCACATGTCCCCTTTGCGCCTGCGCACATCTTCCCACTGGCGGCCATTTTATATCGCCACTCGGTTATACGTTAGAAGCACTAATTTGAGGCAAACAAAACATAATTAAAATAGAGAAAAATAGCCCTTTCGTTTCCCTCCCGTCATCTACGTAGCCCCAATTAGTTATTACCTAGCAGAAAGCAACATTTAAGCTGTTCCTTACTTACCATCACTATTGTTTTTGCAACGACACATTTTATTTCTATGAAGCACAAAAACATGCATTTATTTTAAATTAGTACGCATTTATTTTTACGTTATAATTAGACACACGGACATTCATTAATAGATTATTTAGCACACACATTGGCATGTTACCATTCCCATACATACAGTGTTGATTAATACATTTAAACGAACATTTTATTTAATTAATTATAAAATTTGTTAGGGGTTAACATTTTTAATTTTCCCTGCTCCATCAAGTCCCCCCTTTGGTGATTTTTAAATCACCACATAAAACCCAAGTCATACTTCTTTTCAGACAGCATGTCTTTCATCCTTTGCTTTCTGTTATTTACACATCTGTTTCTTCTTCATCTTGCTTTTTTGTCTCCTTATACATGCTTTCTTTCATTTTCTCCAACTCAATTTCACCCATTTCCCTCTCTCTTTCTTTCATTATTCTGTTATTTCTTTTTATCTTATTTTGTCTTACTTTTCTTTTTATACATGTTACTACTATTTTCAATACCATGGCTAACAGTATTACTACAGTTGCTACTATTATTACTTTCCCTATCATTAGTCTACTCATTCTGGTCAACCAATTTGCTACTGAAGAAAACCCTCTACCAAGTTTTCCCAAAACACTTTCAACCTCCAGTGGAACTAGTTCTTTGTGCAAATTTGTAATATTTGTAATATACTTCTGTATATTTTCACTTTTATCAGGAATGTAAGTACAACAATGTTGGACTTTCAACATTCCACAGACTCCACCCTCTTTTGCCAAAAGAATATCAAGGGCAAGCCGATTTTGCATCACCATAGCTCTCATGGCAACCATTTCGGTATTTACCATTAAGAACCCTCCCGCAGTATCTGTAGACAAACGATCTACTACTGTGGATAATTTCCGAATTTTAAATGCATTCAAAGATATTCCCACTGCTGGTATCAATGCTCCAAAAATATCACCTACAATTTCTGAAAAACTTTCCCTCTTTCTACGTGTAAAGCTATTAATCATCTTGTATGTTCCCTTTTCTTCTCTGTCCATGTGAAAGAGTTTTGGAAAGACCAGGCCTACATAGCAAGTTCCATACCAATGGTCCGGTAACCTCTAATAAGCTCTATTCCCACAAATATAATAGATACCTGGAAATATTGGATCTTTTCCACCTTTGAATCCCCAACCTCCCAGAATTTGATAATTGTCATGGCAGATACTGGAACCTACAAAGTAATTGTCATAGACTGTCTTATTTCTCCTAATACACAACTTTCCTGTTTGCGGCCAATCTAATGTCATTGCTGCATTTATCTTTTTCCCTTCATGATTTCCTTCCTCAAACGTCCATAAGCGTTTTCCTTCCTCTTTTATGGCTTCTTTTTGAAATTTCATTCTTCTTTCTTCAACCATTTCTAAAAATACTTTTTCTTCTTTCTTTAACTCACAGGTAAGGTTGTTACTAACTATTTCTTCTAACGTTAATTTTCTATGTTCTAAAAGAATTCTCCTAAAACTTTTGCTAGTTTTACTTTATTAAGTTCTGGTACTACTGGAATGTTTGCAAAAATCTTATCTATATCAGTATAATAAGATTCTAATCTACCTGTTTTATAAAATAAACTTGCTATTACACTACATGTTATCCCATAAGTTAGAGGTAGGTGATGATAAGTCACACCTTCTGACACTGATGCAGGCAGCTGCATACAAACATAACAGTCTCTCACATCCATTGTCTCTACATATTCATACAACAATTTTGTAAAAACATTCTTCGAAAAGTCTGTTACTGACTTATCCTTATGAAACTCTGCACTACTTCTTAAAATAACTGGTTCTTTAATATTAGTTTCTTTTTCTGGTTTAGTATCATTTTTTGCTTCTATCACAGCTAAACTAACAGGAATTGTGATTGCTAAAACTATCCATATGGTCATTAATAACCCTGTACAAAAGCAGCACATTTTGCACCATCTCTTTATAAACTCACATTTATCTCTTCTATCCCTATTATTTTCCATTTTCTTTTCTATTTGTTAAGTTTCAGAAAATTGTGTCACTACACCTCAGAAATGACTTAGATGCCACTCTGCTCTCAAAAAGTCTTAGCTTGGTACTTTCTTTTAATTCTCTCCAGAATTCTTTCGTTGTCACATCCGGTGATTTGTCACATCCAGTAAAATTGTCATGTCCGGCAGAAGCACTATAAGTCTTCACTTCAAGTTTGTTGCATCTCACTTTTTCCCATCCGACTTCTCAGTCTCTGGTTCTCGTGAGTGTTTTCTTCTTCTTTGTAATCTGTTAGTGCAATATACTGCCACTCAGGTGACTTATACTTTGCATTCACTTTCTTTGTCCTTTTGGACTTTTGTAATCTTTTTCCCTTGGTTTTTCTTGTCCCTTTTGACTTGTTACTTCATTCACTTGTTCAGCACCTTCGTCTCCTGCTCTTATTATTCTATATCTTAATTTTCTTATATAGCTATTTGGCCAATTATCTCCTTTTCTGGGCCTTTTGGCTTCACCTTCTCTTTCTTCTCTTTCTGATTTCCAATTTCTTTTTCTTGATTCAGTTTTTGCCTTTTCCTCTTCTCCACTTTCTTCAGTTTCTGTTTCAACCGTTTCACTATTGTCTCTTATTTTGAAACTTATGATCTCGTCATCTCCTACTGGTGGATCTGTCTTCTCCTTCTTGTTTTCCCTTATTACTGTCCCTCCTTGGTGTTCTTCCGATTTGGTGTTTTCCTCCCTTTCTGCTTCTAAATTTCCCTGTTCTCCTGTTTCTCTATCTGTCCCTATTGCTCCTCGGGGTTCTTCTCGATTTTCTAACTTTTTGTGTATTTCTTTCCCTACTTCATCTATTAATATTGTTTCTGAAGGATTTCCACCATAACTTGTACTTGGTTGTTCATCTAACTCAATTTCTTGCTCAGTTTCTTCTCTAATTGGTTTATAACCCCAAGTTTTCCTTAGGAATTCTTCACGGTTTTCAACTGAATTATCAGAGTCTGAAGTTGTGTCAGATATTTCCAGATGTCGACTTACAGGTCGATCTTCAAGTTCTGAAATTTCTGAATTTCTTTCTTCTTCTTCTTCTTCTTCTCTACAGGTGTTTGTCGTTGGGGTTTCCAGATGTCGACTTTCAGGTCGATCTTCAAGTTCTGGCACCCTTTCTCTTATCCTTGTTGTCCCAGCCGTTAAACTTTTATCCCACACTTCCAGTCGTCGACTCACATGTCGATCAGTAGGCTCTTTAACCCTGATCGTGTGGCTGGCATGGACCCAGTTTTTCACTCCTGCACACTTGACGGCAGTCGTTGTCACCAGGATTACCTTTCGTGGCTCGTCCCAACGAGGAACTAGACAGTTTCTTCTCCTGTGGACTTTTATGCGGACCCAGTCTCCTGGATTCAAGTCGTGGGCTGGTTTTCTTTCAAGAGTGGTCGCATCCGGTCCAACCTGATGAAACACAGAACGCACCACATCAGCCAGTCCCTTGTAATAATCCAGTACTAGATCATCAGTTATAGTTAATAACTTGTTGACAGGTACGTGTGCTTGTCTCATTGCTCGTCCCATGATCATCTCATGAGGACTGAGTCCAGTTTTCTTTTCAGGGATGCTTCTGATGGTCATCAGAACAAGAGGCAGTGCATCCGGCCATTTGAGTCCTGTAGCTTGACACATTTTTCCCAATCTATTTTTAATTGTTCCATTAATCTGCTCTACTACTCCAGAAGCCTCTGGTCTGTAAGCACAATGTAGTTTTTGTTTAATACCCAATGCTTCACAAATCAATTGGATCAACTCATTTTGAAAATGTGTTCCTCTATCTGTCTCAACCGTGACTGGAAAACCATACCTTGGAATGAATTCTCGCAGCATAAGTTTTGCCACTGTTGTTCCATCATTCCTTCTTGTGGGGTATGCCTCCACCCATCGAGAGAACAAACAGACGACCACTAGAACATACCTTAGTCTGTTACTAGGGGGCATCTCGATAAAGTCTAACTGCATTCTAGTGAATGGACCTCCTTCTCGTCCTATTGTTCCTAGACTCACTACTGTTTTTCTTCCTGGATTAAACTGCTGACAAATAAGACATCTTTGACAAAGACTTTCAGCAATGGCTCTGAATTTTGGGTTATACCAGGTTTGTCTAAAAAGTCTGATCATTGCATCTCTCCCAATATGAGCTTGTCCATGGTACATCCGTGCCATGTCTGCAATCATGCTATCAGGCATAACTGGTCTTTCATCTCTGTATACCCACACACCATTATTTTCCTGTCTTCTACATCCTGCTTTTATCCAGTAATCTTTTTCCTCATCTCTTGCAGTTTCTTGTAACTGCCTTACTTCATCCCATGTCTCGACAGTATTAGTGAAAAGCAAAGGACAAGAGACATGCTCGCTTTCTCTATTTTTGTTCATGGACGCCATGTTCTCTGCACAATATTTAGCGATCTCATCAGCATAATTATTGCCGACGGCTATGTAATCTTCGTTTTCTTATGCGCTTTGCACTTCACTACAGCTATTTGTTTAGGCAATTGTATCGCCTCAAGCAGCTTTTTAACAAAATCTCCATTTCTGATAGGTGTTCCTGCAGATGTCAAAAATCCTCTTTGTGACCAAATCTGACCAAAATCATGTACGATGCCGAAACCATATTGGCTATCGGTCACAATCGTGACTCGTACATTTTTCCCTAATTTACATGCTTGAATCAAAGCAATCAGTTCCGCAATTTGTGCAGACCTTATTCCTTTCAGATAAGACGCTTCCATCACAGTTGCCACTGTGCACACTGCGTAAGCTGCGCTTAAAACTCCTTCTTTTGTTCTCAAGCATGAGCCATCCACAAACATAACATAATCAGATTCCTTTAACGGTTCATCTTTTATGTCAGCTCTTGGTTTCGTGCAATATTCCAGCACGTTCAGACAATCATGATCTACTTCGTCCTGTTCAATTATATTCTCCTCATCTGGCAATGATGTTGAAGGATTCACGTTCATGCATCTATCTATGGTCACATTTTCAGCACTCAAGATGACTTTTTCGTACTTAGTCAGCCGACTATGTGTCATGTACTGTGTTTTTGTTCTTGTCAAAAGAATTTCTACTGAAAGGGGAACATATACTCTCAGTGGATAACCCATCACTATACCTTCACTTTGTTCCAGACTTACACAAGTAGCAGCAACTGCTTTCAGACATCCAGGCAATGCTTTTGCTATAGGATCTAAAACAGCTGAAAAATAAGCGATTGGTCTTTTCATTGTCCCGTGTTTTTGTACCAGTACTGAAAATGCACATCCATCACTTTCACTGCAGTACAACTCAAAGTCCTTCTCATAATCAGGCATGCCTAATGCAGGTGCCTCACACAGTTTCTTTTTCAATTCTTTAAAAGATTTCATTTCTTCTTTGTTTAACTCAAAAGGGTCTTTTACATCTTTCTTGGTCAATTTTTGTAAGGGTTTTGCAATCAAAGAGAAACCACTTATCCACTGTCGACAATATCCAACCATTCCCAAAAACATTCTTACCTCTCTCTGAGTCATTGGTGCTCTCATTCCTTGAATCATTCTTACTCTTTCTGTCGCTATTTTTCGCACTCCTTTCTCAATTTTATGCCCTAAATACTGGACTTCTTTCTGACAAAACCGTAATTTTGAAGGAGACACTTTGGGGCAGATTTACAAGCTCTTGCGCCACTTTTGCGTCACTTTTCCCATATTAAAAGTGACGCTAAAGTGGCGCAAGGGGCTTGTAAATAAGCCCCTTTGTGTCTTCTTTTCTCTAAATGGTTTAGTAAAGCAATTGTATCACTTACACATGCTTCTTTGGTTTTCGATGCCACCAATAGGTCATCGATATACTGCACCATTACTGATTTTTCTGGCATTTTCAAATCTTCCAGAGATTTCTTTAGAATCTGATTAAAGATTGAGGGGCTTTCTGTATACCCCTGAGGAATTCGGCACCATGCCAAAATACGCTCTCCAAACCGGAACGCAAATAATGGCTGGCTATCTGGATGCAAAGGAATAGAGAAAAATGCGTGACACAAATCTATCACAGTGTACCACTCAGCTTCATGTGGAATTTGATATAGAATTACTGCAGGGTTTGGCACTATTGGACAACATGGTACAACTATTTTGTTGATCTTTCTCAAATCCTGTACTATTCTATATGTTCCATTTGGCTTTTTCAGTCCCATAATAGGTGAATTACATGGACTGCTCATGATTTCTTTTAGAATTCCCTGTTCAATCATCTTATTTATCACAGGAGTTATTCCTTCAATTATTTCTGGAGTTAATTTGTACTGTGGCGTATTCGGGTAAGTTGTCCCTTCTTTTACTGTCACTTTTACGGGATCAACTTCTCTCATTAATCCAATGTCTTCTCCTGTAAAATCCCACACACTTTCTTTTACTGCACTTTTTAGTTCTTCTGGAAGTTTTCCTGCATCAAATGCAGGAAACAAACCATTCGTTTCAGGTTCTTGATTCATCAAAGTTACTTTATACAAAACATCTTCATCTGAGGTCTGAAAACCAATTCCATCTGGCGTACAATAAATTGTGCAATTCATCTTGCATAAAAGGTCACGACCCAAAAGATTTACAGTACTACAATCGCACACTACGAATTTATGCATTTTGCTAAAAGAACCAATTTTTACTTCCACTAATTCAGTAAGTGGGGTTTTAATCTGCTGATTGGCTATTCCTACTACTTGGATGTGTTCACCTGAGAGAGGAATGTTTGGAATTTCCACTGATCTAACAGTAGAACGGGTAGCTCCAGTATCGACAAGGAATGTTACATTTGCACCATTCACTTCTCCATCCACAATGGGACCAGACTGATCTACCTCTAGAGTTGCGCCAAGCACGCACTCTTTCCCCTCTCCTGCGCGCCGTCAGAATCTTTCATCCGGGTCATCCTCACTCTGACGCAACCAATACTGAGAAATGTTAGCTGCTCGCGGCAACTGTGTTACCTGCTCTCCTCCGTAGAATCCTGTTTCTGTACTGTATCTTTGCTGGTTAACAGTGTTGGGAAGTGGTGGTTGCGGCACCTGACTTTGTTGAACAACTACCTCATTCTGTACCTGTGGAGTTAATGATTGATGTTCCGGATTAGGTTTAGGTGGGAACTTACACTCGTTTCTCCAATGCCCTAATTTTCCGCAATTATGACATGGCCATTTCTTCTTTGCCTCTTCTAGGCTCACTTGACCCTTTCCTTTACCTATGTTTGGTCGCGTTTTATTCTGTCCTGATTCATTTCCATTATTATTGTCCAATTGAGCTTCTTGTTTTTCTGCCACCTTCACCTGTGCCCACATTGCTTTCTCTTTCAACTTACACTGTTTACTCTCTATTTCATCACTACAATACTTTGCATATCTCAGTACCTCATCTACACTTCCATTCTGCCAGTTTATCATGTGTTGCTTAATCATATCACTTATTTCTTGTTTTAGGCCAAACACAAATCGGTATACAAAATGACTCATGTCTTTTTCACTCAATTCTTCATAACCACTATACTGCTTGAAAACCAATAACAATCGCTCATAATATGCATGTACAGACTCCTTACTTTCCTGTGTAGTTCTATCGATTTTTACCCAATCTGTCTCTTTAGGAGGAATCTTATTCTTTAAAAAGGTAATCACCTTATCGTACTTCTTCATCACATCAGGACCTGGAGCTCCTGTCTTAGGATCTCTTGGATATTCTGTAGTTGGCCAGTCAACTGTAATCTTACATTCTGACCACAAATCTGTTGGTACCACTATGTCAAACAATCCATCTAAATCTATCCACAGCACTTTTGAGACTTTTACAAACCTCTCTACTTGTCGGTACCACTCAACTGGCTTTTCTCTTAACTTTGGAAAGTCATTGGTAAATGACAGTATGTCCTGCCTAGTCCAGGGAACATGCACGTAACTACCACCTGGAGTTTCTCTCATGGGATATTCTTTGGCAACAGATTCTTTTTCAGTTATCATAAAGGCCAATGAACCTTTGTCTGTAGTTTTCTCATTCTTCTTTGTCCATCTAACCTTCCATCTGTCCACATCACCCCATTTTCTCAACAACACAATTAACTCCTTTATCTGTGTCAGCCTTCCTGCTGTGTTCAAATTTTCAATATCTTTTTCACAAAAGTCTACTCTGTATGGTTTCTGCAATGTTTTCACCTTTGCAAAGTCTATTCCAATCTCACTGGCCACTTCTTCTAGTTTGTCATGTAAATTCTTTGCCCTCCATGTAATACTTTTGCACAGAAACATTATCTCATCATCCTGGTAATTTTTTATCTTTTCTGTACCAATCGTTCCTAGAATTAATTCTTCCATGTCAATCTTTAACCTAATTACATCTAATGGTTTTTCTTCTGGTTCTTTTATTTTAAATGCCTTCATCCACTCATTTAACTCATCAGGAGTCGGACCTATGGGTGTATTATTTAGTTCTACCCAATTACCACTCTTTTCAGGAGTTTCTGTTGCAGATTCTGTTACCATATGCATTTTCCTACCATTGCACTCATTTAATCTGTAGGTGGACTTGGTCTGTAAGTACTAGCCAAATTACTTGTACTTGCACTTTGTTCCATCCTTTCTTTTTCTCTCTGAAATTGCGAACTCATGGGAATTACCAAAGATCGTTCATTAATTTTCTGATTTTCAAAAACTGGTATTACTGGACCTATTGTTACAGGCACAGTAACTGCTTCCATATTTTTCGTTAATTCTCTAATCTTTTCAGTTAGTTCTTTTGTTGTTCTTGCCAATTCGCTTGCATTGTCGCTTTCTATTCCTTCATTTTGAGAAGTTCTCATTTGTTCTTGTGACCTATTTACTTCAATTCTTTTTTCCGGACTTTTATTTCGCATAGTCTCTATTAGCGGCGCATTTGGTGTCACCACTGTAGAACTCTGCTGATACGGAGGTGGATTTCTATTTAAAATATCTTCCAGCAACTCGTCATCCGTTTCGCTCTCATGCATATACTTTTCTCTCTCTATATGTTTCTTTTTCTCAGTCCGCTTTTTCTTAGTCCCTTCCTCAACTGTAAAAGCTGGAAACAAACCTCCTGTCATGTTAGCACATCTCCATCGTTTTATTCTGTCCTCATGATTTACTCCCCATAATCTTCCAGGCATAAACTCATGATCTCTCATTCCTCTGAATCTCTCTCGTTCATACATCTCATCTTCCCATTCCGTTAAAGCTTCAAACTGTGTTGGTCTAGGTCTAGGTTCCAATTTACACATTTTTTCTCGCAAATTTCGCAAAACCGCTACACTAAATGAACCATTCTCAGGAAAAGCTAAAGCACCATCATTCTTTGTATATTTTGCCCAATTTTCCAACCATATGCACGTATGATATCCATATTTCAGCATCATATGTGAAGCTGCTGATTTCGGCGGAGGAATCACTTGTCCCTCTCTAGTCACAACCTTTTTGTCTTTCTTAAAGAAATTCTTCAATTTTGTTGTCCATGACGTTCTCTCCCTTTCATACTCGTAATACGGCATGTTTTCTATTTGTTTCCTCTTTACGCTAACGCTGTTCTGTGTACGGGACTTCGACCAATTACAGCGCGACTCACACTAACGTACCAATCAGAACAATTCCCTCCGTCCGCGAACCAACCAATCCTAGCGCGGCACTTTTCTACGTCACCCCTGCTCTGGGTTCACGTGACTAGCGCACTATCCAATCCTAGCGCGGCACTGTTCCACGTCACTTCTACTCTTTACCCCTCCTTTACAAAATTTATCGGCAATTTTCTTTTCGCTGTTTTCTCCGTTAGTTACAACAATTAAACAATTCCATAGTCTGATTCGCTAAACAAAAGTGACAGCTTTGTCCTTTTACACAAGAATCCTGTATTTCCAGTAGGCAGCGCTTACCTCTACCCTACCACAGAATTATGTACTCTCGTCGATAAAGTAGCACTTCCTCTACCTTACCCTTCTTTCAAACAAACAATTTACTCGTTTCTCTGGGGATAAGACACATGTGGAGACTAGGCTCCTGAGAATTAAGGCCAAAGTTTCACAAGTAAACGTGATTTGCTATCTCAATTACACACTTTTCATACAGAAAATCCCTAACATAACACAACCTGTGTTATTACCATAATGAATTCAGACCATGTACCAAATTCCATGTGACTTCTCTTGCCACACGTGTTCCACTTCCTACATCCCAGAAGCGTGAAAACTCACATATAACATAACATGACTCAACATATAGTGTTAGTCATCAAAATAATCAATAATCAATAAACAATAATCACTAAACTAATCTATAGAAAACCATAACTCTGCTACCAAGAAATCTGATGCAGCGCGTACAATAAAAACTATTCTCCTCCTAGGTCACTTATAGGTCATCCAGGGATAAACTATATTTTCTCACATCCACATGACGATGGGGCCCATAAACATCGCCTAACACACACGCACACACCTGGATTTCCTTTACACCTTTACGAAATTCTGTATTCCTAGGAGAAGCATGAGAACTAAATGGAGAACACCATTTATGTACCGCTGGAAGGAGCCGGGATATCTTATTACCTTAACTTGTCGCTTTCTTTTAGTTATTTCTTAAGATATTCCTGCTCATTGTTTTGTCGATGAATCATTCATGTAAAAAATTAGTTTATAGTGATTAAGACCAGCTGAATCACAATAACCTATTATTGATGTCACAATCATTTAGGAAAATAACCACTGAGTCATTTTGGGTTTAAAGAATCTTAAACTTTATATAATTTTAAAAGCATGAGAAAGAATTTAAACTTTATTCAATTATTCATTCTTAAATTCAAATATTTATTAAGCATAATCAATTTATTGCAGAAAGGACATTTTTTGTCATGAAGCCAAAACCCTAATTACCTGCCTACCTTTCTAAATTAGCCTAATGATTTCTAACCTAAGTTTAAGAATTAGAAATAGCCTGATTCTCATACTCAACTGGAAAATTAAGACAGCAACAGCAACTTCAGCTCGTCAGCATCAGCTACCTGCGACCCGTCTCATCTAACAGTCTTTCAGCATCTCCCGCTCAATAAGGGATCGATCAGGACCACCCAGCACTGGAAGCCACCAACACCAACTCGACTCTCCAACTCCGCTCCTGACTGTGACTGCAACTGCGACTGACCCCCTCCCACTAAGAGTAGGCCCTCTTATACCCTAATTCTAACTTTGCTAACTAACTGTTGCAACATTAATAACACGCTTTTCTTTCATTGGTCCATGCATGTCATCTTATTCATTCTTTTAATCAAGTTCTCTTGGATTCAAGGGTCCTTGGATCATTTCCTTTCCCATACGCTCAAACATATTTCATCCGTTTCGATCAGTACATTTGTAACTTCTTTCGATACATTCGAGAACTCCGCAGTCATTGTCCTTTCTCTTAAACTTGTTTCCCACGGGTCTTCTGCTGATCATCACGGCACACTATCAGTTCAATTAGGTCACATCAGCCTTGACCATTTCTTGCATCCTAGCGTCTCAGTAACATCACGAGGATTAGTTTTTCTCCGATTTCATCCCATGTCACATGTCCCCTTTGCGCCTGCGCACATCTTCCCACTGGCGGCCATTTTATATCGCCACTCGGTTATACGTTAGAAGCACTAATTTGAGGCAAACAAAACATAATTAAAATAGAGAAAAATAGCCCTTTCGTTTCCCTCCCGTCATCTACGTACCCCAATTAGTTATTACCTAGCAGAAAGCAACATTTAAGCTGTTCCTTACTTACCATCACTATTGTTTTTGCAACGACACATTTTATTTCTATGAAGCACAAAAACATGCATTTATTTTAAATTAGTACGCATTTATTTTTACGTTATAATTAGACACACGGACATTCATTAATAGATTATTTAGCACACACATTGGCATGTTACCATTCCCATACATACAGTGTTGATTAATACATTTAAACGAACATTTTATTTAATTAATTATAAAATTTGTTAGGGGTTAAAAATTTTAATTTTCCCTGCTCCATCACACGCAGTGATGCTGCTCATGTGCCACGTGATAGGCATGTCATCCATGATTCCCTGGGTCGCAGACATCCAGCCCCACCCACGATAGGCCTCTGTGCATCTCCTGTATGCATGCAGATGGTGAAGGTACTGTAGGGATGAATGGTCCTTTGTCTGCACTATCGGGCGGTAGCATATCTGCAGCTCCTAGATGTGACTTGCATGTGCCCAGCACCCCCTGACAGATATGATAGCATGTCTGGGTCGCAGACATCCAGCCCCACCCACGATAGGCCTCTGTGCATCTCCTGTATGCATGCAGATGGTGAAGGTACTGTAGGGATGAATGGTCCTTTGTCTGCACTATCGGGCGGTAGCATATCTGCAGCTCCTAGATGTGACTTGCATGTGCCCAGCACCCCCTGACAGATATGATAGCATTTCCAGGCGACACCCACACTACGCACTGCCAGACGTGAGGCCAACGTGTACAAATCCCACACGCAGAAGTCCTTGGTCGTAGTTTGCGTGCGTTAAATGGCCTTCACTCGTACTCCCACCACACCCCAGGCCTGCACCCGTTGCACACAGACACTGCTCATTGCTCCGAGCTGTGGCGTTTCATCCACAAGACTGGCACAGGTCCTCACAGTGCCGCTTCAAGCAGAGCCACTGACACAATGGCAGACCATCCTGGACACATGCTCTACTCCAGTCACGTGGACCTGTACCGTGCACGTCTGCTGCATGTACGGGGGGCACTGCCATTGGCAGTGCTGCGGATCAGTTACAGGCTGAGCTTCTGCCTTGCCAACGTCACCTGCATTCAGCCTGTGTTGCACTGTCGCTCGTGCATATTCGAGTGGTCCATGGATGTCTGCCTCTCCCACGTTACGGTAGCTGACCTGGATTTCGACGTGTGTGTGCGCCCCCTGTTGGACCACGACCAGGAGTGTCACCGTGATGCCCGTTTATGGCATGCCTGGATGTTTGGCATGCATGCTGGGGACTGGATCTGGGAGATTGCAGGAGTCGTCGTGTGCAGTGACCACATTGAGCCGCTCCCTGATTGGGCTTTCGTGCATATTGGGGCCAGGGGTTGGAGTGAGCACATCTGTCCGGGACAGCTGATGGGTTACGTCGCCGACATGTCAGATGTGATGGACAACGATCTCGCATTGGAAATGTTGGCCTACGCTGCTGCACTCGCGTTCATGGACGAGTGACAAGGTACCTGCAGCCAGGACTGCATGTGACCCATTGCACCTGTCCCGACGCCTGGTTGCATGTTGGGGATCTGGTCACATGTCCCTAGGAGACAGTGGACATGGCTGCATTGGCCTGGACTCCTGACCCATGCGCGGACAACATACGCGGGTTGGCAATGACTTGTGTTGGTGATGGACTCCCCGGGGTGGACATGGGCGCTTTCCAACGTTCCTCATTCAGACATGCTGCTGCATTGGTCTGCATGTCGTGGCACTTCCTTGGCCGTACTGACACGCAATTGTTGATAAAGTTTCCGCACATTCACTTGTCTCCAACTGTGTTGAGTGTTTATTTGTATGCCAATGTGTGTGTCACGGCCTATCTGGGTCCCTGCCTTACATGCATTGCTACCCCATCAGGGCTGTGGGTTGGTACTTGTGCATTATCATGTCCCTGTTTCGTGCTTTGCTAGATGCGTATGGCCATTTCCAGGCCACAAGCGGGTGCACTTGTGTCCTGTGTTGGGTTGTGCATATGTTGGTGTTTGTACCACATTGTGTTGGATGTTGGGGTGCTCTGCTTCCTATGTGTGTGTGCTGCATGTGTGTGAGATGTCCCTTCAGCTCTGATTTGGCTCACCCTTCTCCCTTTCAATCAATCAATCAATCACGGCATTTATAGAGCGCGCTACTCACCCGGGAGGGTCTCAAGGTGCTGGGGGAGGGGGTAAGTTACTGCTCGAACAGCCAGGTCTTGAGCTGCTTCCTGAAGGAGAGATGGTCCTGGGTTCGCCGAAGGTGAGTGGGGAGGGAGTTCCAGGTCTTGGCTGCCAGGTAGGAGAAGGATCTTCCTCCGGCGGTGGCTCTGCGGATGCGTGGTACGGTGGCGAGGGCGTGGCTGGTTGATCGTAGCTGGCGGGTGGGCGTGTAGAAGGTCATGCGGTCGTTGAGGTACTTTGGGCCCAGGTCGTGGAGGGCCTTGTGTGCGTGGGTGAGGAGTCTGAACGTGATTCTCTTGCTGATGGGGAGCCAGTGCAGGTCTTTCAGGTGTCCGGTGATGTGGCTGTGTCGGGGGATGTCCAGGATGAGTCGTGCGGAGGCGTTCTGGATGCGCTGGAGTCTTTTTGAAGTTTGGCTGTGGTTCCGGCGTAGAGGGTGTTCCCATAGTCCAGTCGGCTGGTGACGAGTGCCTGGGTGACGGTCTTCCTGGTTTCAGTGGGGATCCATCTGAAGATCTTGCGGAGCATGCGCAGGGTGTTGAAGCACGAAGATGAGACGGCGTTGACTTGTCTGGTCATCGACAGGGAGGAGTCCAGGATGAAGCCCAGGTTGCGTGCGTGGTCCGTTGGCTTGGGCGCGGTGCCCAGGGCCGGGGGCCACCAAGAGTCGTCCCAGGCGGAGGGTGATGAGCCCAGGATGAGGACTTCCGTCTTGTCTGAGTTCAGTTTAAGGCGGCTGTTCCTCATCCAGTCGGCGACGTCTCTCATCCCGTCGTGTAGGTTGGCTCTGGCGGTGGTGGGGTCGTTGGTGAGGGAGAGGATCAGCTGGGTGTCGTCGGCGTAGGAGATGATGTTGAGGTTGTGTTGGAGTGCGATGGCTGCGAGGGGGCTCATGTAGACGTTGAAGAGGGTTGGACTGAGTGAAGATCCTTGTGGAACGCCGCAGATGACTTCGGTGGCCTCGGATCTGAACGGGGGAGGCGGACTCTCTGGGTTCTTCCGGCGAGGAACGAGATGATCCATTCCAGTGCTTTCTCTCGGATTCCGATGTTGCTGAGGCGCTTCACTAGGGTGCGGTGGCAGACGGTGTCGAACGCCGCGGAGAGGTCCAAGAGGATGAGGGCTGCTGTTTCCCCGTTGTCGGTTAGGGTTCTGATGTCGTCGGTGGCTGCGATAAGGGCGGTCTCGGTGCTGTGGTTGGCCCGAAACCCGGACTGCGAGGGGTCGAGGGATCCATTCGTCTCGAGGAAGGCGGCAAGCTGTCTGTTGACGGTCTTCTCGATGACTTTGGCCGGAAACGGAAGGAGCGAGATGGGACGGTAGTTCTTGAGGTCGGTGGGGTCCGCCGTTGGTTTCTTCAGGAGGGCGGTAAGCTCGGCGTGCTTCCAGCTCTCCGGGAAGGTGGCGGTGTGGAAGGAGGAGTTGATGATGTCCCGGAGATGGGGTGCGATGGTGGCGTCGGCTTTGTTGAAGACGTGGTGTGGGCAGGGGTCGGTTGGTGATCCGGAGTGGATGGAGTTCATCGTGCGGGTGGTGTCTTCGGTGCTGATCGGGGTCCAGTTGCAGAGGGTGGTGGTGGCGGGCGTTGGTTCGGCGGTAGGGTGCGTGGTTTGTGCGTCGAAGCTGTTATGTATGTCGGTGATCTTGCGGTGGAAGAACGCGGCGAGTGAGTTGCAGAGGTCTTGCGAGGGGTGATGTCGTTGTTTCCGGCGCTGGGGTTGGAGAACTCTTTGACGATGCTGAAAAGTTCCTTGCTGTCGTGGGCGTTGTTGTCCAGTCGTTGTTTGAGTGCCGACTTCTTGGTGGCACGGATCAGCTGGTGGTGTTTGCGGGTGGCGTGCTTGAGGGCGGTCCTGTTGTCTGTGGTCTGGTCGCGTCGCCAGGTTTTCTCGAGAGTGCGGCAGTTCTTCTTGGATTCCTTGAGTTCGTTGGTGAACCAAGGGGTTTTCTTGCTTCCGGGTCTGCTGGGAGGGTTTTTAGTGGTGCGAGGTCGTCGGCGCAGGCGGTCAGCCACTTGGCGAGGTTGCTGGCTGCTTCGTTTGGGTCCGTTGTGTTGGTGGGTGTGTTCTGGCTGAGGGAGGCGGTGAGCTGCTCGGCGGTGATCTTGCTCCAGCTCCGGCGGGGAGCCTGTTGCGGGTGGTGGTGGGTCGCAGTCTTTCTGAAGCTGAAGTGGACGCAGCTGTGGTCGGTCCAGTGGAGTCCGGTGGCGTGGCTGAAGGAGATGTGCTTGCTGGAAGAGAAGACGGGGTCAAGCGTGTGGCCGGCGTAGTGGGTGGGCGTGTTCACCAGTTGCTTGAGTCCGAGGTTGGCGAGGTTGTCCAGCAGGGCGGTGGTGTTTCTGTCGTTGTTGTTCTCCAGGTGGAAGTTGAGGTCCCCTAGGAGGATGTAGTCGGCGGAGGGCATGGCGTGCGGGCTGATGAAGTCTGCGATGTCTTCGCTGAATAGTGTGCGTGGTCCCGGGGGTCTGTAGATGAGGGTGCCTCGGAGGGTGGTCTTGGGGTCAGTGTGTATCTGGAAGTGTAGGTGTTCGGCGGCGGTGAAGGTCTCGTCGGAGTTAGTCGAGATGCGGATGGTGTTCTTGTGTACGATGGCGATGCCTCCTCCCGTCTGGTTGACGCGGGTCCCTCCGGGTGATCTTGTATCCGTCCGGGATGGCTATGGCGATGTCGGGCGCTGAGGAGGCGTTCATCCAGGTTTCGGTGAGGAAGGCGACGTCCGGTGCTGTTGCGTCGAGCAGGTCCCAGAGTTCCACGGCGTGCCTGTGGACGGAGCGGGTGTTCAACAGGATGCATTTCAGGTGGTTGCTGCTGGTGCTCGACTTGGCGGAGGTGGTGCACGTCCGGGGGCAGGTGAATCGGCAGGTTTGGCAGGTGAAGGTTCCGTGGGTGCGTCTCGGTGAGGCTCGGTAGCAGGCAGGGTTCCAGCCGGCATTGAGTGCGGTGAGGGTGGCGGCGTTGTAGGTCCGTCGAGTAGTGTTGCATCGGTGGGATCCAGGGGTTCTGGCGCTGGGCGCGGTCCAATCGCGGACGGGCGCAGACGGGCTTGCCTTAGGCGCGCCTTCGGCGCGCCAGCGGCGCGGCCGCGCAGCGGCCGCCATTTATGGGGAGGTGGGAGGGAGGAGCAGCTGGGAGGCGGGAGGCAGGGGCAGCGAATGGGCAGTCAGGGGGGCGGGACGGCAGGGGACGCAGCGGCGGGAATGGCGAGAGGCAGCGGGGGCACAAAAGTAAAAGGGGAGAGAAAACAGACAAAAATACGGGCACAACGCAAATGGGGCAGCGAGGGGCACAGAAAGGAAAATGGGGGGAGAAAACAGACAGAAATACAGGCACAACGCAAATGGGGCAGCGAGGGGCACAGAAAGGAAAATGGGGGGAGAAAACAGACAGAAATACAGGCACAACGCAAATGGGGCAGCGAGGGGCACAGAAAGGAAAATGGGGAGACAAGCAAGAAATACGGGCACCGGGGCCACAAGCGGAAGGGCGATCTTACCTGCAGAAGCAGCGGGCGGCCAACACAGGCGGAGCTGTGTGGTGGGGGAGCGACCTACCTGGCAAGGTCAAGGGTCGCTCTCCTCACCGCGCAGCGGCCGCCATTTATGGGGAGGTGGGAGGGAGGAGCAGCTGGGAGGCGGGAGGCAGGGGCAGCGAATGGGCAGTCAGGGGGGCGGGGCCGCAGGGGACGCAGCGGCGGGAATGGCGAGAGGCAGCAGGGGCACAAAAGTACAAGGGGAGAGAAAACAGACAAAAATACAGGCACAACGCAAATGGGGCAGCGAGGGGCACAGAAAGGAAAAATGGGGAGAAAACAGACAGAAATACAGGCACAACGCAAATGGGGCAGCGAGGGGCACAGAAAGGAAAATGGGGGGAGAAAACAGACAGAAATACAGGCACAACGCAAATGGGGCAGCGAGGGGCACAGAAAGGAAAATGGGGGGAGAAAACAGACAGAAATACAGGCACAACGCAAATGGGGCAGCGAGGGGCACAGAAAGGAAAATGGGGGGAGAAAACAGACAGAAATACAGGCACAACGCAAATGGGGCAGCGAGGGGCACAGAAAGGAAAATGGGGGAGAAAACAGACAGAAATACAGGCACAACGCAAATGGGGCATCGAGGGGCACAGAAAGGAAAATGGGGGAGAAAACAGACAGAAATACAGGCACAACGCAAATGGGGCAGCGAGGGGCACAGAAAGGAAAATGGGGAGACAAGCAAGAAATACGGGCACCGGGGCCACAAGCGGAAGGGCGATCTTACCTGCAGAAGCAGCGGGCGGCCAACACAGGCGGAGCTGTGTGGTGGGGGAGCGACCTACCTGGCAAGGTCAAGGGTCGCTCTCCTCACCGCGCAGCGGCCGCCATTTATGGGGAGGTGGGAGGGAGGAGCAGCTGGGAGGCGGGAGGCAGGGGCAGCGAATGGGCAGTCAGGGGGCGGGGCCGCAGGGACGCAGCGGCGGGAATGGCGAGAGGCAGCGGGGGCACAAAAGTACAAGGGGAGAGAAAACAGACAAAAATACGGGCACAACGCAAATGGGGCAGCGAGGGGCACAGAAAGGAAAATGGGGGAGAAAACAGACAGAAATACAGGCACAACGCAAATGGGGCAGCGAGGGGCACAGAAAGGAAAATGGGGGAGAAAACAGACAGAAATACAGGCACAACGCAAATGGGGCAGCGAGGGGCACAGAAAGGAAAATGGGGGAGAAAACAGACAGAAATACAGGCACAACGCAAATGGGGCAGCGAGGGGCACAGAAAGGAAAATGGGGGAGAAAACAGACAGAAATACAGGCACAACGCAAATGGGGCAGCGAGGGGCACAGAAAGGAAAATGGGGGAGAAAACAGACAGAAATACAGGCACAACGCAAATGGGGCAGCGAGGGGCACAGAAAGGAAAATGGGGAGACAAGCAAGAAATACGGGCACCGGGGCCACAAGCGGAAGGGCGATCTTACCTGCAGAAGCAGCGGGCGGCCAACACAGGCAGAGCTGTGTGGTGGGGGAGCGACCTACCTGGCAAGGTCAAGGGTCGCTCAGGCAGTGTGGTTTGCACTTATGTGCTTGTTCAGTGGTGTGGCATTGCCGACTTGTGTGACTTGTGGTCTTGGTTGGTGTTGTTCCTCTTGGGCATGGTTTGTCTGCAGTTGTGCTGCGCTTAATTGTGCATGTGTGCCATTGTGCCCATCTCCCCCCGTCCCCCCGTCCCCCCAGTCCCTGGTTGTTCATCTCCCTTTTGCTGTTGTGTCTGTTGATTTTGAGCAGTTTC
The DNA here is from genome assembly GCA_963921515.1 of Calotriton arnoldi. Taxonomy (NCBI): domain Eukaryota; kingdom Metazoa; phylum Chordata; class Amphibia; order Caudata; family Salamandridae; genus Calotriton; species Calotriton arnoldi. The sequence goes on from CAWUFW010012591.1 coordinate 491,630, forward strand.
CGGCCCCCGACTCCTGCCACCATCTCCAGACTGATATGGTGGACACCATTTCCTCCATGTCATCCAGCTCCTGGTGTGGCGCTGGACTCCCACCTCCGGTGTGCATTGCTGCCTTCTGGTTGTTGGCGTGTTTGTGCTTGTTTGTGTGTTTCGCATCATTCCAGCTGTTCTGGTTTTCTGCCATTGTCCTCCGCACTCCGGCTGCATTTACCTTGTCCACGATGGCCTGCCATGTCTAATGTTTTGTTGCCAATGGTGCTTGTGGGGTTGTGTGCTAGCTCCGACTGCCTCCATTGTGCTTGGCTGTTTTCTGTTTGGTTTGTCTTTCTTTTTCCTGCTTTTGTTGTGCTTATTCCCGCATGCCGTATATGTGTCGCGGGCTTTGCGCTGCTTATCGCTGCTTTCCTCCTCGCGAATGGGCTCATCACATGTTTTTTGGTGTTGGGGTTTGTGTTTTTATCTCCGTCGAGGTGGTTGTATCGCGGACATTGGCCGCGGTTTCGGGAGACTATCGCATGGTACCGCCGTGTTGTGAATTCCACGTTAACACAGGGTTATTTTCCCGCGATGGGCTGCGATGTGTAAAGTTGTGTTAACATTTTTGGGAGATGTTTAGCACACGTTCTTGTGAATATACCCCTCTGTTTATTAAAAACCAGCTTAAAGAGGAAAGGCATTAGAATATATAATCAGTCCCCACAGCCCCCTTCTTATTTAAAGAAAACACAGTATCTCAATGCGTGGGTAAATATAGCACTAGGCATCTCGTCAATTCCATACCCTTCCGTTCAATCGTCTGCTTTGTAATTTTTATAACCCCTTCCCAACTTGGTTTAATGGTTGAGCAATCCCACCAGTTATGGCAGAAATCCTAAATGCATGGGTAAATATAGCACTAGGCATCTCGACAATTCCATGCCCTCCCGTTCAATCGTATGCTTCATAATTTCTATAACCCCTTCCCAACTTGGTTTAATGGTTGGGCAATCCCACCAAATATGGCAGAAATCCCCGAGCATGGCGCATACCCTCCAGAATAGGTCAGAGGCCTCAGGAAATATCTTTTTGATTTTCGTGGGATAAAGATACCAATCAAAGATTGTCTTGTAGTGAGCTTCCCTTAGATCTAAAGAGTGATTATTCTTATCAATGTCTGTCCATATGTGTCTCCATTCTCCCTCTGAGATTCCCCTCCCTACCTTTTGTTCCCAAAAGCTCGTGTGTCAAAGCCTCTGGCATGCAGAGTAGATAGCAGGAGGCCGTACAAGAAGGAGATCACCCCTGTCATTGATCCCACCCTCCGCGCGAAAATCTCTATTGGTGTCAAGTTTCAAATAGCAGACTCCCTAATTTGTGGGTGTAGGGCCCAATGTTTGAGCTGGAGATAGTGGAAGTGCTTGCTGGGTGGGAGGTGGAACTCTCATTGGCAGTGTTCAAACATGAGAATATCGTGATTATGGAAGAGATCCGAAAGTACCAGGCAGCCTCCCTCCCTCCAAGCGTCGAACAGTCTCTTCCTCATTGCTGGGAGAACTCCGGGTTGAAATTAATCAGATTATGTGGAGAGGGAAACGTTGTCCAGCCCAACCCTTTAGTGATGTCATCCCATACCTTAAGGGTGTTCTGGGTGGGAGTACTCAGGTAGGCATTTCGAGGTCTGTCATTCCTTGGCTTCCATTTCACGTCCCAAATCGTCCTTCCCACTATTGCGCTGTCCATGTGGAGCCAGTGTTTGTCCAATTCCCTCATGGACAATTCTACATTTACCTGAAGTTGCGCTACTTTATAGTAAAGACCAAGGTCGGGCAGAGCCACACCCCACTCTCCCTTTGTGTGCCTTAGCAGATGAAAATTATACTAACAAACACAATGTCCAGATAGGTTGTTTTTTAATTACTCAAGCGAGACTTCAGTGCTTTGTTCTAAAGCCCGTGTGTTTATTATTTCACTTCTTTATACATTTTTCAAGCGATTAAACCATTATTCTCATGTCTCTTATCGGGCCACACAAATATTTCAAAGACATATTTACACATTCAAAACAATATATAGTACTGTAACACTACAAAATGCAAAACAAAATTCACAGTGCAAAACATATAGCAATACATGAACAATACAGATGACCAGTCCGTAATTTACAAATACACTTGGCGGACACTCAAATGTGAATCCAAAGGCTACTGCCTTTTCTCCTGCCTTTGTGTAACGCTCAGGGGATACTTAGTTCAAAAGGTGTTGTCTAAGGGGGACCAAAAACTCTATGCATTCCCTCGTGGCACACCCAACTGTTGGTCCCATGAGCACAAGCCAACGCGTTTCAAACCCTATGCTGCTTAAGGGTTCTCCTCAAGACTCGGACCTGATGGTCTTGGTAAATTTGTTTCAGCTACTGATGGAGCTGTTTCCTTGTGGCATATTTTTACTCCAATTAGCACTGCTTATTCCTTCTTTCTGTATCGGTGCCGGAATTCTTTGAAGCACTCAAAGTTTCCATAGGATCTCATTACTTACCGCCGGCGCCACCTCCGCTCCTGGCCGGTGTGATGGTGCACCATCCGGCCACATCATATAGCGAGTGATGAGCGTGCGTAGTCTGGGGAGGAAGCCTCGCTCTAGGTCTATCAGGAGGGCCTGAAACAGATACAGAAGTTTTGGGAATACCATACTTTTTATCGCGTGGCTGCGCCTCAGCGATGAGATGTAGAGTGGTTTCCAGCGTTTGAGATCCTGTTATAACTGAAGTAATAGGGGGGGTAGTTTGCCTTGAACAGCCCCTCCAATTGAGGTGTGATCTTGATCCCCAAATACGTGAGATTGTGCTTGGCCCATTGGTATGGAGTTTCCCTCCGTAAAAAAGCCACCTCCCTTTCTGGCATGGTGAGATTCAAAATGTATGATTTGGCCAGGTTTACTCGGAAACCTGCGACATTTTCAAACTTCTTCAGCTCATCCTGGAGGGCCTGAAGCGAGGATCAGGGAGAAGTAAGCATCATCAAAATGTCATCAGCAAACAGTGACATCTTATTTTCCTTGCCCCCGAATATAATCTCGTGGATCTCTGGAGTTGCTCAGATTCATGCTGCCAAAGGTTCTATTCTTAGAGCAAACAGCAGGGGGGACAACGGGCAACCTTGCCTCGTCCCCCTGCCAAGGGAAAACGGCAGTGAACTTACCTCATTAATCTACACTCTGGATCGGGGCTGTGCGTAGTTAGCTTTGATCATATTAATAAAGGGTCCCCCAAACCCAAAGCTCTCTAGTGTGCGATAAAGAAAAGGCCAGTCCACCCTGTCGAAAGTTTTTTCTGCATCTAAACCCACCAGGATTGCCGGCATTTTGTGTTTTGAGACCTTTTCAATCAGATGTAGTGTCCTACAAACATTGTCATGGGTTTTTCTGCCCTTTATAAAGCTTGATTGGTCGGGGTGAATTAGGTCTGGCATCAAGCTCTCCAATATAGATGCCAAAATTGGCGAGTATAATTTGTCATCCAAATTTAAAAGTGCAATCGGCCTATAAGAAGCACAGTTATGTGGGTTCTTCCCCACCTTCAGGATCACCGTTATCATGGCTTCCGCCATTGAGGCTGTCACCATTGGGCCCTTCGCTGTCACATTAAAGAGGGTGGTCAGATGAGGAATGATCTCTGATGCAAATGTTCTGTAAAAGTGTGCCGTCAACCCATCCAGCCCTGGGGATTTATGCAGCTTTAACGCCACAATTACTTGTCTTACCTCTTCGTCAGTGATTGGGGCATTCAGCTGCTCGTTCCAGGCAGGCGAGACCTGGGGTAGAACGATCAAGTCCAGATATTTTAGTTGGGCATTAGGCTCTGTGGTTAGTGCCTGATATAGCTCCTTATAGAAGGCTCAAATATGTTAGCTTTGCCCACATTTGTATAGTCCATATGCCCCTCACCATCACAGATCCCTCCTATGTATTTCTTTTCCCTTTTTTCTCAGAGCTGCCTAGCAAAGTGGGAGCCCACTTTATTCCCTTGAGCATAAGAGATACAACGCAAATGCAGAAGGGTGTATTCCACTCTACTGGTATAGATCGCATTGATTTTCCCCTTTAGTGCACTTAACTTACTCTGAAGGGCCCGTGTGGGTGTCTTTATATGTTCCTTTTCTACTTCCCCCAGCTCTGCTTCCAGGGCTGCACACTCCCTTGCCCTTTGCCTTTTCAATGCGGTGTTGAGTTCGATGCATTTGCCCCTCAGCATCGCCTTGAAAGCGTCCCAATTGTTTAAGGGTGGCTTGCGGCAAGTTGAAAAAAATATTTAATTGCAGCATGTAGCTCATCACGAAGCAACCTATCCCGTGTTAAGGAGATGGGGAAAAACCACCTCGGCGGGCCCTGTGCCATGATCCCTCAGTTCAGACATACTGAGATAGGGCTGTGGTCTGAGATAGTGCTGGGATTGATCTTTGCAGCTTGCAGGAACCCTAATAGTCCTTGACTAAGGAATACATAGTCTAAACGGGAATATGTTTGAAGTACATGTGAGAAGAAAGTATAGTCCCTTGCGGTAGGATTTATGGTCCTCATGCATCCCCGAGACCCATATTCTGAAAGACCTGTTTTGCGCCTTTGGAGAAGCTTCCCATGGAGGATCTTTGGGGGTGTATACTATCTACTTCAGAATGTCAGGTGAGATTGAAGTCACCCATGAGCACTATCTGGCTTTCTGCGAATCTGCCCATTATATTTAGCAGAGTGGTTATAAAGGCCAATTGGCCCGTGCTAGGTATATATGCTGAAACAAATGTACAAAGTCTCCCCCTCAATCTCCCCTTCACCATAATTACTCTTTCCTCTCTGTCCATGTTTATGCCTTCTGGTTAGAATTTTGTTGCATTGTGAAATTGTAGTAACCACAGAGGCAGTGGTTAGTGAATAAAGTAGATTTATTCAGGAGTACATCCACAGTAATGTACAGCGACCTCCAGCTTCTTCAACTGACTGTCTTCCCAGAACCACTCAGTGATGTCATTCTATGACATCACTGAGTTCTACAATGGAAGTAAGAAATCTTCACACATCTCCCCCTTACAAGGAATATCAACACAAAATTGATATACTATACATGCTAAAAATAACAAGTGAGGAAATTTAACGTACAACTAAGGTAAAATACCATTAAGTAATGAAAAGGAAAGAAAACCACATATTATAATGAACAATAACAGAAGAATCATTCAGTTGAATTTGGAACATCAATTTTGCACAGGTTACCCATGCTCCACTCTTTTCCATCATCAAGAGTCACCACCGAGTTCATTACTTTTACTACCCTACATGGCGTAGAAAATTTGCTCTCTCCCTTTTTCACAAATCCCATTTTTCTGGTGACCACCCAATCACCATAAGCAATTCTAACATCCTTCACTCCTTTTCTTCTGTCATAATAATCCTTATTTCGTTCTTGAGACCCTTTAACTCTCGCAGAAATTTGTTCCCGGTCTACCCAAACTTGATCTTTCTTTTGCAACCACACAGGAGACTCTTTGGTTGCCGGTTCTCTTCCTTTCAAAGCCACAAAAGGTGACACACCTGTAACAGAGTGAGGAGTCACCCTATGAGCCCACATCATTTTAACTAATTCCTCCTTCCACCTTAATCCATTAGCCAAAGACAATTGGATGTTGTCCATAATGATGCGATTAACCCTCTCAACTAATCCATTTGCCTGTGGTCTAAATAGTGCCACTCTCTCATGCTTAATACCTAATCCCGTAAGAAAATTAGTCATGACAGTAGAAACTAGCTGAACTCCATTGTCCGTAACCAAACTCTTAGGTATCCCTTCTTCCAGAAACACATTTCTCAAGAATTCAACCACAATCTCAGACGTAATATGTTCCACAGACTTAACTACAAACCATTTACTGTGGTAGTCTACTAAAACAATCAAAAATCTATTCCTTACACCTAATCTATCAATTGGACCCAAAAAATCCATCGCCAACTTCTCCCAGGGTCGATCAGGAACCCACACATACCCTATCGGAGGTTGACGGACCACTCTACACTTGTCACTATTACTATATGCTTGACAATTTTTTACAATCTCTTCCACCTCTCTATCCATTTCGGGCCACCAAAAATTTTGCCTCAATCTTCTTTTACACATGCTTCTCCCTAAATGTCCTTCATGTACGAGTTTGATTAACTTTCCTCTAAACATTCTAGGTGGAACAACACGGTTGCATCTCAAGACCTTATTCGTTTGGATACTCAACTGATCCTTCACTTTTATATATTTTTTTAACTCCTCACTTAAGCTCATCACATTTTTCCACCCATCAAGTATAGCTTCTTTAAGCTCTACGTACTCTCCATCTGTGTTCAAAGCTTCACTCCACTCTTCCTGTCTTAAAGCCAAATTTACATCACTAACAATGGATAAGGAGTCCACCTCAAACACCAAGGAAGGATCCTCTTCCTCAGCCTCAACCGGCATGCGCGACAAGCAGTCAGCTATGACATTTCTATTACCTCTGACGAAGTCAATTGAGAAATTGTAATCCATTACTTATAACAGCCATCGAGAAATTCGGGGAGTCACATTCCCTTCAAGACCCTTCCCACCTTTAAAAATATGCACCAAAGGCTTGTGATCTGTCCTGTGAACGAAAGGCAGTCCCCATAAATAAAACCTAAAGTGATTTATCGCCCAACAACAACCCAAAGCTTCTTTCTCAATAGCAGAGTAAGACCTCTCCGCTCCTTGTAAGCGACGCGATGCAAATCCAATCACACTTTCCCCGTCTACCGTCCTTTGAGTTAACACAGCACCCAACCCAACATTGCTTGCATCAGTTGTTAATATAGTTTTCTTTGACACATCGAAGTGGGCTAAGGTGGGTGCACTAACTAGTGACGTTTTGATATTCTTAAATGCTGCTTCACAGGCTGAATTCCATTCAAATAACACACCCTTTGACAACAATGCTCTCATAGGTTCCACAGTGTTGGAAAAATTAGATACAAATTTTGAACAATACTCAGCAAGACCAAGAAAAGATTTTAACAGTTCCTTATCTGTTGGTTGAGGAGCATCAACAATCGCTCCTACAATACTTTTCTTCGGTCTAATCCCATTGGCAGATATTTCATGACCCAAATAATTTACTTGCTCTTTCCTCAATTGACATTTCTCCTTTTTTATGGTTAATCCATGTTCAGTAATTCTTTTTAAGACTTCACCCAACAACTCATCATGATCTTTGAAAGTTCTACCAACCACCATTATGTCATCCTGGAAGCATAAAACTCCACGCATTCCCTGAAAGATGTTCTGCATAATCCTTTGAAACACCGCGGAAGCTGAAGCTAATCCAAACGGCATACGACAGTAGCGGAAAGCCCCCAGCGGTGTGACAAAAGAAGTCAGGGGTCGTGATTCCGGATGAAGATTCACTTGGTGATAAGCAGCGGACATGTCTAAAACGCTAAAAATCTTCCCACCGCCCATCACACTCAACATCTCTGCTATATTTGGTAGTGGTTGGCGGTCCACCCATATGTTTTTGTTTAAGTCCCTCAAGTCTATACAGAGGTGAATCTTATTTCCTTCCTTGGGTGCGACGACAATCGGGGCAAGCCATTCTGAGGACTCAATAGGCTCTATAATTTTACATTCTAGTAATTTATCCAGCTCTTTTTGTAACGGTTCTCTCATCAATAAAGGTATAGGCCTAACTTTGTGCACTACTGGACAAGCATTCTTTTTTAGGATAATACGATGAGTAAATTTCTTCAGCATACCCAACTCATCGGTGAAGACATGGGGAAATGACATCATTAATTTCTTACCCCAGTCAGAATCACCTTCTAAAACAGGTAAATCACATTCTTGTGCAGACTCTACAACCATCACAGGTTCTTTAGCATTAGGGTCAAGGATGATGTTGAGGTCTTTTTGATGGCGCCATCCTAAAAGGTTAGAACCATCTTCAGTCACATATACTCTACCATGAACACTATTATTTAAAAAAATATATCCATCCATTCCATCCCCACGATGTTAATTCTTTTTCCGCCATACCCCACTGCTTTTATATCAGAATGGTGTAAGTCTTTTAAGTTTTTCTTCAATTCTTTCTGATAGACATCTTTAGACATCAGTGTGAATAAACTACCTGAATCCACTAATACCTTGATTTCAGCATTACCAAAAGTGATCCCACAATGGGGTTTCTCAAGCTTCTCTGTACTTTCCATTCGTATATCTTTGTTCTCATTAATCACTTTCTCCTGTTCAGACACCCCACACTCATCTACAGATAGCATCAGTTCTTCCCTTATCTCTCCTAAATTTTCTACAGTCTTAACACTAGGACTTTGAACCTTAAATCTACAAATTTTAGCTAAATGACCCTTTCTCCCGCATGACCTGCATGTCACATTTCTAGCTCCACACGCAAAACTAGAGGCAATATGCCCAGGACAACCACACCTATAACATGTAATTTTCCTTTTTAAAATTACATTAGGTACATTAGGTATATTAGGTACATGCTTTGAATTGGATGTGTACGGAGCTTCTGTTTTTGTAACTTTTTTCAGCCCCACTTCTTGCACATCTAGGGCAACCACTTCTTTTTCTGAAGACTTTATATTTAATTTTCCCATATCAATCTCCTTCATCCAAACAGCCGTGTGTTCTAAACTCCTGGCAATCTGCACAGCTTCTTCTAATGTAGGATCCAAGGATAAAAGTCTTTCTTTGACTTTTTGGTCTTTGGTACATCTCACAATTTGGTCGTGAATTAATGACTCCATTAACCCTTGAAACTCACATGTTACTGCCAAACCATGCAGTGTCGCTACGTAAGTCATTATATCTTCATCATGTGCTTGTACTCGACAAAAGAATTTGTGTCTCTCAAAAACTACACTAAGTTTAGGTGTAAAATGTTTTTCAAGCATCTGAAATGACATGTCATACACGTTCACAGGTTGGCCATTACCAATTCCCAAAGAAATTTCAGGAAGGTCATCATATATCCTTCTTCCTTCAGTACCTAAATGGTGTAGTAAAATCGCTTGTCTTCTTAATGGCCCATATTTATCACCACCAATCGCTAACATATACGTGCTAAAAATGTTTTTCCACCTTTTCCAAGGAATACTTGGTTCTCCAGGAAGCGGCAAAAATGAAGGTGGAGCAGCCATGCTTTGATCCGACATACCTGCAATTAAAATCTAAACAACAAACTAAAAAAATTAATTATAATAATAGACTAAAATAATAATCTAAAATAATAATTTAAAATAACTATTTAAAATAACTATCTAAAATAACTATCTAAAATAATTATCTTTTTCTGTTTCCTCTGTAGTAGTTCCACTTTCCCAGTGTAAGTCTTTTTTCTATTTTCACAGGTACAGGAAGCCACACCAGACAATCTTCAGTCAGAAGCTTGGATTCCCACAGTGAACAGTTTCATTCAGAGCTCCAGCTTGACTGCAGGTATTAATTCCCTATTAGAAAAGTGATTTAATGTTTAACACACGTTCTTGTTTATTTTCAGAATCTTGGCGCTTGATTTGTAATGTACCGAGCTTTCTTGCTTTTCAAATGACCAAGATAATTGCTTCACGCTTGACTTCAAAAGCTCTGTTCGTTTAATAAACACCTAACTCTGACTCGCGCTGAGTCACAGGAGCTTCATTTCCTTTGAAATGCCCTCGCTCTGCCATATGGTTTGAGATAATTGCCTCGCGCTTGACTTCAGAGGCTTTGTTTGTTTAAAGAGCACTTAACTGTCTCTCGGAACTGAGTCAGCCACTCGCACTGCAGGCAATGTTTATTTTAGAACGTGTGGCGACAATATTAAACGTTGAAGAGTCACAAAAACTTCAATTTATTTCTATTTTGGTTCAGTTCGCAGCAACGCTTGTAAGCAAAATAGCTATCCTTGGCAAAATTGCTGTTTTAAATAAAGATGGAATTACTTACAGTTCCCAACTTCTCAATTTCAAAGATCTTTAGCAAAAGCTTGCTTTTTCCAGGGGTGGAGGTCACTCTGGAATCTGCCCCCTGCGCAGAAAGTCCCTCGTCGCCAGATATTGTAGTAACCACAGAGGCAGTGGTTAGTGAATAAAGTAGATTTATTCAGGAGTACATCCACAGTAATGTACAGCGACCTCCAGCTTCTTCAACTGACTGTCTTCCCAGAACCACTCAGTGATGTCATTCGATGACATCACTGAGTTCTACAATGGAAGTAAGAAATCTCCACAGAAACAATACCGCTACTCCTTTCTGTTTTGTTCCCGCGGACGATCTATATATGAGGGGATAGTTTTTGTGTCATAACGTGAGCTCCTCGGATCGCTAAAGATGTGTTTCTTGGAGTGCCACAATATTGACTTGGTGGTCAACCATATACTTCCAAACTTTGTGGCGTTAGAGAGGGGAGTTCAGGCCTTTCACGTTCCAGGATGCTATAGTAATCATCCTATCTCATGACTCGCCCCCCCCTTTGGGTCAGGCCCCCCTAGTGTTGTCGCCCCATCATGTCTCCCTCGGCATTTCAGATCCTCCACCCTTTTCCCTGTGCCCTTTCCCCACCTATTGCGGAAGTGTTGTATTGTTTGTCTACTCCCAATGTAACTCCACCACCCTCCCATAGTCATTAACCCCCCTCAAATCATTGGAACATGTAACAGAACTAAACCAGAGCTGTGGGGGTCCATGGACCCCCCCAGCAATGGAGTCACTCAAGGATAAGGGCATGTCCGCAGGCGTCTTGGTCTAGGCCCGGCGCCCCGGCTGTCTCTTGATAATAATAAGTGTAGCATGTCTTTCCTTTTTCCTTCTAATTTTGCAATTGGTCGGGACTGTTGGATTCCATGGAGCCAAAGTCATTCCCTCCCTGACTTCACCGATCAACATCCAGGACCCCTCCGTTTTCCGCCAAGTTCGTATGCCAGCGAGCTCAGTCACCTCCCCCAAAACTGTGACTATTGATGGTCAGTCGTCTGCTTCCTGCTTTAGGTCTTTGACTGTCGTCCGTTGGGTAGTGTACACCATTGAAAAGATTTATTGCGCTCTGCATCTTTTCCTTTTGAGGAAGTTTGATTGGGCGCGTCCTCCGGGTTTGGTAATCCCAGGACCTCCAGGCCTTCCTCTGAGTCCTCTGAGTCCAGATCTGTGATGTGTCGTGCCTTGTTATTAATAAGTCCAGTGATATTTGATGTTGTCCGATCACAACTTTTCGTAAGTGGTCTGAATTGTTGTCTTCATTGTAGGGTGGACTGCGCCAGATCTTAAAACAACGTGCAAGTGAAGCCCTGAAAGGATACTGAGTCTTTCTTCCTGGCCGCTTGTAGTATGGCCTCCTTAACCTTGAATGAGTGGAGCTTGACCAGAATGTCACAGGTGCGTCTCCGTTCTCCGGGTGATTGGCGGCCCACTCAGTGGACCCTCTCTATTTTGATTTTTGGCTGGCGTGTCCCCAAGATCTCCGCAAAGAGCCCCTCGATGAAGGCCTTCAGATCAGGCCCTTCTGTGCCTTCCTCCAGGTCCCTGATTCTAATGTTGCCTCTCTGCGACCTATTTTCCAGTTCCTCGTTTTTCAATACTGTTGCAATTGCGTGTGGAGGTCTTGCACTGTGTCGTGGGTGTCCGTTACTCGCTTATGGAGATCCTGTGTTTGAGGCTCCACCTCCAGTACTCTTGTGCCAATGGAGTCTACATCTTGTTGGAGGGAGGTCATGCGCTCCGTTAGGTCGGCTTTGAGTTGCTCCATTGAGGCCTTCATGTCCATCTTGAGTTATGTGTGTAGTTCGGCCTTGAATTCCCCCAGGGAGGCCATAAAATCTTCTTTAGTGAGCGCCATGTTCATATCAGAGACTCTTTGGTCTGGGGATTGCTTCTTCTCCACAGGGGCAAAAAAACTCAAGACCTTGCTTGATGATTTTTTTGGTGGCATAGGTGCGGTCAGATCTCTCCCCGCATTCGTGGGCGAGGCTCGCCCCCGGGTGCTTTCGACCTTCCACCACAGTACCGGGGACTCACCAGGGGAAAGTGTGACCGCAATTACCCCTCTGGGATCAATCGGCCTCTGCCGGAGAAATTCCTCACAACCTCTCTGTCAAAAGGGGCCATAGCTGATGTACGCCATCTCAAGGTCAGGCAAATTTCCAAGGTTAAGCCTGCATTTAAATGATCTGGTCCCTGTGCCTGCGCCTCCTTACTCCCAAAGTCTCTTCTGCCGTATCGGGAGACTAAACCGACTCTTATTTTGGCATTTTCACCATCTCGGGTGATCGGTGTGCATCGGCTGCCATTTTGAAGTCAGGCGCGGACCACGCTAGCTTCCCGACTCTGAGTCTTTGCCTTTGGTTTTCCTTGGGTTCCTCCCAGGTCCCCCGTCCCTCCGTGTAATCCGCTGGGTGTTCGGGTGGCCCTTGCACCCGCCGCCTCTGGTCAGGACTCCCCCGGTGCTCTATGACATGTCGCTGATGCTTCCCTCGCCTCCTCAGCTAACTCCACGGATATTCCGTGGTGGGTGCCAGCCTTTGCTCGCTCTGGCTCTCCCCCGCTCCCGCTGATGGCACAGTAAGCCCTCAATCGCTGCAGGCTCCCTGCGGGCTCCACTGGAGGCGAGCCGCGGTTCGGGGCTATCTTCCTGCGAACTCAAGAGCCAGCGGCGCCTTCTTGGAAAACTCCACCCCTCCTGGTCCTCCTAGTCCCGCGCTGTAATTCCCCGCTATCGGACATCGATCTCAACCTCAGCCGGCTGTCCATGGTGTAAGGACCGGGTCTTGGCTTATGGCAGCTACATTCGCCCTCCACTTTTGTTCAAGACAGCAGCGTTGCCTGTCCACGCCTCCATTTTTCTTCTTTTAAAAGCATCCCGTTTTCCTTTAAGGAAAATGTGCTGCATTTAAAATAAAAAAACAGGCCACAATCCCTGTGATATGTGAGATTCCTAAGGGGTCGCAAATTACGACCTACCTCATTAATATTAATGAGGTAGGTCTTTAGCGACCCCATTAGGAATCATAAATAGTGTCTGAGACACTTGACATTCCATTTTGCGAGTCGCAAATTGCGAGTTGCAAAACGTCACAATTTGCGACTCGCAAAATGGAATTGTTTTACATCTGGCCCAATATCTTGTAAAATAACCAACAGATTTAGGAACTTTTAAAATAGAGAGAATAGAAAGAGAGTGTGTGTATATGTCTTTGTCTGTGTTTGTATGTAACAATCTCAGGTGAAATCTGACAGCCACCTCATCATACCCGACGGAAGGCACCTGTACCCAGCTACTGGAGAATAGATTTATTCGGGGGGTGTACCACCCCAACCCACCGAAGCTATGCCCCTGGGAGTCTCACATGTTGCATCCATTAGGATTGTCTATAATCTGCTAATTTTCAACACAGCGAGTGTTCAACAAAGCACCCCGGAGTAATGTTTTTGTTTACAGAATAATTTCAATAAATTCCACCCAAATATTGAAAATCATTTCTTTGTATCACTTTACTTAATGGTCTGTAAATCATTTGCCAGCCTCGAAGTGAGCCTCCTGTTGTCTAAGTGAGTCTGCCTGGGGCACGGCGGGCGGAGGGGGCTTTTGTTTCGCTTCCTCATCACCCTGTGTCACTGTGCGCTCCGCTGTCCCTGTGCCAGACTTTACAGTAATAATCTGCGTCATCCTCCCCCAGGGCCCCCGTGATGAGCAGGTGACAGGTGCGACTTGGGGGGGGTCTTTGGAAGCCGAGAACCGGGCTGGGGTTTCAGAAGGTCTTTCTGGGCTAGAAGTGAACCGCAGCAGGTGCTTAGGGGGGCTCCCGGGCCTCTGTTGGTACCACCAGAAGTACTCGGCGCTGACACTAAACCCGCTGCTCACAACACAGGGCAGTCTCACCGTCTGTCCAGGGGTCACTGACATTGAGGCCGGCTGGGTCAGCACCGGCTGAGACCTGGAACCTGCAACAAAATATATAGAATCAATATATAGAATGAGCTTTAAAACAATATCTAGTCACTGCTTACATTTACAAAGAGAGTGATAACCTATTCGCAATATTTTGTGGAATAAAATACAAACAGAACCCTCACTTACAGGCCCAGAGTGTGCTGAGCACAAGGAGCCGCTGTCCCCAAGACATGGTGCAGCCTCACAGAGCTCTACTTTGGCTCAGACAGATCCCTGGACGGGACCCCCAGCTCTTCCTTAAACCAGCTGCAGAGCTTGGTGTGTCCCCTTCATGCAAATCAGCTCCCAGCCGATTGACTGGTGCCAGGTCGCCCTCACCCCTTGAACATCTGGTACATGCCCACCCCTACCTATCTCCCTCACACATCCCATCAGTTTAATTTGTTTTATGAAAGTTCTAAGCGTACCCCGTCCTTTCAGTGGGTATATGGAAGTGCAGGTACTCACTATTTAGAGGGTTGACTGCTCCTGAGAAGTGCTGGTACTCTCCCATTAAATGTATTGAAGGAGCGCCTAGAAGTGCATGCACTCTCCCTTTAGAATTAAAGAAGTGCAGGTACTCAATTTCGGACAGTCTCTGCGTCAGCTCAACATTCTGTGATTCTGGGCAAATCAAATAATCTCCCTGGGCATAAAAAACGTTAATGTGACCTTATGTAATGTAACTGGTGCTCATACAAAGCACTCCAATACCTTCAGGTCGAGGTTTTGCTATATAAAAATGCACAAAAAGGTAAAAACAAAGCCTTAACATAAGGAAAGACAAAGAGATACCCATATACTGACTGACTTGTGCAAAGTGAAACCAGAAAATCTGGATAAATCGCTGCTTCCCCACTTAAAATGTGTGATCTTACGCAAATATTTTATTTCACCAAAACTCTTTTTTCTTCATTATTGCATATGGAATATTTTCTAATATGTGAGTTGAGCATACCACTTGTACAAAAACCTATTGTGTTTGATTTAATAGACTATAATGTTGCTCTATAATAATCTGAGCTACATACAGCATTTACATGACAACTGTCTTGCCTCATAGTTCACTAATGGTACATGTTTAAAAACTATCAGTACTTCTCAGTGCAGTGCAATAATGTGACATATTATTGTGAAAACTTCCACATGGTAAAGAAGTAAAAATCTTTTAATTTTGAGGAGCCTATTATAATTTATGTGATGTTTGTTGTACGATTTACATAGCAAACATTTTCAGGGCTTGGCTCATGCATGGGCTTTAAGATCCAAGCCAGACCCTTGGCTCTGCTCTGGTTTGGATCTCCCTGTTGACTTGTTGGCTCGCCCACCTCTAACAGCACCTGTCCAACCAATGGGGTGACTATGCAACCCCACAATAGAAGGCCCTGGTCCTGCAGGCCACCATCTCAGCTCGTCGCAACAGGCAGGATGAGGAGGAAATTATGCCTCTGTCACAGAGCAATGTGGCAACCCCTCACACCACCAAGGCATCCTCCACCACCCACAAAACAACCATCTCCGGTGCAAGATACAAATGAGGCAGGGTAAAAAGCAGAACAAGAAGTACTGATGCATGATGAAAGTAGAGTTCAAAAAGCATGAAGGGCTGACGTCACTGCTGTGCTGCTGCTCATTCTATGAAAGCTGAGCAGGTACACCCAGCCTGGTCACCCCCAGAAGGTTCCATTGCAGTGGGAAGAGCTGGAAGCAGGTCTTTCTCTTCACCTAGCATTTGCATGCCCTCAGTCCTTTCTGGTGGAGATGTCCCCTGGACTATCTCTGCCTATAAGTGCCGAATGGCCTTTGGGTCAGGCCATGTAATGAGGAGATGTGAAGGGCGTGCTCCTCCACAATCTCCACAGACTCCAGGATGAAATTAGGGGTCCAGTGTATCACTCTTGAATGATTTTGGGGGCCAAACGTCTTGTGAAAGGCTCAAGAAGGGGGTCTGTGTGGCCCCTTCTCTAAAAACCTACAGTGGGCCGAGGGATGGGGCCCAAGGGGCTAAAAGCAGCCTGAGGAGGGGAGAAGCACTCCCCTCCCTCTTAAAAATGCAGTGGGCCTGAGGGAATGGGGTCCCCAGGGCCAAAAATATCTTGGGGATTGGGGCTGTGCATCCCTTATAAAATACTTTTGGCCCCGGGAGATGGGTACCCTGGATCAAAAATGGCCTATTGAGAGGAGGCTACGATCCCCAGTCCCCACTGAAAAAAGCTGCATTGTCCCCCCAAGCCCTTGCTCATTCCCGGGGAGTATTAAACAGAAGTGCAGGAGCCGCGCTAGCAAGAACGCCCGCACTCCAGGGTGATTCACAACATCTGGTCTTGTGGACATTTACATAGATGATATTTTTCTGATATGGGATGGCCCACAAAAAGAAGCTGGATAAGTTTCTGGATAAGATATCTGAGAATGATCTCAATTTGAAATTCACCAGTAAAACTAACAAAAGTAGGATAGACTTTTTGGATATTATGGTGGAGGTCCAGGATGAGACCATACAGACAAAACTACTTAGAAAGGCCACTGCAGGGAACAGCATTTTACTTGCCCACAGCCACCATCCCACGAAACTCAAATGGAGCATCCCCAATGGGGAGCTCCTAAGAGCGAAAAGGAATTGCCGCACACCAGAAGCTTATAATACTGAGGCGAAAAAGATGGTGGAGAGATTTTTGTTGAGAGGATACACACATAAGGTGGTTGAGACAGCAAGATTGAAAGTGAGGGGAGTGAACAGGAATAGTCTCCTTAAACCTAAATCAAAGGGAGGCAAGAAAGGGAGGTTGATTACTACTTTTAACTCAAAATCTGCATCAGTTAAGACAATTGACTGCGATTGACTACGTATGGGGGGTAACATAGGTATTTCTACCACTATACGTGAGCCCTCTCACACCTCCGTCGCACAGAGGTCTGGAGGCCAGATAACGCCATCTAGGGGGACATTAGACAACAATCTATTCAATAGTAAGGATTTTCTAAGTGGCCCAGGAGCACCACCTCCTTTAAATCAGATGGCTCAACATAAGAGGGGGATATACCTAGCCACGTGGAACGTGGCCGGTCTTGCATCAAAGCTGGATAAGGCGGAATAGATAGCCCTTTGGCAGGATCGAGATATTATATGTCTTCAGGAGACATGGGCTCTAGACCCAATATTTATAAACGGCTATTGTTCCTTTCAAACCAATGCAGTTCCCTCCTTAGCAGGAAGACCCAAAGGGAGTTTAAAAACTTTAATCTAAAAAACGCTACCTATTAAGATCACAAAATTCGAAAACTCCTCCCCTTATTTTAACTTTTTAGCCTTTGAAGGAGGACGTCACCACTGTTGGCTATTAATAAATTATTATAACAACAACTTTGGCGGCAATATGGTGATTGTTATAGACACTCTAGATAAAGAACTGGAGAAATTTATAAGGCCCCTGCTGTGCAAAGAACTCCATATTATATGGTTAGGTGATTTTAATTCCCAACCATGCCCCAATTCATTGGGTACGGTTTGTGGTATGGTTGACATAGCGGGAGACCCACTAGTCCATTTCATGCACCATGATTATGGGAACACCCTAAACAGGCTCCTAGCTTCAAGGAATCTGGAAGTCTATAACAAAATAGATGCTGGAGGGTTAGAAAAAACGTTTTTCCGGGGTATCCCTAACTCTACATTAGATTTTATAGTTGCAACCACTAATTGTGGGGAACATCTTCTTCATACGGATACAATTGTGTCAAATTTTAGTGACCACACAGCATTATTTCTTGAGCTTTCTGGCCTTGAAATCCTCCACAGACAAGCAGAGAGGGCACCGAAACCAATTTTGGCCAGGCTAAACGTACATCAGCTGAAATGGGATAATATAGACAAGACCAAAACCATTCAGGAAGTTATAACTAATAAGCTGAACTTGGTCATAAATTGCCTGGATCTGGCTACTCCACCAGACATTTTAATCAATAATTTTACTGAAATTCTTCAGGAGATAAAACTAGCCCCCTTTCGGCGTACATCTAGTAGAGAGAGACCGGAAACACGTTGGTTCGACACGAACTGCACCCAGGCTTCAAAGAACCTCAGTGAGGCTCTGAAAGTATCGCCCAGAATTAAATCTCAGATTAAGGAACTACGAATGGTCTATAAGAGAGCCCGTAAAGCACGGGAAGTTGAGTTAAAAGATGAGGCATGGGAAAACCTGGCTAAAGCTGCATCCCTTAATAGTAGTAGGGACTTCTGGAAGATAGTAAATGCCCCTTTCTTTAAAAAAGAGCAGGAGTAATTACTAGATAACCATGTAGGCGAAGAAGCATGGGTGGCACATTTTGAGGTGATATTTGGGGGGGTGTTTATTCTAGAGGATGAATCTAATACCCCCGCAGAGACCCCCGTTAACCCCATAACTTTACACCTGGAAGAAATAATCCTCGCCCTCCCTAAATGCAGTCGTGCCAAAGCACCAGGGCCGTATGGGGCCCCGATTGACTTCTTTTTAGATCATCAAGATCTATGGGCCCCACTGTTACCCAACATATTTAATGAAATCTCTAAGACCGGCCCACCTCCATCATGGAGAACAAGCGTTATAGTGCCAATATATAAAAAAGGGGTGTTAGACCTGGCATCCTTGGCGTGGTTTCCCCTGACTTTTTGCCTCTACCTCCTGTATTTTTGACACTGTGCTGGAATTCGTTTTTGCTGGTTTAGATGCTTTGGGCACTTTGCCACTGCTGATCAGTGCCAAAGTGCAAGTGCTCCCTGTTTAAATTGCTATTGTGATTGGCTATCCATGATTGGTATATTACCAATAAGTCCCTAGTAAAGTGCACTAAGTGTGCCAGGGCTGGTGATTCAAATGCTACTAGTGGGCCTGCAGCACTGATTGTGCCACCCACAGGAGTTGCCCTAAGATGATGTCTGAGGCCTGCCACTGCAGTGCCTGTGCGCAGTTTGTTAACTGCCATGTTGTCCTGGCCAGTGTACACACTTGCCAGGCCTAACCCTTCCCTTTTCTTACACATTGGATACCCCTATGGTAGGCACAAGGAACCCCCCTGGGCAGGGTGCAGTGTATGTGAAAGGTAGGACATGTACTAGTGTGGGTAACATGTCCTGATAGTGAAATACTGCCAATTTCGTTTTTCACTATTGAAAGGCTATCTTGCCCATAGGTTAACATGGGGAATGCTGTGTAACATGGTTACCTGCATATCTTCCCATAGCCGCAAGATAGAAAGTTGGAATCTGGTACCCCTGAACTCAGAATTTAATTACACATCTTTTAGTGAAGATGATTTTTAAATTCTAAGTTTGGAAATAGCACTTTTAGAAAGTGGCTATTTTCTTGTTCAACCTTTCTGTGTGCCTCTGCCTGTTTGTGAATTGACTGTCTGGTTTGTGAGTGAAAGGGACTGGGGGTGGCTGCAGGAGGCTGGGTGAGTCAGCACAAGGCTGAATAGACCTATCTACATGTAGAGTGGTGGGAGGAGTTGCACCTGGGTCTGAATAGGGCTGTGCCTACCTTCCACAAAGATGGCTCCACCTCCTGCGGTGTGTCTGATGACCCTGGCCCACACTCACAAAGGAAGGAGAGGTGCCCTGGCAGAATGCACCCTGAACTGGTTTGGACTGGGTCCAGGACCCCACACACATGAAGAACAAAAGCTTTTGGGGTATAAATACTAGAGCTGAAACCCCTGAATTTTAGACTACTTTGTGATCAAGAGGAATCCCTGCCAAAGAAGATAAGCTGAAGAGACTCAGGAGAAGTACTGCCCTTGCTGTGTGTCTGGGGTTGGCCTGCAGTTTGCTGTTTCCACTGAGGAGAGGACTAAGGGACTTGCTGTGTGCTGTGTCCCCCTGTTTGAAGAAGGACTTTGCTGTGTGCTGTGTCCCTCTGTAGAAAAGTCTCCAAGGGCCTGAGTAGAGCTGGCCTCCTGTTTCTGAAGTCCCAGGCACAAAAGGACTTCACCTCCAGCCTCCCTGAACTTCCTTGCTGGGAGTTCCAGTCTGCCAGGAGGGCCTGTAACTGTGTGTGAGGCCTTTCTGCTGTTGGGAGCTGAACAAGAGTAAGAAGAGGAAGAAAATCTGTTTTCCGACGCCGTCAACGCCGCCATTGTGACGCCGCGACCTGCATCGAGGCCCGGGGAGCCGCTCGTGAAGTAACGATGCTGAGCCCGACCTGCTCCGCAACTCCGACGCCCGCCGACACCGGCAGCGATCGGCCATGACCGACGCCAGCGCTCGCATCGACCTCGTGTCTTCGGCAAGTGCCGGCCTCCTGTTATCGCGGTGCCGATAACCGCCGAGGATGACTCGCAAGAACCGCCGACGTTGCATCATCACCGGAGACGACATTGTTCTTCGCCGTCGCCATGCATCGTCACCGACTTCAATTTTTCAAGGTACTGTTGTTGGGGGTCTGTGTGACTCCGCGCCCGACGCCGCGATCATTCGCGGGCCGCGCCGTACTTTGGATTTGTAAGGTTCCGTTTAAATCTAATTCTCCTTATGCTGGGTTTTTCTCAAAAACAGTAGGCTCATAGGGATCTGACAACCTGCCCATGCGACAACCTATCAGCTCAGTCTGATCTTCACCTCTTCTTTTTTTGCCATTTTTATAAGGATCAGAGAGCTAGATATATTAAACCTCTTTTAATACGACATGATTTTAAGCAGTGCAGCGTTGCCATGTTCTATCTGAGGGAGCTCCATGATCCCTTCGTAGGTCTCTGTGTAGGCTCATTTTTAAGGGCTTGTAAACGCAGGAGATATTTATTAGAACTGGAGACCTATGCTAACGTTCAGCCTTAAATTTATCTGTCTCCTCGAACATAGGATGATGGGCTCTGTCATATTAATTTTTACTCATGGGGTAACTGGGAATGCGCAGTGTAGCATACAGTATTTTTATTATATTTATTGTATAAATAACAGCCATTGAATTGCGAAACTTGCACAGATCATTTTTTTATTCTACTGCTTAGGGGGTTGAACTTGTATTGCACTGAGAAGAATGTCACTGTTTTTATTATCTTTTTAAAAATGTATACTTTGATGATCTATGTTTTAAATTAGATCGAATAAAGTTATGAATTGAATTGGCATTTAGTGAGGTCTGACCCTACAATTGGGAAGGTAGGCAGCCGCAGTCAGCATATACATACCGTAGATGCAGCTCACTTAAGGTCAGGCTGGTACACACCTATGATGAGCCTGGATGCACACATGGGAGCACATGATTGAGGGAACTTCCGGGTTTCTATAAATGTGGGAAGTGCAAGGCATGCATGCACAGTACCAACGTGAAAATGGTGTCTTTAACAAATGGCAAAATACACAAGATAAGTCAATTTATGAATTGGAACAGCGATTTTGTGGTGTATGTGTTGATCTGTGTTTGTGGCTCACGATATGTGAGTAGCACAATTTTTCCAGTGAAAAAAGGGATATTGGAACACTTAAGGGCAATCAGGAAAAATGATGTTTCCTATCCCATGGCTAGACATTGTAACACGTTTCATGGTCCGAACACTACTAAATGTTTTAAGATCTCTTTTTTGGCATTGACAGGGTTCCGGCACAAATGAGAGGGGGAAACAGAGAACAATGTCATTTGAGATGTCATCAGGGATGTCATCAGTGATCTCACTGACCATGTCATGAGTGATGTAATATGTGACGTCATCAGCAGTGCATTGCGGGGGTGCGAGTTATAGTATAATGGCTGAATTTCTCTGGTTTTGGACAAGTGAAATGTCAGCCTAACTATAACGACCCTGAAACCTGTGTTTTTTCCGTGAAAAACTAAGCTTTTTTAAATGTGAATTCCTAACTATAACGTCCCTGAAACCTGTGGTTTTTTTCAGTGATTTTCTAAGGTTTTTTAAATGCTAATTTCTAAATATGCCTATGTAGGTAAAACATGTACAGAAAGAGGAAGAAAGGCGCAGAAAGAAGCAAGAGAAGTGCAGAAAGAGGCAAGAGAGGAGCCGAAAGAGGCAAGAAAGGTACAGAAAGAGGGAAGAGGGGTGCAGAAAGAGGCAAGAGGGGTGCAGAAAGAGGCAAGAGGGGTACAGAAAGAAGCAAGAGAGGTACAGAAAGAAGCAAGAGAAGTGCAGACTGAAGCAACAGGGGTATAGAAAGAGGCCAGAGGGGTGCAGAAACAGGCAAGAGAAGTACAGAAAGAAGCAACAGAGATGCAGAAGGAGGCAAGAGAACTGCAGAAAGAGGCAAGAGAGTTGCAGAAACAGGCAAAAGAGGTGCAGAAAGATGGAAAAGGGGTGCATACAGAGGCAAAAGAGGTGCAGAAAGAGGGAAGAGGGGTGCAGAAAGAGGGAAGAGGGGTGCAGACATTTACAAGACAGGTGCAGAAAGAAGCAAGAGAGGTGCAGAAAGAAGCAGGACAAGTGCAGAAAGAAGCAACAGAGATGCTGAAAGAGGCAACAGCAGTGCAGAAAGAGGCAAGAGAAGTGCAGAAAGAAGCAACAGAAATGCAGAAAGAGGCAAGAGAAGTGCAGAAAGAAGCAACAGTGGTGCAGAAAGAGGCAACAGAAGTGCAAAAAGAGGCAAGAGAGGTGCACAAAGAGACAAAAGAGGTGCACAAAGAGACAAGAAAGGTGCAGAAATACGGATGACAAGTGCACAAAGAGACAACAGGGGTGCAGAAAGGAGCAACGAAGGTGCAGAAAGAGGCAAGAAGAGTGCAGAAAGAGGCAAGAGAGGTGCAGAAAGAGGCAAGAGAGTTGAATAAAGAGGGAAGAGGGTGCAGAAAGAGGCAAGGGGGTGCAGAAAGAAGTAAGAGAGGTACAGAAAGAGGCAAGAGAACTGCAGATAGAGGCAAGAGAGTTGCAGAAACAGGCAAAAGAGGTGCAGAAAGAGGGAATGGGGCATAGACAGAGGCAAGAGAGGTGCTGAAAGAAGGAAGAGGGGTGCAGAAAGAGGCAAGAGGGGTGCAGGAAGTTGCAAGAGAGGTACAGGAAGAAGCAAGAGCAGTGCCAAAAGAACCAACAGAGGTGCAGAAGGAGGCAAGAGGGGTATAGAAAGAGGCAAGAGAAGTGCAGAAAGAAGCAAAAGAGGTGCAGGAAAAGGGAAGAACGGTGCAGAAAGAGGCAAGAGGTGTGCAGAAAGAAGCGAGAGGTGCAGAAATAAGCAAGAGAAGTGCAGAAAGAAGCAACAGAGGTGCAGAAAGAGGCAAGAGGGGTGCAGAAAGAGGCAAGAGAGGTACAGAAAGAGGGAATATGAGTTCAGAAAGAGGTAAGAGAGGTGCAGAAAGAGGGAAGAGGGGTGCAGAAAGAGGCAAGAGGGGTGCAGAAAGAAGCAAGAGAGGTACAGAAAAAAGCAAGAGAAGTGTAGAAAGAAGCAATAGGGGTGCAGAAAGAGGCTAGACAGGTGCAGAAAGAAGCAAGAGAAGTGCAGAAAGAAGCAACAGAGATGCAGAAGGAGGCAAGAGAACTGCAGAAAGAGGTAAGAGAGTTGCAGAAACAGGCAAAAGAGATGCAGAAAGAGGGAACAGGGGTGCAGACATAGGGAACAGGGGTGCCGACAGAGGCAAGATATGTGCAGAAATATGGAAGAGGGGTGCAGAAATTTGCAAGAGAGGTGCAGAAAGAAGCAAGAACAGTGCAGAAAGAACCAACAGAGGTGCAGAAAGGCAAGAGGGGTGCAGAAAGAGGCCAGAGAAGTGCAGAAAGAGGCAAGAGGGGTGCAGAAAGAAGCAAGTGAGGTGCAGAAAGAGGCAACAGAGGTGCAGAAAGAGGCAAGAGAGGTGCAGAAAACGGAAGAGATGTGCAGAAAGAGGCAGGAGAAGTACAGAAAAAGGAAGAAAGTTGCAGAAAGAAGCAAGAGAAATGCAGAAAGAGGCAAGAGAGGCACAGAAAGAAGCAAGAGTGGTTTGCACGCCATTAGTACCAATTTAACACCAACATTTAGCAATAAGAAACAGGCGACCATTCTAGGTTTGCAAAAGGCGTTCCACCATGCTGTAACACTTATCACAGCATATTTGGTAATGTTTGAGCCGTTTGAGCTAGAAACAAGGTTTTTTTGTTCAAATCTGCAGAATATGCAGCAGATGATGTTGCAAATGCGGAAAATGTATAATTGTGCGAAAGTTGGTGCAGCCAAACAGTTGCATAATTCCAGTGGCCCTGCTCATACCTCTGACTAGGACCAGAAGTGCTCCTTAGTGGTTCCTTCTTTTTTTGTCTCATTGAGTTAATAGTTTAGCTCCTATGGAAACGAGGAAGACTAAACCTGAGAATACCACTCCACAACACAGGCTGCCATACCTCATAATTACTCTCCATAACACATAATCCCACTCTACATAATTCCTATAGACTAAATACCACATACTTTCTATCCACATAATTTCACTGCACAACATACCACATAATTTCACTACACACAACGTACATCCACTCCACTCCAAAAAAATTAGTAAAAAACTTTTACATTTACAACGCCGATAGCTCTAACTTTTGCAAATGCGTGACCTATTAAATTGCAAATGCTTCTTTAACTAGTAGTCGCGTTTGCAGAGTGGTGGAGAAAGGGGGCTGGGCCTCCAACCAGCGCTCAGGAATTGCGCTGCATAGGACTTACAGGAGGTACCAGGAGGGATTCTTGGCCCCCAAAGTCCCTCAGGAGTAAAGTGGACTTCATCCCCCTACAAGTAGTGTGCCAGGAGGCGCGTTTGCAGAGTGGTGGAGAAAGGGGGGGTGTGGCCTCCAAATATCTCTTAGCAATCCCACTGTGTGGGACTTACTGGAGGTAACAGGAGGGGTAGTTGTCACCCAAGCACATCATTTGAGGGTTAATTACCCTTCCTATTACCTCCAGTAAGTCACTCAAAGAAGGATTGCTAAGTTCTCATAGCAGGCCACGCCCACTTTTCCCACCACTCTGCAAACACGCTCCCTGGCGCGCTCTTGGATGGGGATTGAAGTCCCCTTTGCTGCTGGGGGTCCTTAGGGGCCAACTAGCCTACCTGTTACCTCCAGTAAGCCCCACACAGTGGGACTGCTGAGAGGTGGACACAGGCCCCACCCCCTTTCTCCACCACTCTGCAAATGCACCTCCTGGCATGCTCTTGGTTGGAGGATGAAGTCCCCTTACCTCCTGAGGGTCCCTTGGGGCCAACTAGCCCTCCTGTTACCTCTAGTAAGCCCCACACAGCTGGATTGCTGAGAGTGGTCAGAGGCCACGCCCACTTTTTACACAACTCTGCTAACGCACCTCCTGGCACACTGCTGCTTGGGTGATGAAGTCCACTTTAGTCCTGAGGTCCTCAAGACACAACGGGACCTCATTGCCCCTCTAGCAGTGCACCAAGAGGTGCGTTTGCAGAGTGGTGTAAAAAGGGTCGTGGCCTCCTACCACCTCTCAGCAATCCCACTGTGTGTGGCTTACTGGAGGTACCTGGTGGGCTAGTTGGCCCTAAGGACCCTCACCAGCGAAGGGGACTTCATCCCCCAACCCAGAACATGCCAGGAGGCGTGTTTGCAGAGTGGTGCATGGAGGGGGCAGGGTCTCCAGCGAGTTGCCGGTTCCTTTTTATTTTTTTTAATTTTAGGAAGGGGGCTCTGTGGCCCCCCCTTCCATTGAACCTTTTGGGCTTTGGGGACCCCATCCCCCCCGGGGCTAGCCTTTGAAAATTATTTTTTTTAAAGGGGATGGGGACTGTGCGGCCCCCCTCCCTTGGTTGATTTCGGCCCCGGGGACCCCATCACCCAGGCCAGGAGAAAACTATTTTTATGCAAGGGGGGCTGCGTAGCCCCCCTTCCCAGGGCCACTTTTGGCCCTGGGGACCCCATCCCGGGGCCTGCCCTGCCTTTTTTTTATATTTTGTAGGGGGGCCCCATGGCCCCCCTCCTGTGGCCTATTTTGGCCCCGGGGACCCCATCCCCCAGGACCCGGCCTCACGTTGGGGACCGGAGGGGGAGCCCTAATGCCCCTGCGGTCCCTGCCAGCTCCACCCCTCCTGCGGGAGCCAGCATTGTTTTTGAGCAGAGGGAGCTGCTAACATGCAGCTCCCTTTCCCCAAAAGCAATACTGCTTCGCTTCTTGGAAGCGAGAGCAGTTTTCCTGCTCTTGCTTCCATGAAGCAGATGTTTGCTATGGCAGGGGCGGAGCAGTGCTCCCGCCCTGCCATAGCAAACTGCAATGTCTGGGGGGTGGGCACCCCAGGACATTGCTGGAGCCAGCCATGGGGTGTGGCGGTCCTCAGGGCCATGGAAGGGTCCTGGAGGGAGGCAGCGAGGCCCCCCTACCAACAGGTTTAAAGCCCCGTTGAGGTGGTGGTCCCCGGGGCCCACTACGAACCCCCGTATTTTAATTAATGAATGCCCCGGGGAGGTGGTGATCCCTGGGGCAGTGTGGGGGGGGCAGGAGATCCGCCCACTTCATTAAAAAAATTGAAGGTGGCAGTCCCCGGGTCTTGGGGGGACCCATGAGGTCCCCCACCCATAATTAAAAAATGCCCCGGGGAGGTGGTGATCCCCGAGGCAGTGTGGGGGGCACGAACACCACCACTCTTTTTTATTTACAAAAATTGAAGCCCCGGGGAGGTAGCGGTCCCCTGGGTTGCGTGCCCCCAGCATATTATTAAATTTGCTCCAGGGAGGTGGCAATGCCCGCGGGACCTGGCCCATCCGGGAGCTTAATTAAACGAAGCGCAGACCGCGCTTCATTTAAAAAAAAAAAATTCAGCAGAATGCGCGGACCCTATGCAAATTCCATCGAAAATTAAAAAATATATACTTTTTTTGGCCTTTGGGGTCCCTGTGGGACCCCCTGAACAGACCTAGGGGGTCAGGGTGTTCCTACCCTGCCCCCTTTTCTTGTTTTCTTTACCATTTTTATTGTGACTCGGTTTAAAAGATGGCCGCCAACACTTCCTGGTTTGAAGTGTTTTCAGCCAATCAGAGTCAAGCTCGAGATCGAGACGGTTTGCGAATCCACCGCGGTCACCAGATACTAATAATTCTAAATATATGAAGTTCTCAGGAACTACTGAACGGATTTACACCATTTGAAAAAAAAGGTCGCTTTCTGAACCAAGAGCTACCTTTTTGACAAATTTGGTGTAATCAAGTTCAGCAGTTCTGAATGGGATTACACCAACTTTGGCAAAAAGGTAGCTCTTGGTTCAGAGAGCGACCTTTTCTTTAAATGATGTAAATCCGTTCAGTAGTTCCTGAGAAATTGAGATTTAAAAAAAATATTGATATCTGGTGACCATGGTGGATCCGCGAACCCTCCCGAGGACAAGCTTGATTCTGATTGGCTGCCAACACTTCAAACCAGGAAGTGTTGGCAGCCATCTTGTGACTCGGTTGAACAAGGAAAAAAGGTAAAAAAAAGATTAAAAACAAGAAAAGGGGGCAGGGTAGGAACACCCTAAGCCCCTAGGCCTGCTCAGAGGGTCCCACAGTGACCCCAAGGGCCAAAAGAAGCATTTTAAAAAAAAAAAAACTTTTCGGCGGGATTCGCGTACGGTGCACGAATCCCGCCGAAAAAAAAACCAAACGAAGTGTGGTCTCCCGCGTTTCATTTAATTTAGCCCCCGGGTGGGCCAAGTCCCGGGGGCAATGTTATCATATGGTTCAGAGGCCCGCGGGGGCCTCCGCAGCCCCGGGAACCGCCACATCCCCGGGACATTTAATCATTAACATATGGAGGTCCGCCAGCTCCTGCCCGCCCATGCTGCCCTGGGATCGCCACCTCCCTGGGGCTTTTTTTTTATTAAAAAGGTGTGGAGAGGGCTCCTGCCCCCCCCCATACTGCCCCAGGGACCAGCACCTCCCCGGGACATTTAATAATTAACATATGGAGGTCCGTAGCAGACGCCCGTCCCGGGGATCACCACCTCCAGGCTTAAAACCTGTTTGAGGGGGCCACATGGCCCCCCTCGTGGAGCCCACTTTGGCCTTTGGGACCGCCACCCGTAGGGCCGGCTCCAGCAATGTACCGCCATAGCAAACACTGCTTCGCTTCATAGAAGCGAGAGCAGGAAAACTGCTCTAGCTTCCATGAAGTGAAGCAAATTACTTTTAGGCAAAGGGAGATGCATGTCAGCAGCTCCCCTTGCCCAAAAGAAACGCCGGCTCCCGCTGGAGGCGGTGAGCTGGCAGGGCCCACAGGGGCATTGGGCCTCCCCCCACGGTCCCCAAGACAGAGGCCATGCCACAGGGTATGGGGTCACTGGGGCCAAAAATCGCCTGGGAAGGGAGCCACTCGGCCCCCCTCCCCTTTTGAAATTAATTAAAAAAAGGAAATAAGGCCGGGCCCCGGGGGATGGGGTCCCCGGGGCCAAAATTGGCCTCAGGAGGGGGGCCACGCGACCCCCTCCAAAATTTAAAAAAAGAAAAAGGAAGGACAGGCCCCCTGGGGATGGGGACGCAGGGGTCAAAAGTGGCCCAGGGAAGGGGGGCCATGCAGCCCTCCTTCCATAAAAAAGTTTCTGTCTGGCCCCAGTGGATGGGGTCCCCGGGGCTGTAATTGGCCCTCCCTTTTCAATATATATATTTTTTAAATGGCTCAGGCCCCAGGGGATGGGATCCCCGGGCCAAAAAGGGTTAAGGGAAGGGGGCAACACAGCTCCCCTTCCTCAAATACAAAAAAATAAAAAAAGCAACTCGCCAGAGGCCCCACCCCCTCCCTGCACCACTCTGCAAGCGCACCTCCTGGCGCATTCTGGGTTGGGGGATGAAGTCCCCTTCGTTGTTGAGGGTCCTTAGGGGCCAACTAGACCACCAGGTACCTCCAGTAAGCTCCACACAGTGGGATTGCTGAGAGGTGGTCCGAGGCCACGCCCCTTTTTACAACACTCTGTAAACGCACCTCTTGACGCACTGCTGGTGGGGTGATGAGTTCCCCTTGTGTCCTGAGGACCTCAGGGCTAAAGTGGACTTTATCCCCCAAGAAACGCACCAGGAGGCACGTTTGCAGAGTGGTGTAAAAAGGGGCTTGGCCTCTGACTAAGGCTGGGCGTAGTTCGCGTAGTAGCGCTACGCGAAGCTACGCGAAGTGCACTTCGCACTACGCGAGCTACGCATAGCTACGCGAACTGCGTAGTGCACTGTGCAAAATGCTGTTCGTACTGATTGCACAGTGCCGGATGCTTGTCCGCACTGTGCAATCATTGCAAACGGCTTCTTGCACAGTGCAAGCGGTCGTTTTCTGCCGCTCGAGTAGATTTCTACTCGAGCGGCAGCTTTCTCAACGCGGACTGGTAGTTTCTCATCGCGAGCGGTCGCGAGCATACGCGACCACTCGCAATGAGAAACCTGACCTCCCCGCGTTGAGAATCTCGCCGGGATGTCATTTTGCTTGCTCGCGGTCGCCAACTTGACGTTGAGGACCGCGAGCAAGCAAAAAATGACCGCTACGCTACGCGTGTTTGCACTGTGCTACGGGCAATTCGCGTAGTGCGAAGTAGCGCTAACTTCGCAAACTACGCGAGCGTAGCGTAGTACTTCGCCCAGGCCTACCTCTGACCACTCTCAACAATTCAGCTGTGTGGGGCTTAGTGGAGTTAACAGGAGGGCTAGTTGGCCCCCAGGGACCCTTAGGAGGCAAGGGGACTTCATCCCCCTACCAAGAGCTCACCAGGAGGTGCATTTGCAGAGTGGTGGAGAAAGGGGGCATGGCCTGTGTCCACCTCTAAGCAGTCTTACTGTGTGGGACTTACTGGAGGTAACAGGTAGGCTAGTTGGTCCCTAAGGACCCCCAGCAGCGAAGGGGACTTCAATCCCCATCCAAGAGCGTGCCAAGGAGCACGTTTGGATAGTGGTGGGCAAAGGGAGCGTGGCCTGCTATGAGAACTTAGCAATCCTGCTGTGTTGGACTTACTGGAGGTAATAGGAGGGATAGTTGGCCCCCAAGGAGGTCCTTGGGGGGCCAACTACCCCTCCTGCTACCTCCAGTAAGTCCCACACAATGGGATTGCTAAGAGGTCTTCGGAGGCCACGCCCCCCTTTCTCCACCACTCTGCAAACGCACCTCCTGGCACACTACCGGTTGGGGGATGAAGTCAACTTTACTCCTGAGGTACTTTGGGGGCCAAGAAGCCCTCCTGGTACCTCCTGTAAGTCCTACGTAGCGGAATTCCTGAATGCTGGTCGGAGGCCCAGCCCCCTTTCTCCACCACTCTGCAAATGCGACTACTAGTTAAAGAAGCATTTGCAATGCAATAGGTCTCGCATTTGCGAGAGTTAGAGCTATTGGCATTGTAAATGTAACATTTTTTACTAATGATTTTTGGAGTGGAGTTGATGTACGTTGTGTGTAGTGAAATTATGTGGTATGTTGTGCAGTGAAATTATGTGGATAGAAAGTATGTGGTATTTGCTGTATAGGAATTATGTAAAGTGGGATTATGTGTTATGGAGAGTAATTATGTGGTATGGTAGTCTGTGTTGTAGAGTGGTAACCTCAGGTTTAGTCTTCCTTGCTTCCATAGAAGTTAAACTATAAACTCAATGAGACAGAAAAAAGAAGGAACCACTGAGGAGCACTTCTGGACCTAGTCAGAGGTGTGAGCAGGGCCACTGGAATTATGCAACTGTTTGGCTACACCGACTTTCGCACAATTATACATTTTCTGCATTTGCCACACAATCCATCATCTGCTGCATAATCTGCAGATTTGAACAAAAAAAATCTTGTTTCTGGCTCAAACATTACCAAAAATGCAGCAACAAGCGTTATAACGTGGTGGAAGGCCCTTTCCAAACCTAGTATGGTCAACTCTTACTTATTGCTAAATGTGGGTGTTAAATTGGTACGAATGGTGTGCAAACCACTCTTGCTTCTTTCTGCGCCTCTCTTGCCTCTTTCTGCATTTCTCTTGCTTCTTTCTGCACCTTTCTGCCTTTTTCCCGCACTTTTCTTGCCTCTTTCTGCTCATCTCTTCCACTTTCTATACCTCCCTTCTTTCTGCACCTCTCTTGCCACTTTCTGCACCTCTGTTGCTTCTTTCTGCACTTATCTTGGCTCTTTTTGCACCCTATTCCCTCTTTCTGCACCTCTCTTGCCTCTTTCTGCACCTCTCTTGCCTATTTCTGCACTTCTCTTGCCTCTTTCTGTACCTCGCTTGCTTCTTTCTGCACTTCCCTTGCTTCTTTCTGCACCCCTCTTGCCTCTTTCTGCACCACTCTTCCCTCTTTCTGCACCTCTGTTGCCCATTTATGTACCTCTCTTGCCTATTTCTGTGCTTCTCTTGCCTCTTTCTGTACCCCTCTTGCCTCTTTCTGTACCTTTTGCTTCTTTCTGCACTTCTCTTGCCTTTTTCTGCACCCCTCTTGCCTCTTTCTGCACTCTTGCCTCTTTCTGCAGTTCTCTTGCCTCCTTCTGCTCCTCTGTTGCTTCCTTCTGCACTTCTCTTGCCTCTTTCTACACCCCTCTTGTCTGTTTCTGCACCGCACTTTTGTCTTTTTGCACCTCTCTTTCCTCTTTCTGTAACTCTCTTGCCTTTTTCTGCACCTCACTTGCCTCTTTCTGTACTTCTCTTGCTTTTTTCTGCACCTCTCATTTCTTTCTGCAACTCTCTTGTCTCTTTCATCACTTCTCTTGCTTCTTTCTGCACCTTTGTTGCTTCTTCCAGCACTCCTCTTGCCTCTTTCTGCACTTCTCTTGCCTGTTTCTGCACCTCTCTTGCCTCTTTCTGCACCTCTGTTGCTTCTTTCTGCACTGCTCTTGCCTCCTTCTGCACTTCTCTTGCCTCTTTCTGCACCCCTCTTCCCTCTTTCTGTACCTCTCTTGCCTATTTCTGTACCCCTCTTCCCTCTTTCTGCACTTCTCTGGCCTGTTTCTACACCTCTCTTCCCTCTTTCTGCACCTCTCTTGCAGCTTTCTGTACCCCTGTTCCCTCTTTCTGCACATCTCTTGCCTGTTTCTGCACCCCTCTTGCCTGTTTCTGTGCCCCTCTTCTCTCTCTTTGCATCTCTCTTGCCTCTGTCTGCACCACTCTTGCCACTTTCTGCACATCTTTTGCTTCTTTCTGCACTTCTCCTGCCTCTTTCTGCACCCCTCTTGCCTCTTTCTGCACCTCTGTTGGTTCTTTCTGCACTGCTCTTGCTTCTTTCTGCACCTCTTTTGCTTCTTTCTTCACCCCTCTTGCCTCTTTCTGTACCCGTTTTCCCTCTTTGTGCATCTCTCTTGCCTCTTTCTGCACCTCTCTTGCCAGGTGCCCTCCTGATTACATCTATAACACCTGCAGGGACCCATGTTATCCTGCCTGCCCCTAGAGGGCCATGGCTGTTTAGAACTGGGGTGCTGGGAATCCTTACCCTGGGTACTGTTTTGGGGTCCTTGAGAGAACTCCTTTTGATTACCCTTGTCCCCCCACTCTTCTGCTGGGGACCTTGCCCCCTTGTGAACTCTGGTACTAGTCCAGTGGTCTGCCTCCTGAGCAAGCTACCTGGGGTCAGTCAGCTTGCTATCCATTAGATGCTGGCACAGCTCTTGAACACAAAGACTATTCAAGTGCTCCCATGCAATTAAGTTATATAGCCCCTTGTAGTTAGTTACCTTGCTGCTCTTTATCCAACCATCCAGTGCTCTGCAATAAAGGTTCACACATTCCACCCACGTATTGGACTCAAGCTTCTTGAAGTTCCTAAACTTCTCCCTATATTGCTCAGGCGTGAGCCCATACCTGAGGCTTAAAGCCTCCATCATATTGGGATAGGTCAGATTACCTTCCTCCTCCAAAAGTGCCAGAGTGCCCCTCCCATTGGCCTCAAAGTGTTTCCACAGGCTCGCCCCCAATGCTTCTCAAGGACTTTATTCATTCTCAGTGCTGCCTCATAAGATGCAAACCATGCATAGATATCTTCACCCTTCTGGTGATTTTGCATTAGGGCCTTGGGAATGTAAACCTTACCCCCTTGCACTGGCTATACGCTGCCACCATTTGAACTGGACTCCACTTGCTTAGCTTTAATGTCCAGTTCCCTCACGCTCAACTCATGAGCCAAAAACAATATATTTTCCTCAAAAGCACGAGCGTTCTTGCTCTCCTCTGCCATCTTTTCTCTCTCTATGGCAGCGTTTTGGTTCTCTATTTCCTATTGTTTCATCTTGAGCTTCAGGACTTCTATCTCATGATCGCTAACCATTTGGTTCTCCTCCAGTTCCTCTGAAGAAACATTTCTAGAGGAATGATTGCTGCCAGCCCTAGAAGCTGCTCTCCCAACAGGTAGATCCTGTGATCTGAAACCATTCTCTGGTGCCTCCTCATCCACCTCTCATCACCTGTCTCCCCAGCCTCTCTGGCCTCCCACCTGGCCCATAAGGCATTCTGTAGCTCCTCCTCCCTGGAGCTGCTCTTCATGGGACATCCAAAGTCTTTGCAAAATTGTCTGAGCTGATCTACTCTGTAGGTATGCAACATTTCAATCTCAAACTCCAATTCTGCAGCCTCACTTGCTGACTTACTCTTCTGAGACATGGTGCGTGGATACTTTTAAGGATTAAGCAAAAATAGTACCAAAAACAACACACAGTATGTGGTTGTGTAGTGGTCTGCACTAAACTAGTGATGTACACCAATCACTGAGGGTCAAGTACAAATACAGGTTCAAATCTTCACCGCTGACTAAAAAATGTTAGAAATGGGGGTCTCTAGGAGGCAGAGGTAGGTACCTTTGTCCAAATAGGGACCCTTGCTTCTAGTCAGGGTAAGGGGGATACACACTTTAGATAACCCCTGCTCACCCCTTGGTAGCTTGGCTTATCCCAAAGGCAATGTCTAAAGTATTTGTACCAACACTCACAGCAACAAAGTGAAAACACCACAAATGGACACCGCACCAGTTTAGAAAAATAAAATATCTTTATCTAAACTTAACAAGACCAAAACGACAAAAATCCAACATACACAATTAAAAATATGACTTTCAAAATGTTTCAAGAACTTGTACCATGGAAAACTATGAATGCGTAACTTTTACACAAAGTACCTGTAGTTGCGTCAAAATTCACAAGGTCAAACAGCAGCAGAGTCGGAAACAAAGAGATGCGTCAACTCCTGAGACCTTGGGGAGGCGATGTGACAGTCCCGCTGCACGCAGAGGAAGGGGTGCATCGATTCCGGTCTGTATGGGAAGTGATGCGTTGATTCTCCATGACGGTTCCGGTCTGCAGGTGATGCGTCGGGAAAACTTGCCTCACAGGTGCGATGCGTGGAAATCCGGGATGCGTCGGTGATCGATGCGGCGGCGCTGCGTCGGTTTTCTTCAGCCGCGATCCCTCGATGCGTCAATTCTTGTAGCAGCGACAGGCTCTGCATCAGTTTTCGCAGTGCCACGGCGATGCGTGGAAATTTTTCTCACGCCATGGACATGCGTCGGAAAAACAGCCGCAAAAAGAGCAATGCGTCGATGTTTGCAGTTCTTCTTCAAGTTTTTTCTTTCTTCCAGCTCCCAAACAGCAGCAACAACCGCCAGGAAACCAAAACTGACACAGGCACCTCTTAGCAGGTCAGAACTCACAGCAGCAGAGTACAGGGGAGCTGGGGGTGAAGTCTTTGTGTCCCTGAGACTTCAGAACAGGAGGCCAGCACACACAAGCCCTTGGAGATCTCCTTCAAGCAGGGGACACAACACACAGCAAATTCCTTCTCCTTTCCTTGGCAGAAACAGCAACTGCAGGCCAACCCCACACAACAAAGGGGCAGTACTTCTCCTCAGTCTCTTCAGCTCTTCTCCTTGGCAAAGGGTCATCTTGAATTCCAAGGATGATCTAAAGTTCTGGGGTCTGGGCCCCAATATTTATACAGCAAAAGCATTTGTTCTCTGGTGGCAGAGAAGCCCTGTGCCCAGTCAAAACCAGTTCTGTCCTCTCTGGTGCAGCTTCCTGGCAAGAGGTGGAGACAGCATTGTGGAAGGCAGACCAGGACCATTCAGGTGAAAGGAAATCTCCTCACCCTACTCTAAGTGCAGCCCAGGTCTATTCAGCCCAGCCCTGACTCATCTAGAGTCTCTGGAGCCACTGCACATCCCCAGCCCCTGTTCCTCCAAAGCCAGACAGTCAATGCACATCCTAGCAGAGGCACACTGAATGGCTAAGCAAGAAAACACCTACTTTCTAAAAGTGGTATTTTCAAACACAGAATATAAAAATCACCCTTACTAAAAGATGTATTTTAACATTCTGAGTTCAGGCATACTAAACGTTATTTTCCTACCTTGTTCCCAGGGGTAGTTATGCTTACAAGATGTTATAAGGAAACTCCACATTCTATCCTATGGGAGCAGATAGCCTTGCAATAGTGAAAAACAAAATTGGCAGTATTTCACTATCAGGACATGCCACACACATCAGGGAATGTCCTACCTTTCACAAACACTGCACCCTGCTCACAGGGGTACCTTGGGGTTACCTTAGGGGTGACTAACATGTAAGAAAAGGGAAGGTTAGGGCCTGGCAAGCGGGTGCACTTGCCAGGTCAACATGGCAGTTTAAAACTGCGCGCCAACACTGCAGTGGCAGGCCTGAGATACCTTTTCAGGGCTACTCATGTGGGTGGCACAATCGGTGCTGCAGGCCCACTAGTAGCATTTGACTTACAGGCCCTGGCACACTTAGTGAACATTACTAGGGGCTTACCAGTAAATCAAATATGCCAATCAGGGAGAACCAATCATAATAACAGTTTTCATAGGGAGCACTTGTACTTTGACACTGATCAGCAGTGGCAAAGTGCCCAAAGCATCTAAGCCAGCAAAAACTAAATCTAGCACAGCATCAAAAAAACAGGTGGTAGAGGCGAAAAGTCAGGGGAAACCACGCCAAAGATGCCAGGTCCAACAGTAAGCATCAGTATGGTGTGCAGACAGAATATTGAATAAAAAATATCGAGTTGCACAAATATCGAGTAAAAAATATCGTGGATCAGAAATATCGACATCAAGAATATCGTGGTCAAGAATATCGACTTAAGGTAAGTAATATCGACTTTAAAAATATCGAAGTGTTTAATATCGTTTGCAAAAATATAGTTGTTAAAAGTATTTTTTTTTTTTATTAATGTTATGTATATTAGTATATATTTTATATGTATGTGATGTATGTTTTTGTATACAAATTGTTTGTATTTTTAATATATGTGTTAAATTTATAGTAGTTATTAAAACATTTTTATTTGAATTTTGCGTTTTTAGTTCCGTAGCGGGTTGTGGGTTTATAGGGGAATAGGAGGGAAGTAATTTAATTATATTAATTTAATTGATTAATTTGTATTTATTAATATTTGTTTAGTTTAGATTTTACAGTTTTAAATGTGTAAAGTAATTTATTATTAATTAATTAATAATTGGTTGTTAATTAATTATGGTAATTGTGTAATTAATTTTAGGTGTGTGTTGTGGTGTTTATAGGTGTAAAGGGTGGGAAGTAATTTATTTTTAATTTATGAATTAATAATTGGTTGTTAATTAATTTTAATTAATTAATTGGTAATTAATTATGGTATTTGTGTAATAACATTTAGGTGTGTGTTGTGGTGTTTATAGGTGTAAAGGGTGCGGAGTAATTTATTTTTAATTTATGAATTAATAATTGATTGTTAATTAATTCAAATTAATTAATTGGTAATTAATTACGGTAATTGTGTAATTAATTTTAGGTGTGTGTTGTGGTGTTTATATGTGTAAAGGGTGGGAAGTAATGTATTTTTAATTCATGAATTAATATTTGGTTGTTAATTAATTTTAATTAATTAATTGGTAATTAATTATGGTAATTGTGTAATTAAATTTAGGTGTGTGTTTTGGGGTTTATAGGAGTAAAGGGTGTTAAGTAGTTTATTTTATATTATGAATTTTTTGTTAATTGATATTAATTAAATTAAATAAACTTTTGTTATGGTAATTTTGTAATAATTTTAGTTGTGTGTTGTGGTGTTTATAGGAGAAAAGGGTGGGAAGTAATTTGTGTTTAATTAATTAATATATAGTTGTTAATTAATGTTAATTATTTGATATTTATTTTGGGTAATTGTTTATTTTTGTGTGTGTTGTTTTAACTTTTAAAGGGGTAAAGGGTGGGTATTAAATATATTTTAATTAATTTAAGGCCCATTACGATACCCGGCGTAAAAAAAATCCGCCAGGCATGAAAGCGGCAAAAATCCGCCCGCACACACCGTCTGAACACCGACCACGCCATTACGATGACACAAACCGAAAACCGCCATCGGCGGAAAAATCACACAAGATACCGCCCGCCCTCGTCCGAGTCGGAGTCAAACCGCCCGCCACGGACGGAAAAACGCACGACAACACAAAACCGCCCGCCCTCACGGCCGACACACCGCACGTGAAATTACGATCGCACCGCCATGAGCGCGGCAAACCTACAAATATACCGCCCGCCAGCGCAAACAACGCCGATGAAAATTGACACGGCAGAAGCCATGGCGGCCACGTCCCTGCACAGAAACCATCCGCTGACAAAAACAATCGCACACAACATGGCCAACAAGTCCACACAGCAAGGCACGCACAAATACACAAGCACAGTACACATCCCGAAAACACCCCCCCTGGACAAACAAAAACTACAAAGGCCAGAACACCAGACACAACACACCTGAAAACAACAGACCATGAGGACACACCCACATAGGTAAGTACAAAAGCAGCACTCCCACAGACCACAACCCCTTGCAACATTGCAAACCAGAGAGGAGAGGAGAGGACACAGTGACACAGCAAGGACAGCAGCACACCACAGAAACGCACACATCACAACCACCACCACCACCACCACCACCAAACACCGGCACCACAAACCCCCTGCACATTACACAACACACACCGCACCAGCACCACAAACACCATGGCACCACAAAGAATGCCCAAGTTCACGCCCATTGAGCTGACGGTCATGGTCGACGAGATCATCAAGGTGCACCCACAAATCTATGGAAACCTGGTCCAGCACACACCACTAGCCACCAGAAACAGAATGTGGAACCGGATCGTAGACCAGGTCAATGCAGTCGGGACCCTGCCCAGGAACAGAGTAGAAATTAACAAACGGTGGAATGACATCAAAAGCCTGGTCAAGAAGAAGGAGCGCAAAAACAGAGAGCTGGCTGCCGTCACTGGCGGAGGGAATCCCGCGCTGTTCAAGACCTTCAAAGCGTGGGAGGAGAAGGTGCGAGTCATCATACATCCGGAGATCCTCACCGGATTACCAGGGGGAGTGGAGGCTGGTAAGTACAAACTAATGTATACCAGCACACCGCTATGTACTCACATGCACTACCACCATGCCACAGCTCCCAGGGACGAACACCCCCATGTCCAGCACACAATACACAACACATCACACACACATGCAACAGACACCCCCACACACAGCCCAAACCTAACAACTGTAAGATACGTGGGGGCATGTGTACACTCAGCCAGCCACGTAACCACCAACAGGTCCCCAAGTATGCCAGAAGCGCCACAACGAGCACCCACCACACCCATGTGTCCGCCATAGCTGCACTAACCGACAAGTAACAGGTAAGTGGCAGGAACACAAAGTGCAGTGGGTGGGAGGGTGGACAGCTCAAGTACAACACACACCAGGCCCCTAGTCCCACAGCACAGCAAGGAGGAGCATCCCCCACACCCCACAGCCACGTGTCAGCCACCGCAGTGCACACTGACAGCCGAAAGGTAGACATCACGGTCCACAACAATCGGTGTCAGTGGGTGTCCAGCCATCACCACGACCCACAACACTGCCCCCACCCCCACAGACCTGCAACATGGAGCACCCCCGCTTAGAACCATGTGGCATCCAGTACAGTGCACGCACGAACAACCTGCAGGTGGGAAACTGGACAGGGCTGGATTACTGGAGGCATGAGGACCGTAACACGACCAACACATGGGACATGTCACGTAGCAGACGAACACGCAGCACCGCCCACTGTCACGAACAAGTGAACAATGTGCACACGGTCATGAACCACAGACTCACACCCCACATGACCCATCACAGACACAGCAACACCCAAGGAGCCACGTCTGCATGCACAAGCCACACTGAATATAGTACCACACGGCAGCCACTGTGCAACCCATCACACACAACCGAAACACCATTGAAGTCCTGTCCATGTAGCCCCTACTGCCTGTCAACTACACACCCCACAACTACGCCTATGTAAGACAAACAACACTAGACGCAACAGAGCGGAACAACATAAATGCACACGAACACCACTGAACCCATCAAACACACAGACACACCATGCACATACAACATACCATCCATCCCATCCGTCAGCCCCAGTCTCATGAAAGGCATGTCATCCGAACAGCTGCCACACATACAGCAGTCACGCTAAGATACATGCCCATGACCAACCATGTGCCAGAAGTCAATGAAGCGCACGCCACACTGTGAGCAACAACACACAACATGGGCCACACCCCCCCGAGCACTGCAGTGATGCACATGGCACAGGGCAGCACGCACACCAAGGAGATGGGACAACTGCAATACGTCGGGTTGCACACAACCATCACACACTCATAACGATGCGTCCAATGCCATGTCCAGTAATCACAACAGACAGCAAATATGCAGGGTATGTCAGGCATGCACACACCTCAGACCATGCACTGTCATGCTGCCACAACACATGTCACGTTCGGCACCCATGGCTCACAGCATGTAGCCCAAAAGCATATTCCATCCCAAATGCGTTTCTGGGGCATGACCCCCATGTTGCCATATGCGTTCCTAAGCGTTCCATTTGAACCCCAAAAGCATATTCCATCCCAAATGCGTTTCTGGGGCATGACCCCCATGTTGCCAT